>CM060876.1:20361598-20597464 GCA_030737845.1 Acorus calamus
TTTTTTATGAAATTGCTCTCATTAGCTGTTTCATGAAAAGATTCTCAACCAGCTTCTTCATGAAAGATTATTTTGTTTTCTTTATAGAAACCATCATTCAAATTAAAAGATCTATTAGAAGAATTGTGCAAATCGTGATTTACCTGAAAACTGATTTATTTTGACAATTATTTGACTATGAGCTTCAAACATGGGATAAGTGATATAATGCTCGAGTTCTACAGTTAGAAGGAAGATATTAGTGAGAAAATTTGGAAAATTGTAGCTGACAACAATGGAGCTTTGAAACTGTTGCCAATTATGTGATGTGGTCCTCTGTGTGACTAATGGAGAAAGCTTGTGCAAGTGCATTTTTAATAAAAAAAAACGATTTTGTGCCATTAATGTGCTGCTCCCTGATTCACTCACCCATGTTGTCACAAGAGGACTGAATAGCTGTTCAATTATGATTCTAAGCCAAAAAAATAAAATAAAATCTAATGTTTCACTTTCTACTTCATATCATACTGCAAGGCAACCGAATGACCTGATTTGATATTGCGATAAGGAGTTGGATAAGAAATAATCGGGTTAAATCACATGTTATCCCATATGAAATAAAAAAAAAGATAAAACTGGATAATTGTTTGTATTTTAAAAGAAAAAATGATGATATTTTGTTCTAAGTAAATGTGACTTTATCCCTATTTTTTAACCTCATTTTGTAAAATATGGGTAACATTTATAACTGGTATTCCCAATAAAACAAAAATGAAAACCTCATAAAATCAAAATTAACAATATTAATGTCCTTTTAATAGAAGTGATAAACTTTGTATTTTTAATTTTTTTTGAAGTAATACCATATTTTACGTCATGTGATCTAAATGCAAAGTTAATGATAAGAATACAAAAAATGGAGATAATAAAATGCATTATCATATGTAAATATGGATAAAAATAATAATCTTTTTATCCTCATAAATTAGGCTAACATATCCTAAATATTTATCCATTTATCAACCTAGGCCGAAGAGTTCATCCATCCATCCATCATCATCAGTTTTGATAAGTGAAAAAGAAGGGTTTTTTTTATTTTTAAACCCTCACAAACTATCATATTTAATGATCGATCCCTCACTTCTTCGTATTTGAGCTTTAGTCACTAAATATAATGGTTTGTGAGGACTTAAAAATAAAAACCCAAAAAAAAAAGATAAAGTTTGCAAGTGACAAAACTATAGAATTGGGGGTGGAATAGTGATAAAATGAGTGTTTGGAAGTTTGGAATAAATAAGAATCTTGTGTCAGAATATTTATTTATGAAACGGTAGACGCTTGCCTCAGTATATTAAGGGTCAAGTGCCCAAGGAAATGTATAAAACAAAGCAATTTTTTTTTTGCTCAACGTAATGATAAATTAACGGTATAAAGTGGTATAATTATTTCTGCTACCCCCCTATAATTAAGTTATTCCAGGTTATTCAACCATTTTGAATATGTAGGCTTCACTATCAAATCAACCGTTATCACTTTTATAAATCAGAGGTCTATAGGTCAAATCATTTTTTTACCTTTTATAAATCTTTATCTACACTTTATTCATATTTTATCCACAATTTATACATGATCAATCAAACAACAAAAATTTTATTACTACATTTTCCAACGAGAATAATTAAAAACACAACCAAATAAAAAAATTACTTATTCAGTCATAAACATCATAATAACTTAATTCTCCATCCAAATGGGAGCTATAATATCACCAGACAAATATTTTGTTGCTTCCCTCCTTAATCTTTGTAACTATAAGAATATAGTATTACTAGCAAAGATACACTAAATCAATCTCCCTACAACTACAAGCACTACTTTTCATTAGAAAACCACGACATCTAGAATCCAAAATTAGGCTGGGCTCTGTAGATGCCAAGGTGTCTTTGTAAATTACATAGGCATCTTTATACGTGCATATATCCAATAAGATATTACATGCAATCTACATGTGCAGTCCCGTGGATAATCCATATACTTCTCCATAGTTACCTAATAACACGTATATTTCTTACATTTATTAAAAATTGTTTCATTATATTCAATTTGAAATAAAATAATATACATTTTTTTAATTAAAATATATACTTTATTAGACGATGTTTATTATTTTTAAAAAATTAAAACTTATTCAGATAATCCATGGGACCATCTGCATGTTCCTAACATTATTCTTATCCATTATAAGCATGAGAAAAAAAAACTTTAAATAGCCACGTCGCAGACATCAACCTCTCCAAACAACATGTCCCTGTTCGACATTTATAATAGTAATTGTATTGTGGTGCATCTTTACTACCATCTCCAGTACTGTCTGGTATTGTAATTTGAATAATAAATCACATCTTCCCAAATTTGCAATGAACAGTACGATCTGATACAGTCATCAACTCCTGCAGCAGTGCAAGTTCAACCCCAGTCCTACCCAAGCACTATAGATGCATCTTCCCTGTATATAATACACTGCTAATTGATCAATACTTCTTCCAAGGAAATCTTGACATGCCTATCAAAAGTGTGTTTATGAAATACATACATTTTGTGCAACTATAGCTACTCCCTGAGCTTACGTGATATACATGATTTGTCTATAATTGCATACATCTACCCCCCGTATGGCATGAAGAATTATGCTAGAATAAGGAAGAATAGTAAAAAAAAGTTGTTTGTTTTGACAGAATAAACCCCGATAATTATGTCTGGATAAGTTAGGATAAGGCCTGATAACTATTCTAAGGAAATGTTAGAATTGTTTATCAGACCTTATCTATACAAATAGATAAAAATATCATTCTCTGTCATTTTAAAAAATTTACCTCACTTAACAGTCTCACACAGATTTCAAAAACTGTCACATCTATCAAATCAATCATATATTTCTCACACTATTCCTAGGGGTATAGTTGTCATTTAAAAAGTTATAAATTCTTATTCATCCCTTATCAACCATTTATCATCACTTTATCCAAGATTAACCAAACAACAAAAAAAGCATTTTTACGTTTTCTAATGAGAATAACAAAAAATACAACCAAACAAAAAATTGCTTATTCAGTCTGAATTGTTATCTATCCTAGTATAGCTATCAGGAGCGAATAACTCAATATCACACCCCATAAGGGGGCTAAGATTTTTTCCAACTAAGTTGAGTTCTCTATCACAAAAATATAGTCATTTTATACATGAAGAACTGAATTGTTATACCCAATTTGACTTGTGTTGTAGTTAAGAATAGAACGATATCACAAACAGTCACCATATTCTAGAAATATATAAAATATAATATATATAGAGAGAGGGAAGGGTCTCTTTCCCACTTTGAATGGGCTGTATATGAATGGTTACACGTACCTATTTTCATTGTCAGCTGGGTACCAAGAAATCAATGCCATTAGACCCCTACAATCCATCAATGTTGACACATGCAAACAAAACCCCCATCCAAAATTTTTATTCCATCACAAACAGCTTATTTTTTTTATAACAGGCCAGGACAGATGTGCACGGTCTTGTGTTGTGAGAATATAAAAGCTGTCTTAGACCTTGACTTGAGAGGTGGTTTTGGTAATTCTAGCAAGCTTTAATTTATTAATTATTTTATTGAATGGCTCCATTGCATCCACCAATCAACATTTTCTTTTGGTTGTACACGCAATTCCATATCAAATGGTCCCATGATTTTTCAACCAAATTCCACCTCTTTATTGCTGCTGTTCATTCGACAATGAAAAAAAAATCACTGATAGGGTATCCAATTAGAATTTTTACGGACAAATTGTCCATATTAATGAATTTATAAATCTTGTGCTTTTCAATCATGACATTTATTCGTAGACAAAAAGTCCAGCGTTATTCGATTGAGACATTATTTCATGGACAAAAAGTCCAGCGTTATTCGATTGAGACATTATTTCGTGGACGAAAAACCCAGCGTTATTCGATTGAGACATTATTTCATGGACGAAAAGTCCAGCGTTATTCGATTGAGACATTATTTCGTGGATAAAAAGTCTACTATTATTCGATTGAGACATTATTTCGTGGACAAAAAGTCCAGCGCTATTCGATTGAGACTTCTTATAGTAGACATTTTGTCTTGTGTTATTCAATTTAAACAGGATTTGTGAAGACTTTTATAAGTGGTGGATTTTTGTAGAATTTAGAGAGAGAAATACAAGGGAAAAAGTCATTTCAAAATCCCACCAAAATGAGTGAGATTCTCATGGACTTTTATTCCAGCATTGTGAATATTTCTTCCTTTTTTTTCTTTTGACAGAACTTCTTTATGATTTTTATCTCATGCCTTTCATATTTTTATTCACATTTTTTTCTTTATTTATCATCCTTTTTTTCTTATGAATGTCTATTTGTATGAAATATTGCTATCACCTCATATGTTTGATGAATATATGAGAATGGTAGATTTGTTTGTGTTGTAATTAATCATTTCATTATTATATATTATATAATATATGCCTAGATCATCTACAATTATTTTATAACATATAGATTTATCATATATTTGATTATTTGTATAATGTTTAATTTGATTTTCCTCGAAGATGTTTCTATTATTGTACAATATACATGCATTTTTTTTATAATGTTCAGACATATATAAAAATAAAAAGATATATTTAGGCATATGTATATATATGATTAAATATACTGATTGCTTTTTTTATTTTTTATTTAAAGTAATATATTGACTACTTTTATTTTATTTTATTTTAAGTAATATAATTTATGATTTTATAATAACAGCTTTACGAGATACTAGATTCATTTGTGTCGAAGAGATGCTTGCTACTTTTTTAATGACAGTTGGACAAAGTTCTTAATATTGTCAAACTCGTAAGACTTTTGGTCGGTCTAAATGGACTACTAGTAAGAATTTCAATAAAATTTTGAAGGCAGTGAATACAATAGCACCGGAGTTCATGTATAAACCAAGATGTTTGGTTTCACAAAAAATTAGAGAGAGTACACAATTTTATCCTTATTTGAAATCCATAAGTGTTTATTAATAGAAATCCATATGTGAAAATAGTTAATCTGTGAAAGTCTGTGAAAGTTTATGAAAGTCCATGAGAGTGATTTGTGAAAGTCTGTAAATGTTTATAAAAATATGTGAAAGTCCATGAGAGTGATTTGTGAAAGTCTACAAATGTCTGTGAAAGTCCATGAGAGTCAATATGTGAAAGTCTGCAAAAGTATTTGAAAATCTGTAAAAGTCTGTGAAAGTCCATGAGAGTCAATATATGAAAGTTTGTAAAAGTCTATGAAAGTCTGCAAAAGTCTGTGAAAGTCTGCAAAAGTCTGTGAAAGTCTATAAAGTCTGCAAAATATGTGAAAGTCCATGAGAGTGATTTGTGAAAGTCTACAAATGTCTGTGAAAGTCCATGAGAGTCAATATGTGAAAGTCTGC
Organism: Acorus calamus; assembly: GCA_030737845.1. NCBI lineage: Eukaryota > Viridiplantae > Streptophyta > Magnoliopsida > Acorales > Acoraceae > Acorus > Acorus calamus. Next base: position 20,367,063 of record CM060876.1, read on the forward strand.
AAAAGTCTTTGAAAATTTGTAAAAGTCTGTGAAAGTCCATGAGAGTCATTATATGAAAGTCTGTAAAAGTCTATGAAATTCTGCAAAAGTCTGTGAAAGTCTATAAAGTATACAAAAGTTCATCACTTAAACAACGTCCACAAAAATCTATCAAAGTCTGCATCGACTACCCCATAAAATGCCTTTTTAAATAGGACAATGGGCATCTAAAGAGATTCACTTTCGTTCCAAGTACAATGAGAAATAGAGTCCTCAGTGTAAAAGAACACTGATTGAAAAGTACTCCTCTCCTTCAAACGAAATACAGCTTTTCATGGACAACGTATACGATCAGAGCACATGAAATCTTGGTAAGATTTTATAAACCTAGAGAGGAGAGAAAAATAGTTTTAACAGTGAGACAAGTTTCTATTTTGTTCGGATCTTATATAAATTCATGTGAATATGTACGGAAGATAATGTGATTTTGTTGAATCTCAGCCAGTCATGCTTGAAATCGAACACAGAACAAATGAAGTGTAGTAAAACATTATCACTCATGCAGACCAGTAATATTATAATGAACTAAATTTGGAATAAAACAAATGCAAATTCAAATTTGATTTGTACTACAATTAATAGAGGCAGGCATGCATAGCATTTCATGGAAAGTATGAGGAAGTTATAGTAGGAAACTGAAACAATGAGTGTGGTTGTGTCAACGAAAAATGATAGAAAGTAAAAAAATTTCTTTAACCATCTAAATATCTAATATGTGTGTCAAATAATGAAAAGAAAAAAATTTCAATCACTTTCTTTTTCTTATTTTATCTTATTAAAAAAAAGTAAATTTTTTTTCTCTTTCTTGTATATAAGAATTTGAGAGAAAATAATAAAAAAAATTTCACCATATGCACAAATTAATACTATGAAAATTAGTTAAAGAAAAATATTTACTTTCCATCATTTTTTTTACCTAAATTGTCTCATTTTCTTCACTTTTTCTTCAAATTTGTGCACAAACACACTCCAAATCCAAGTTCTAGTGAATGAATAAATTTAAAGCTAATCAAACAGATATGGGTTGGCTGTGCATGCACCCACTATCAAATGTATTCTTTATTTTCTTAATGAGAGGTATCTCATATTCAAGTGGCATTGTTCCTTGATTGCAAGATCTTAGATGACGCCAACCAATATGCAGTTTTTTTATAGTGATATCTCACATCAATACATAGGTCTTGATCAAGAATTCTGTAGCAAAGACATCTACTATTAGAACCCCACAGTACAATTATATTTGTCTCCACGGGTTCGGCTGGAGACATGCCACAACTTTCCATTCGTCTCAAGATCCAACGTTACCTTTCCGTATTTGGGTAGAAGGTAGAATAGGCTAAAATGGGTGCATAAGCCTAAAAATTAGGTATGTCAACTGGTCGCGTGTCAATTTGGATCTGAATCTGACTCGATAAAAGACATAAATATTAGGCTTAAAGGACCCCACAATCAAAATGGATCGGGTTTGAGTCCAATCCGACCAGATCCTATGGACCGTAGAGATCTAACCCAAATATAATATGATTTTTTTTTATTTATGAATCAATCTAACACTCATGATCGAATCCAACATTTATAACTAAATACTGAATAAACATTTAAAATTTTAAGCATTTGAAATATCCATACAATCTTTTGACTTCATGTAAAAGCATAATAATCCACCCATATTCCAAATGTTTTCCTACAAAACATTAAAAAATCTAAATAATGAATTACTAACTATTTACAATACACTAGACTCTATTAAAAAAAACCAAATGAAGCCATGTAGACCTTTAAAAAGTTAATTGACCTCTCTTTGTCCGGCTTAAGCCTGTTAATGGGTCAACCTGACCTGAGACTGGATATGAATCCGACAATCAAACGGGTTAAATATGGGTCCACCCCGACCCAACCCGGATCCCACCCATTGAGAAGCCTATCAAAAACTTATTCGGTTGAAAGGAACAAATTGGTATAACTATAAAATAGATGAGAATTCACTGGTATTGGTATACCTGATCACCCATGTAATTATATTATTTCACCCAATTTATTATACTAATATAAAGGATCTCACATATCAAATCACATATCATCACCTCTTATAAATCAAGGGGCTCACATGTGAACTCATATATCAAATTTTATAAATTTTTATTCATGTCTTGTTCATTTTCTATCAATTTATATATCTATGCATGGCCAAAAAAATACAAATTTTATTATTATATTTCCAACAAAATAACGGAAAATATAAACATAAATTAAGAATACTAGAATAGTTATCAATCCTCAAATAGCTTATTTTGCTATGCAAACAGGAAGTAAAATATTTATGAGTTATTGAATTCTATGTGACTGGTTTTTCATAAGCATGCTGGATTTCTCATGAAAAAAATAAAGCATTTTTTGGGCCACATTTGAATGTGAGATTGAAAAACTGGTAATTCTCTAATCTTTATCCTAAGTTTTAGACTTGGATTTAAAAAAACTAATTTTTCATAGCTTTTTAAAAACTTTTTTGTTTTAACATTAAAAGTGGAGGTGTGAATTTAAAATGCATTCATTTTGAATCCGCATTCGTAGACACAACAATTCAAATAAAGATTCAAAGTGACCATTATAAATTATTGGGCATTGTTATACATTATCCTTTTTACAACCTCAAATACAGTCACATATTTCATTAACTATTCGATAATCATCCATGCAACAAGGTACATATCTTTTTATGTGAAGTATATATCTCATTAACTTTTCTTTACATTTGCTAAAAAAGAGCCATTGAAGTATTATATATACATACAGTAGTGATATGGTGTGGACAGGGAAGCACCGTGTGATATCGCGTAATCACCGTCCATCCTTTTTCAGTAGACACTTAAATGAAAACAAAGTAAAATTAGGATTTCTATCCCTCATTTATCTCAATCATTTGTGTATCCTAAATGGAGGCGTTAGATTTTCAAAAGTTTTTTAAATTATTATATATATATAGTTTAGTAATAATATGCGGATAGAGGAGCATCGAAACATCGTGCGACATCGTGATGGTTAGTCTGCGATAGACTCTTACGACTGAAAACTTTTTTTTTATAGATGCTTATAACCTACTTTACAAAGTGGGGAACAAGATAGACAAAAAACACCTAGTTAAATGTATGTATTGGATCATTTCTCTTGAATCCCTACCCAAGGGAAGTTCTCTGGGATCATGGATAACCTCTATTCGAGTAGAAAACGGGATTGGAATCCTACTCAGGGCATTATCCTTGATCCAGACGGGCAACAAATTTTCCTATTCCATCATCCCCGGAACCAAGTATGTATTTAATTATTATTATTATATTACATAAATGCTTTCTGGGTTGTGTGAGGAATTTGACATTTCATCCCACTCATAATTAAATTAATCCAAAACAAAGAAGCAGATTAATCACGTGTTAATAGTAATTCCGGCACCTGAAATCCACCTATCCTCAGAAAACAACGACAGCAGCCGAATCTCGTCGGCTCGGCTGCAACAGCCGTTCTCAAATTACTTATTTTATTGAGAAAGTCAATACAATTCCCTAAAAAATTTGCTACCTCAGTTTTAATATATGTAAAATTATAATACTAGCACATGTTACCAGAAAGTATGAATGGTTAATAGATTTAGTTCTTAAATTAAATTATTCTAAGTAATATATTCAAATAAGCCCCTATAAAATATAAAAAATTCGATTTAATCACTTTAATGATAAAAAAGTCACTGTTTTTTCTTAAAAATTCTCCTGCTATCCCATACTCACATGAGGATGTATTTTTTTCCTTCAATCAATGTAAGCAGTTAGAGCCACTTCCTTGAATCCAACCTTGAGTGAATATGGATCATATACTCAAAAAGAAATCAGAGCAACACCGGTGTGGTGCTAATCAAGGGGACTCCGGTACTTAAGTCAGTTTCAGAATTTAAGGAAGAATAATCTCACTCTTAAGGGGTGACCTGTTAGCAAAATGGACTAATACCTTTTACTTGTTGTTACCTCTCATTTTATAGGGTTCGTTGAGCCATATAGCCGTTGTAACAGCTTTCCCCCTTAATGATTGTTAGTAAGCAAGTTTTGTGATAACTACTCTACTTTATTGTAGCTAAACATGCTCTTAAGTATTCATGTTTTGTAAGTAATGAGTTTTAATCATCCACCTAACAGTTACCAGCATTATAGATGTCTGACCGTTTTCGAGGTTCTCCTTGTGGTCTTTGTCTAGTCGGGACACGGAATCCTACTCGATATGCCACTTGGTATCCACCCACGATGTGTAAGACCGTCTGACAAGATTTGATTCACCTCGAGAGGAGGTCAGTCTAGTCCTGATCAAGAGTGTTTACTCGTCGCTTTATGGTTTTGTCATCATCTAATCAGGTCATCGATTATCGGACGTGGTGGTTCATGCCCGAGTAACTCCAAACACGTGTCACCTTCTGATAGGGTGCTGATTTTTCTCTCCACACTCACCACTGGTAAAAAAAAAATGAGAAAATCGATATAACTCTTTGAAAAGTTATGAAAATCGAAAAAGACCACTGTAAAAATCAGTATATCTCCTTAAAGTCAACTACAAATATAGTTAGTGTATTATAGTAATTTATCAATCAAATTTAAAAGAGTATTACAATAATTTATCATGTATTTTTAGAGCATCAATAAAACCAGTCATATTTTTAATTATAATTCTCACACAACGAGTTTATGCATTCATTTAAAAAATGTATACATGTCAAATGAAATCATGTATCATTTTGTAATTTATTAAGATTAAAAAACAATATTAAAAGCGACTGATTGAAAAATTTTTATTTACAATAGACATCTTAATGGAATTGAATTTGAGAGGATGATCAGGAAGCTTGAATCAAGATTATAGGTGCAAGCAAAGGTTAGACATTTACAAATAGAAGAAGAGGAGGAAATTATCAATGTGTGAGAACAACAATCCATCCGAACCAGCACGGTCTACCATCATCAGTAAACGGCATCTCAGCCCAACCATTTCACCTTGTTCCAAACTAATGACCCAACTGTAGATTTATTAGATTACAAAGCATCCCCTATGTAATAGAAATTTATAAAAAAAGTGCATATAAAATTACAAAAGGTTATATGATAGAGTTATGTACCATAGTTTGTTCATCAACAAATTCAACATTACCAGGAGGCTCCTATCAACTGGTGGGAGCGGCAAGATATTAGCTTGTTCTGCACCCTCAATCATTACCCTTGTCTCACCTAATCCTTTCAGTCGCCTCACTCTATAGCTTGAAAGGGCCCTTAAACTCTATAGAACAACCAATACTTTCCTTATCCTGGACATACTTCTGTACACAAGAACCATAAATACCAGATCCATAAATTGAAAACGTCGATGAAAAACCTTTCTTTTTGTCTTTTATTTTTGATGGCCTAAACTAGAGACGGAAACCGTGCAGAAGAAAGCAAGAATTGTGCCATTGTGAGGAATAAAGTGCCTGGCATTCCCGTATCTTTATTACCGTGTAACCATGTATTCGTCCACCAAACGTATCCCGAGCGTGCAGAAGAAAGCCAAGATCTTGAATTACCAAAGGCTACCATTAGGGTGAAGTTAGTCAGCGGCTTAATTAAAACCTTTTATATTGAGTTCTCATATTCTCTTTTCGATTTTAATGTTTTTCATGTAGTATGTACTCTATTTTTCTCATCTCCACGACATTTGCTAAATAACCAAAAACTATAGATATAAACAAAATTTAAGTAGACCCACTGAAAATTGTTACACGCTGAGAAGCCATGTTGATTGAAGCCATCAATAAACCAACCCTTCCACAAGCATATCTATATATCCTTTAATTTTTGGGTATGAACACACGTATCTATCCTCAGTGACTTTCATTTCTCTGACAAATAAAACATGCAAACATATGGAGCAAAGGCAAATAAAAAATAATGAAAACACAAGGACTTTTTGAACGTTTGTTCCAGCTCTGTAGACCCGCTTATCCAATAAAATATCTTCTCGTCCGAACGCCGTTTGTTCACCGGCCATCTCCGGTCAACAAAACATCAACATCCCCACCCAAATTGGAATGAAATTTGCCACCCTCATTTCGCCTGCATTTCATTCCCTCACCCAACCCAACCCAACCCAACCCAACTCAAAGTCCCCAAACCACGGTCACTTCCTAACCCTTCCCATCTCCACCTCCACCATCTGCTTCGTCCCTCTCTATTTATTCACACAAACCCCTGTTCGACCAAATCCAATTCCGCCTCTCTCTCTCTCTCTCTCTCTCTCTCTCTCTCTCTCACACACACACACACACACACACGGTTTCCACCAAATGAAAAGAAGCACCTAATAAAAGAAGTCACTCTTCTTCTCTCACTGAATCTAAAAATGGGTTCCGAAGTGGATGAAATGGGGTTCACAGAGACTGAGGAGGAGTCTTTTAGACTCTCCGTTTCCCACTCACTTTGTATGTTCTTCCTCAACATCTCTCCAACGGCTTCTCCTGCCTCTTAATTATTTCCCCATTTAAAGAAACCCCGTTAAGACACTCTGTACATCTCTTATTAATCATAACCGCTGACATGAAGAGGCAAAGCAGCTCCGACTCTTTAGAAGCTCTCCTCCCTATGTGTCCTTCCCCAACAACAGGTACACATTCAATTACATCCATTCATGTCTGTCCCGTCCTACTATATCTCCCTCGTTTAAATTTGTGTTTTTTTTTGGGGGGGTTTTTGAAGAAGAGAAGGTGATGATTGGGGACCAGAGCCTAATGGACGGCTACGATGAGGAGGAAGTTCAGACGGCGATGATGATCTCTTCTTCCCCATCAGAGAAGAAGCGACGGCTGAGCGTGGACCAGGTGAAGGCGCTGGAGAAGAATTTCGAGGTGGAGAACAAGCTCGAGCCGGAGAGGAAGGCCCGGCTCGCGACGGAGCTCGGTCTCCAGCCTAGACAGGTTGCCGTCTGGTTCCAGAACCGCCGCGCGAGGTGGAAGACGAAGCAGCTCGAGAGGGAGTTCTCCGTCTTGAAATCCAACTACGACTTCCTCAAAATCAGCTTCGAATCCCTCCAGCGCGACAAGGACTCCCTCCTCGCTGAGGTGTCGTCGAACGCAAAAAAAAAAAAAAAAAAAAAAAAAAAACATAAATCGTACGGTCGTCGTTCATTCTTTCTTGATTTTTCCCGATTTTTATTTACTTGAGCTCTGTTTGGATCAGATCAAGGAATTGAAAGCGAAGGAAGAAGAGAAGGTTCCGTCCATGGAAGGGAAGGAATCGGATGCACCTGATGCGAAGATCGACGGCCGTGATTACTTGATCGACGGATCCAGCGACGACAGCGACTCGAGCGCCGTATTGAACGCGGCGTCGGTGACGGTGAAGATGGACGGAGGGGGATCTTGCACGTCGGGATCGCCGGGTCCACCGATGGACCCCTGTTTCCCGTTCGGCTTTGGATCTAGATCGGACGATCACCAGTACCAGTTTGAGCACGATTTCTTCACCGCGGCATCTGACGTGGCATACGATTTCTTCTTCGACGAGCCGACGAGCCCGACAGGTGATGGGGGTAACCGGAGAGAATTAAGCGGGATTTGAGGGGCTTTTTTGGAAATTTGTAAAGTCGCGAATTTGTATTTTATTTATGTTGTCGTCGAAATTGAGGTAAAAAAAGGGGATCAGTTGCAGAGGTTAAAAAAACAAACGTTCACGTGGTTTTGGTAGGATGACGTGGCAAATGAGAACGCTAGGACAGGTAAATATTTTAAACGAATCTGAGCCGTCCGGACAGAGAGGACAATGGACTTCCCTGGCTTTCTTTCTCGTGTTAGAATGTAGGCCATCCTTTTCAATTAATTTTTTTTTTTTTTGACTTTATACTATTTTAAAGTCACCGTGACCGTGACAAAATGTACTTTATTTAAAGAGCTGCCTTTTGCGAGTCCTGTGTGGTCCAATAACAACGTAAGCAACAAAAAAATTAAGTAAAAATTAATTAGGGGTAATGTGTAGCCCGTCTATTATTTTTAAGTTTTTTTTTTTAAAATTAATTTTTTTAGTTCCTTAAAGCGATAAAAAATTATTTTCAGATCTCTTCATCCGGATTTTGTTCACGCTCAATTATTTTAGTAAACTGTTAACACTCTCTAAATCTGTATACAGTTAACAATCTTTAGTACATTATTAACCGTCACATAAAATGCATTCGTTCGCTTATTTTAGTACACTGTAAACATTCTTCAGTATACTGTTAAGTATTTTTAGTACACAATACTTCCTTGTACATTGTTAACATTCGCATAATTGAACGAGAGCAATTTTGATATTTTTGAATAATATCTGATTGAAGAGATTTAAAGATAGTTTTTCATTGTTTTAGAGACTTAAAAAAAATTTAAAAATTTTCAAGGACCTACAAATAATAGACGGGACCACATAGACCCCAATTAATTTCTCCAAAAAATAACTTAATATTTTTATGTTATTTTAAAAAAAAATGAATTTTCATGTATTTATTAATTAGATGTATTTATGTAAATATTTGTATTCATCAAAATATATATAGTTTTAAAAATATATATAAAGGTACTATTTTTTGTATGTGGAGTTGTGGACTGTTCCATTCAGCAATTAACCCTGTCTCCTTGCAAGACCAGACAACTATGATAGTGATAAAGATACGGTACCATCAAATCCATCGGCTAAATGGTTTCGTGATTTGTCCAAAAAATGTTACATTTGTGTTTGTTTGCTATGGTAAAACCGTAAAATTTTTGCGGTTTGTTAAACTGCAAAATGTTAGAATTTTTTTTTTACTTGTTAATCTTGACTCTACACAATTGATTTATGTGAATATGATTGGTCTGAAAATTTGTCATTAAGAACACAGAAAATTGATAGAGTTCACAATTTCAGTAATATGTCCCACCACAAGCGGGTGAATATATGTACAATATTTCATGAAAAAACAAATTTTGAATATTGTATTTAATAATATATTTTTTTTATAATAAATATTTATGCTGTTTATACACAATTTTTAATTGTATAAACATATTTTAAAACTTTAGAAAAATGTATATACATTTGCTTGGGATTGGAGACCCTGTTAACCCAATCCATTTTTGTTTATGGGGAGGTTATATTACCCCAAAAAGATGCAACCCCACCCCCACATTTTTGTTTTTTTTCTGGGGTGGGGTTTGCATCTTAAAAAAAATTGAAGAATAAAGAGCGGAGAAAAAGGAAGGGGGGGGGGGGGAGTGGCTCCAGAGGGGACAGACGGAGGTGACAGTGGTGGCAGCACCGAAGGGGGCTAGTGGAGGGTTAGGGGAGAGAGATTAAGAGAGACAGAGAGGCAGAGAAAAGAGAGAGAGAAGTGGCCGATTGTCGTCCTCTGTCGTCTGCCACAGTAATCGTCGCCTCCCTCCCACAAGCCCATCCTCTCTCTCTCTCTCTCTCTCTCTCTCTCTCTCTCTCTCTCCTTCTTCTCCTTCTTCTTCTTAGGAAAGCCAATCCCACTCTTGTATATTTTTTATTTGGGGTGGGGTATTAAATTCATGGGGTGGTATTAGTTGCCCCTTTTTTGGTGTATGGACTTTTTAAAATAATTTTTTTTGTATGGATGATTATTATTTTTTATTTGAATATATGTGTAGAGTTTCCATTTTTTGAATTTGTGGACTCCTTAGTCGCTTTATTTTTTGACATATTCGTAATTGTTAGTGTAAAAATCTTATCTTACACCTGACATCAGAGATTAGATGGTTCATGATATGGGAGATGTTCTTGCTCAATGTTCGATTCACCAAAGATTGGTGGTGGTAACTGCAAAAACACCAAGCCCATTTGTGGGACCTGGTAGAATATTCTTCTACTAAGGTCTCATGGGGCCTCATTCTTTATCCCTATTTAGGCGTTCATCCCTTAATATATTAAGACGTCTACTATACTTATCATTATAAAAAAAAAAACAATATTCTCAGGGGTCCAATCGACATAAAGGGGGGTCAGCCATTTCTTCAATTTTTCTTCACTTCATTTCACAACAAGCTTTTGCCTTTCTAAAGAGGACAATTAGCTGTTTTTGAATTTCAATTAGCGTACTTTGCTTATAATTAGTTATATGGGAGATCAAATCCAACCCATAGGTCTAAGAGAGGTTAGGAGGCCCTACGACGTCCCTATAAATTATGTCATTGTTCCTTCTCCGTCATTATTTAAAGGCTCTTTGTGATATAGTTTCCCCCTTTGTGAGATCTTAGTTGCATGTCCTATTTGTGTAACTTTAACCCCCTATTTGGAATAGGGGTGATTAAAATAAAATGAGGGATAAAATGTTGTTTATTTAGTAGTAATAACCCATAATACTATGTCAGAATGAAGGGAATAGATTGGTATTGGTACTAAGTCTCTCCTGCAATTATGTTATTCCACCCAGTCTATTTCACTCATAAAAGGAGGACACACATAACAATTAATTTTTTTTTTATATACATACGTATTCACATTTAATCATCTTTTTCATGGATGTTCAACCAAACAACAAAAAATTCATTGTTATGTTTTATAACGAGAAAAGCTATAAACCTAAGCAATAAGAAAATGGCTTATTCAATTCAAAAAGGTATCCGTCCAGAATAACCTAATTCATCTACCCAATCACTGAGGGGGTGGGGACTAAGGGTCTTTCATGACCTAGTTGTCCCCCTCGTGCTTTGCACAGCTTTATCGGTCTTGTAGTCTGTAGAGCCATCTTTTAATTTGTTTGAAGTGGTATATGTGTTCTACAGGAGTACAGGGTCAGTCATTCTCTCTAATGCTATGTACTTTGGCATGAGGCTAGCTAGGATATCATTAGTGAAGGGGTGAGACCCATGTCACGTGTGGCTTAAAGGTCCCATGGAGGCCTAGGTCCACCTCCTTGATGATGACGTCCTTGAAACATTATTTTCCTATGGATCTTTTACTCTCCTCAGGGGATCAGGCGTCTCCTTCATGATACACCAACATTAACCATCCCAAACATGGCTTCCAAACAAATTTTTAGAAACTTGAGATCACAGATAAATATAAAATGACAAGGAGAAAAAATAAAAAAATGGATTCTCTTAATCATATTAATTTTCTGAAATTATACATCATTCTGAATTAGGGCAATTCCAAAAAAATGGGTATCCGCTTCACCACCTCGGTTTTTTTTTTTTTGGGTAGGTGAATGAATTACGAGATTAAAGACTCAAATTAAAGTATGATTAAAGCAAAGATGATGCAGTACACTCAAACAAAAATACTTAAATACTGCTGATTGCTCATAATTGATTGTCAACAATAAAAATTTATATTAGATTAGATTTTTTTTTCTTCGCTTGGTAAACTCGGGGATCGAACACCCGACTACCCTTTGGGGGAGGGTGTGTCTCGACAACCACTCCACTAAGGGGGTCTTCCACCATATTAGATTGAGATGCATCCATTTATATTTATCAAAACATCATACCTAACAAAAATAATATGTCAAACCAAGCTCTACTCACAAACCTAATTAAAATTGAAATATTATTCGATAGTCCACACGAGAAGAATCGTTAATTCTGACATGCTGACCTACCCACAATACACACCAATTAGTTAAGGGTGCGGCTATAACCACCCCACAAACTCTCATACCCACCCCTTTTATTTATAAATAAAAATGTTTTGTTACATTTTTCTCACACCTAACCCACCCCAACAATCAAAATAATAAGTCCCACACTCTTTTTCTCTCTCTCTCCGTTCGACATGCTACATATCTTCTGTGTGTGATTTGGTTCGACATGATCCATGGCTTTCTGGAAACAGAAACCATTGAAGTGCTCTATATTCTGTTCGACATACTACATGTCTTCCGTGTTTAATTAATTTGGTTCGACATGGTCCATTGACTTTCTGGAATAAAAAAAATATTTGAAGTGTTTTGTATCCCGTTCGATATGCTTCATGTCTTCTGTGTTTGCTTTGATTCAACATGATCCATAACTTTCTGAAATAGTGGATGTGGTGAGGTAGAAATGATTTGGGTTGAATATTTATGTAAAGGTGGGCTTATGAAGTGGGGATATGTGGCTGGGTGGGGAAGTAAAAGGGGGTGGGTAGGAGAGAATTTTTGGTGGCTATAGGCGCACCCTTAGTTTAATTGGTTAGTTTCAAATTAAATTCACAGATGAAATAAAATGAAGCCGATATCACGACATTAATTGTCACGGGTGTTATCACAAAACAATATTGATTTAAAAAACAAGGTGATCGAACGGACGGACTGTTCCAGTAAACCATTAATTACATCACATCACTTGGCTTTCTTGTGATATCTGCCTCGGGAAAAAGAGACGACAGCCTCAAAAGCTGTGCAGAGTATGATTGGAAGTCGGAACGCATCGTAAATCGGGCAGATGAGGAAATGAAAGTTAAAGACGATAAAAGGTTGAGTTGATTGACGTCAAGACGTGAGATAAAGTGAAACCAGAATCCCCTCTCAAGTTATGACATATGTCCTTATCTTGCCGCACTTCATTGACACCAGTCCATGTGGGAGGCCGAAAAATCTTTCCGTAAATAACTCGATACTTGTCAATATCATTATCTGATAAATGCTTCCACCAATCACATGGTGATTTAGAAAACAAGAAATGATGCGATCTTCAGAGGCTTACGGGTCTATGTGGAGAACATGTGGGAGATGGTGTCTCTCTCTATCACGGAGTGAGGACGAAGGATTACAGGGGTTATAGGGATTTCTCTCGATAGAGGCCATTTGGACATTACCATGTAGTGGCATAGAGTTGCGTGGGGGAGTTTCTTGAAGTAATTGGTAGATATCACGCGTACTAATCATCCAAACCCCCTATGTCTTTTGTTTCTGTGTCATGATTGTCTTTTTTTTTTCTATGTATCCTCTCATGCCCAATTTGAACTTTTAATCTATTTTTAGTAAATGAAACTATCGATAACAAGATCTACCTTTTCTATAAAAAAAAAAGTTACGACATTTGTCGAATTTTTTTTTTAAAATAAAAAATGTTAATTTGATATAGATTAATATAATGATAATATATATGTAGGATAGAATTATTATTATTTAAAAAAAATAAGGGAAAAAAAACTAAGACCCGTTTGGATAAAGACATAAGATATTGTAGGGTTTATACATGAAGATGTGTTTTTCTTCTTCAATCAAAACAATGGGAACCTCCTTCTCTAATCTGGACTCGGTTGGATGTAGATTTTGTACTAAAAAAGAAATCAACAGGACGCCGATGTGGTGTTAGTCAAAGAGACTCTAAAAAGATGTATCAGTAAAGGAATTCAAAAGATAATCTCACTCTAAAGGTGGCTTGTAAGAAAATAAAAATTCGATTCTAATTATTTATTTTCAAGATCAATCTATTCAAATTAAATAAAGGGATTTTTGTATATATACCCTTGTTAAATTTTAATTTTGTTAGAATACCCTTGAAAAAACTCAAAGTGCAAAAATACTCTTCAAAAACATTACGTGAGTACATCTGTACCCCTATGGTCAAATTCCGTCCGGTTTAGTTAATATTTTATGTTTTTATTCCATTATAGATGTTGAAATGACCCTTATACCAAGTGAGTTTTTTTTTGCATATATACCTCTCTTAAAATCCATATTTGCATAATTATCCTTTTTATTTTCACAATTACACAAATACCATTGAAATTTTAATACATCGTGCATATTTGCCTATGAGGTTAGTGTTTGTGAGGATTGATTAGAAGATCTCCATTAGCCACCACAATTACATGTCCAAAATACTCTCACCACGCTCTGTTTGAATGGTTCAACCCTAGTTCCTTCTTCCTTCTTCAACCTTCTCTCTTTCTTTTTCATGTAAGGTTGAGTAGGATGTGTAATTTAAGTAAGTAAACTGATCATTTTACAAGGTAGGATTAAGAATATAATCATGGTTCAGTTTGTGTTCTTAACAATAACTGACAAAGTGGTAAATTTGCACAATTTAATAAAATTTCAGGTGTATTTATGTAATGGTAGAAATAATAGGGGTACTTTCAAAATTACTGATTTTAAGAGGGGTATTTATGCAAAAAAATCTTTTTTTTCAAAATTAATAAGGGCATTTAGGTCAATGTACATGTAGAGTTAGACTTTTTAACCACAGTTAATCCAGAGTTCTTCACGGCATGTGGTATAAGGGTATGGTTGTGTTTGCTCAATGTTTTTTAGGGGTATTTTTGCACTGTGGGGTTTTTTAGGAGTATTTTAATAAAATTAAAATTTAGCATAGATATATATACAAAAATCTCTTAAATAAATTGTTTCAAGTTTCACATGAACAAAAAAAAAAAAAAAAAAAGAGTAGCTGCGAATGTATCAAGGGCTACAAGCTCTCATGGGAACCAAAAGAAGAGGATGGATTTTGGTGGACCCAGTAAAGAAAGGTTTGATCAAACAAAAAAAAATATAGGGGTTTCTGTAAAGGCATACCTAGGCCGTACACACGTGTGTTGTCTACGTGTGTGTCTGGTAAAGTTGGATTCTCATGTGGGTCCCACGAACACTTGTTCTGCCATTGGTGCGACTGGGACCCACCCCGCCAATGACACGTTTTTTATTGCGATCTGGTGAAAGGCGGAAAGAAGAAGAAATAGTACTGTGTGAGTGGTGGGGGACAGCCATGATTAATTAGATGCTTTGAAAATGTGTGACCTTTGTATTATCTGATTGGAGTTTATTCCAACTATGGCATTCAATTCTTAACTTTAGATTCAAACTTATTTTCAGTCCATTTATCCTAATCTAAACTCAACAACCCATTCAAATTCAGAAATCAAAAGATTCCTCAACAGCCCACACATTTGTGTATGTCAAAAAAGAAAACATTCTTCAGTCTTTCAACTCTTGACGACACCCTCCTCCTTCCACATTTGATGTCTTCCAAACAAGAAAATTTGAAATCTTAATAGGATTTCTAGTTTTTTTTTTTTTTTTTGAAGGGGAACAAGCGAAGCCAAACAAAGAAGAGAGAGAAAGAGAGAAGGGGCAATGAAGTGTGGCTAAGGTTATAGTTTGTAAGATGGGGTTTTTATGTTTCTCACTTTCTTTAAAACAATAAAGGGTTTTTTATTTTTAAGTCCTCATAAACCATGGTATTTAGATATCAATATCTCACTTCTTCGTATTTCGTTTTTAGTCTTTAGATTTAAAAGATAATTCATTTTTAGTCTCTAAAAGGAACCTATCCGTAAATTATTTAGTTTTTTAGTTCCTGATAGGGACTAAAAAGGAACATATCCTTTAAATCTGTGGACTAAAACCCAAATACGAAGAAGTGAGAAATCGATCATTAAATATTATGGTTTGTGAGGACTTAAAAATAAAAAACCCAACAATAAAACATGAAAAGTCCATATTAAATGTTACAATTGAACGGCCACGTTCTTTTCATTTATTATTAGTTATGAATTCGGATTGTATCAGGTTGTAAGTGATGTTATCCTAGACCTAACCCGATTTCTAACTCAACCTGAATTTTCCAACCCGAACTCGAACCCGATTTTTATAATCCAACCCATGTCAAAATCGGGTTCAACCCATCAGGCGACCCAAGTTGCAGCCCTAACTCCCAACCCTCGTCTCATTCAACCTCACCACACTAACAGTTTGGATGAAGACATAAGCTATTTTGAGGTTTATGACTATTATAATAATAGATTACTATACCAATAAATGATTTTCTATTTGGTTGTGTTTTTAGTAATTCTCGTTTAAAAACGTAATGATGAAGTTTTTGTTGTTTAGTTAACCATGAATAACTTGTGAATAAGGTGTGGATAAATATTTGTAGAAGATAAAAAAATGATGTGACATGTGGGTCGGCACTCTGATATATAAGAGGTGATGATAATTGATTTGACAGTGGAGCCCACTTATTCTATTATCTGGAATAGCTGAATATCAAGGGGAGATAGAATTGTTACACCACTTAATTATACCATATGCTGACATTCAAATACCAATATATATCAACAACCCATACAGGGTTTTTAACTTTATTCTAGCCTACTCATGTCCATTCCACCATTACCCCTACCCAAGCAGGGGTACGGGCCCGTTTAGGTGTGCGGCGTGGGACATGGTGTTCGGAGAAGCAAGGAGCGGTAGAAAAGCAGGGTTTTGATAGCTTCTCAAACGTCAAAAAAATTACCCTACAATGCTCAATTCTTTTTTGGAAACACAAACGCCGCATTCTTTTGGGATCCATAGTTAAGCGGATTCTGCGGATCTCGGAATCCGCTTAACCATGGATCCAAAATGGGCCCTTAAAAAATTCATTTTTTTGGGATGGGTTGGTGGGGAGAGCTAAAGAAAAAGAGAGGAATGGGGGGGGGGGGGGGGGGGAGAGACTAAGAGAGAGAGAGAGAAAAATTTTGTGTTTTTTTTCAATGGATTAGTTCCGCTTAATTGCGAACACTTGAAACAATGACACAAGAGATACATAGTGTCATGTCATATATTATATGTCCGCGCATTTAGGGCTGGTAAACGAACCAAGCCGCTCGGGCTCGGCTCAGGCTCGGCTCGGTTTGAGCTCGTTCAGATTCGTTCATTTAGACAAATGAGCGAGCTTGAACCAGTTTTAAAGCTCGGTTAGGCTCGGGACCTGGATCGAGTTTCATTTTATGTTCAAATTTGACATGTTTGTATTATTAAAACTTAATTGAAGCTTGACTAAACTCATTTATAAAATCAGAATATTAAATTAATACAAAGTTGTACTCGTTTAAGCTCATGAACTTGGCTCATTTAGGCTAAAATTTTGTTTTCAATCCCTAAAAACCCTAAAATGAAGAAGAACGCTAGGCTCGTGAGCTCGACTCGTTTATAAACAAGCCGAGTTTGAACATGTCAAAGCTCTGTTCGTTCAACTCGTTTACCACCCCTACGCGCATTTGGTTGGAAAGATTATCAATCCTTTTGTAAAATATTCAGCGGTGTCTACTTTGGAGGTGGCCTCTTCAATGGGAATGCCCTCATCCATCTTTCGGAAAGTCTCGTCAACATTTTCAATGACTGGTACTGTATATATTTGTTAAAATTTATAAATTACATATTATAACTTATAATTTAAAATAAACAATTATTGCATGTTTGTTAAAACTTATTTAAGTTAAAAACAGTTTAAAAAATAATAATCAATAAGCTAGGAAAGGATGCTGTTGAGAATATAGCTTATAAAATTCATTAAATTTTTTTTCTTTTAGACATTCGTGCCCTTAATCTTTTTTACTAATAATATGTGTATCTTCTCAATTTATTTTCTATTACAAAAAATACATTATCAATTTTTTTTTATAATTCTCTTTGTCACTTAATTTATTAAAATTCTAGAATGTAATATTTGAAAAATATTATAGTGATTTTGAAATATTATTTATGTTAATTTGATTTTCTTTTAAATATTTATAAAATTAATTTTATATGTAAAAATCAACTTATTTTGTCAACATAAATCAATTTTTTACTTCTACAGCTTAGATGTATTTTTGACAATTGTACAGTAAAAAGCTATTTTACAACTTATTAAACAAACATCAACTACTGCTTATTTACTGCTTTTAATAAACAGTTACAACAAACATGTCTACAACTTATCAGAAAAGTTATAATCTATAATATATAAATTATAATATATAATCTGTAAATTTAAACTGCAACAAACATGACCATTCTATAATTGTGCCCCAACAACACACACATCATAAAAAGAATACCAAATATACTTAAATATAGATCAAGAGGCAGAAAGTCTAACCCCACTATTGATTCCACAAATGTAATTGGTAGATTTGAAGAGATAAGTGTCCAATATTCCTGAGTGGTTCGGAATACTTATAACAATATTTAGTAGGAATCAAGATACTGAAAAGTTCAAACTAGAAATAAAAGAAAGATGATGACGAATGCATGTATGTATACAGGTTTGCTCATGATCGCCCACTAACAAATATTAAGGTGACAAATATATCAGCTGTAAGAGTGTTCTAACACTTAGCACATTTTATAGTACTATTTACAACCTCACATCTCACCAGTGACATACATTTATTGTACTAAAATATATATCTTGTTAGATTTTTTTACACATTTTATAAATAAATTATACAATTCATTGAAATATTCTTTACTTTTTAAAAATAAAAATGTATAGATGCTTTATAACATATAAAATAAAAATAAACAGATGTGCGACTGCATTTATGATTGGATAAGACACCTAATCTAACAGTTTTCTATATTTTCAGTTGGAAATGGCTCGATTCACACGCAAACAAATGGATCTTTATACAATGGCCCATTAACAGTGTAATGTGACAAATGTCGGACAATGTTCCACTTAGTCACGTTTATAGTCCTTAATGCAGTCTGTTCATATTGTTATTTAAAAAAAATCTCATCAAATTTTATAAAATATGAAGAATATACGTATCTCAATGACTTAAATTTTATCATTTATAAAAAATGTAAAAATTTGTCAATAAGACATATTTCTTTACAGTTAGAGGAGGGGGCAAACAAGGTCTATGAAACTGCATTATAATTAGGACCACGTATAACAGCGCTGGACAAATAGTCATGTGGTAAAATAAAATTTTTATTAGACTAAGCATTTTTTGTGCAATATTGAAATATATTCAATCAATTTTGTATATGTTTCATTTTGTTATTTTGTAAAGGCATACTCATATGCATGTATATATCTTTACCAAAATCAAATCATATATCTTCGAAAACAAAATCAATCATGTAGATATAAAACAATATATTTAATATTATTCTATGATTAAAAATTAATATCCTTTGTTCTGCTTATGTAATTATATTTAAACTTGCATAATGTCATACAAATGATATTATATTACTACTCCATCTATATTATATATCACTTTCACTTCAAAAGAAATCATCATCAGCTTGATTAAATAATGGTTCTAATATATATGAAATCATATATCTAAATAAAACTGCTTCTAGAGAATGAAGGTATCCTCTTAATGCAAACGTTACACTACATATGTTAGAATATAATATATATGTGTATATAATATAATAATGAATGTTGGGTTATGTAAGCATTCAATTGGATGCCGTCAGAGATATGCCTAGGGGGCCTAGGCATATAGGCTTTGTTTCGTAGCTTGCATAATTTATATTATATATTTTTAACGTATCCTTTCAGAGGAGGAGAAATTTTGTCATGTTATATGGTTGATAATCACAAACTCAAAAAGTGATACTGTAGTTACTAGTTGGCCCACTCATGTAATTTGCGTGTTACAGATCTTCTAGATGCTGCGGCAACATATTGGTTCCCAAAAAGCATGTGCATTTTTGCATGTGCATTTTTTTATCTGTACATATACGTCACACTGATGGCGTGTATAACACTAAAACTTTATAACTTATCTACTAATATATATACATTTACATCGACAGGGCATAGGGGCAAATACGAGTAAGATATGCTAATATCTATATTTGAATTAAATATCTAAAAAATATATGTATCATATTTGACAGATATTTAAATTAAAAATTTATATCTGATCCGAAAATCCTGATTAATTTGGATTTAGACAATTATCCAAAATATTTATTCAAAAATTAAAAATAATATATCTAATCCATATCTTATCCGAAAATCTAAATTAATTTGGATTTAGATAAATGTACAAAATATTTATTCAAAAATTATAAATAATATATCTAATATATGAAATATGTAAAAAATCTAATGATTACCTAAAATAAAACATAAAAATATAAAAATTATAAATATATTACATGATTTAAATATAATAAAAAAATATAAAAAAACTCATATTAATCCTTAAAATATAAATATATTAATATAATAATCAATCATACAAATAACATTTCAGATATTGATTTTTTCGGATCGGATACCATCATATCCATATCCAATCTGAAATGTTTCGAATACATATATTTTATTTTGGACACGAATATGTATTTTCGTATATTAGATCATTTTTATAAATTTTATATATGAATTCGGATATGATATGGATTTTATTCGGATAATTGACAGGTTTAATGAGTAACGTCTCTATTCAATGGACTTATATATTCCATTCATTTGATCACCAACTTTATTCAAATAGTAGATACGCTGGTCGCTAGATGATCTGAACGTAATGAAACGATTTTCAAACACAATTACAAATTCATTCAAATAAACCAGTTCATCTATATTAAGACTAAGGGTGCGTTTGGTTGCGCGATTGCGCTGCGATTGCGATTACAGGAAGCTGCGTTTGCAATCGCGCAACCAAACAGTTTTGTAATCGCAGTTTTAAACCCAGCGATTGCAGGCAAATGGTGCTCAAAAGCTGCGATTTCAAAAAGCTGAGAAAGTGAGCTTCCCGCAGAATCAGGTTTGCAATCGCAGATTCCTGCAGAATCAGTTTTGCAATCGCGCAACCAAACGCACCCTAAGTTATATCATGTTTTAATTTTTTGCTCTCCTTAATCGCAGTTGTCCGAAGCAATCTAAAAGTCATCTGTTTAGGACCATGGTGGATAACTCCACATTTCAAAAAGTGAAAATGTTAGAAAAGCATTGTTATTTAGATTTCTCAAATGCAAGAAAATATTGCCACCTGAAAACGTTGTGTGGGCTATATAAACACAAATGCCTAAGAAGGCAAAAATTGTTTGAATCCTGATGCAGAACGGGTGGCGGACGCGTTTCGGGGGGTGATGAACCCGAAAGGGTCCATTTGAAGATTTTCAACTATTTACAGAAAAACCGGCTAGTAGAAATAAATGGCGCCCCGAACTCGGAATTGGCTGAAATTTTTACTGGAGGTAGATGTCGAGGAGATCTTCAAGAGTTGTCGCTACGCCACAACACGTCCTTATTTTTCCCATTTTTCGGCCCTCAAAATGACATTTTTGCTATTTTTAGTAACTTTTTAGATTTAGCGTATCTCTTTCATAATAATTCGGATTTGACCGAAATCAAATCTCACGATCTTCTAAGATCCCCTAGAATTAGTTATAACAAACTTTCGTTTTTACTATTTTTAGTAAGTTTTTCCCTATTATAAAAGGGAGGCTTGTAATCTAGGGTTTGCAACTTTTATCAATATATTTCTGAGTTTTAGTATTCTCTTGAGAATTGTGGTTTGTTGAAGGATCTCAACGCTTGTTGGATCTTTATTTTAGTTTTTCGCTGCGTTAGTTGGTATCAGAGCGAGGATTTGCCTTGTTGTGATGGCAAATAACGGAGGGGGAGACGACCAATCTAGCGACGCTGGTCGTGGATTGGAGGATCTGTGGAAGGCGGTCGGGGAACAACGTGATCAGATGCGGGAACAACGAGATCAGATACAAGAACAACTGCAGGAGATCCGCACAATGATCGCTGGCCTGAACCTCAACGCCAATAACACACGTCCTGAAGGTGATAGGAGACGCGTCGAGGGAGTCGCCCAAGGCCGACCTATTACTCAAAACACCGTTCGACGTCCCACTCGTTATCAACCTGATGATGAGGAAGACTCGGAGGATGAAGGAGAGTTTCAAGTATATCAGCCGAGAGGGCGGCGTATGGAGTACAACGATTACCGATTGAAAGCGGATATCCCGTATTTCAATGGTAATATGCAAATCGAGGATTTTCTCGATTGGATCTCGGAGATCGAAAGATTCTTTGAGATGATGGAGGTTCCCGAAGAAAAGATGGTCAAATTGGTGGCTTTTCGATTGAAGAGCGGGGCCGCCGTTTGGTGGGATCAACTCCAGAAGACTCGGCAGCGACGAGGGAAGGCGCTTATTCGTTCCTGGAGGCGGATGAAACAACTTCTGATGGAACGATTTCTTCCACCAGATTATGAGCAATACCTATTCCAACTATATCAGAACTGTCGCCAAGGTAATCGATCGGTATTTGATTATACTGCTGAGTTTTTGAGGCTTTCGGAAAGAAATAACATCGCAGAAACCGATGGACAACGGGTGGCTCGATACCTTAACGGGTTGAAGCCTTGGATCCGAGATCGGATTGGTTTACATGTGGTGTGGACCATCGAAGAAGCCAACAATATGGCGTTGAAGGCAGAACTCATGGACCAGAAACCCGGGAGTTCTTCAAACTTTCGCAGAAGCAACCCAGATTCTATTCCTTCCTCTGACAAAGGAAAAGGTCTGGCATCTCAAACTCCATTCAATCAGACGAGAGCTCAAGGAATACCATCCAAGGGAGCAGACAACGGACCGGGTGGTGTCAATCAAACCACTGCCCCAACAACTCGTACTGCACCAAGAAATCCAAACCCCTATGCTAAGCCTGTACCAGGCAATTGTTATCGGTGTGGAAAGCCAGGACATCGTTCTAATGTATGCCCAGAACGCAAGACCGTGAATCTAGTAGAAGGGGATGACAATGAGGATGCAGGAGATGAAGAATTTGATGAAGATTTCACATATGAGGGTGCCGAGTTCGCGGAGGAGGACGGAGATCGAGTCAGCCTTGTCGTACAACGATTGTTGTATTCTCCGAAACGCGAAGACTCAAATCAACGGCACACTATTTTCAGATCTTGCTGTTCCATCAATAAGAAAGTCTGCGATTTGATCGTAGATAGTGGAAGCTGTGAGAATTTTGTGGCAAAGAAGCTGGTGGATCACATGAAGTTACCAACAGAGAAGCATCATACACCTTATTCTATAGGCTGGATCAAGAAAGGACCGACGGTGAAGGTAACAGAAATTTGTAGAGTTCCTATTTCAATTGGCAAATATTATCAAGATGAAGTGCTTTGCGATGTGGTGGACATGGATGCTAGCCATGTGTTGTTGGGGAGACCCTGGCAATATGATGTTGACATCACATATAGAGGACGAGACAACACCTATATGTTCTTCTGGAAGTCACATAAAATTGCGATGGCCCCCGCAGGACTCCAACCAACCAGCAAAGGCCACAAAGTCGATGGTCGATCACTATTGACAATCGCCGATTCTGAAGCAGAGTTCATGAAAGATGCAAAGGAAGCAAAGGGAGTCTATTGTATGGTTGTTAGATCTCTTGTTGTGGAGGGACGAGAAGAAATTCCAGTGGTGATAGCCCCTAGCATTAAGTCAGTACTAGAAGATTTCAGAGAACTTGTTTCCGAAGAGTTGCCTGATAAGCTACCACCGTTGAGAGATATTCAACATCACATAGATCTTATTCCTGGAGCAAGTTTGCCTAATCTGCCCCATTATCGGATGAGTCCGAAAGAGTGCGAGATTTTGAGAGAACAAATAGAAGGCCTGTTACAAAAGGGGTTCATCCGTGAGAGCATGAGTCCTTGTGCCGTTCCTACCCTGCTGGTGCCCAAGAAAGATGGAAGTTGGCGCATGTGCGTGGACAGTCGAGCAATCAATAGAATCACCGTCAAATACCGATTTCCTATTCCCCGTTTAGACGACATGCTGGATATGTTGGAGGGCTCGAAGCTATTTACGAAGATCGATTTACGTAGCGGGTACCACCAGATTCGGATCCGACCTGGAGACGAG
This sequence comes from Acorus calamus, assembly GCA_030737845.1. NCBI lineage: Eukaryota > Viridiplantae > Streptophyta > Magnoliopsida > Acorales > Acoraceae > Acorus > Acorus calamus. The sequence goes on from CM060876.1 coordinate 20,390,739, forward strand.
TGGAAGACGGCGTTCAAAAGCAAAGACGGATTGTACGAGTGGTTAGTTATGCCCTTCGGTCTGTCTAATGCACCTAGCACCTTCATGCGGGTGATGAATCAGGTATTACGACCTTTTGTGGGTAAATTTGTTGTGGTATACTTTGATGATATACTCATATACAGTCGAGCTGAGGAAGAACACCTAGGTCATGTGCGACAGGTGTTAACTGTTTTGCGAGAAAATCAACTATTTATTAACCTGAAGAAGTGCAGTTTTATGACTAGCAGTCTCTTATTTCTGGGATATATAGTCTGTGCTGAAGGAATTCATGTAGATGAAGAGAAGGTGCGGGCAATTAGAGAGTGGCCTACACCTAAGACTGTTGGAGATGTTCGGAGTTTCCATGGTCTAGCCACTTTCTATCGTCGATTTGTTCGGGATTTCAGTACCATTATGGCGCCAATTACGGAGTGCATGAAGAAAGGAAAATTTTTATGGGGTGAAGCCGCAGAAAGGAGCTTTGCATTGATCAAGGAGAAATTATGCACCGCACCAGTCCTTGCTCTGCCCAGCTTTGAAAAGATCTTTGAGGTGGAGTGCGATGCTAGCGGCGTCGGCGTAGGTGCTGTTCTTTCACAAGAGAAGAGGCCAGTTGCGTTCTTTAGCGAAAAGTTGAGCGATGCACGACAGAAATGGAGTACATATGATCAAGAGTTTTATGCCGTGGTACGTGCCTTGAAGCAATGGGAACATTATTTGATTCAGCGAGAGTTCGTGCTATATTCTGATCATCAAGCCTTAAAGTTTCTGAACAACCAGAAACACATGGACAAAATGCACATCAGGTGGTCTACTTTTCTTCAAAAATTTCCTTTTGTTATTCGTCATAAATCTGGTGCTACTAATCGAGTTGCTGATGCATTGAGTCGTCGAGCCAACTTATTGATGACAATATCCCATGAGGTTGTGGGATTCGAGAGCTTGAAAGATTTATATGCTGAAGATGATGATTTCAAGGACATTTGGACTAAATGCGAACAGAACCAAGCCGTTAGTGATTTCCACATCACTGACGGGTATCTATTTCGAGGAAATCAGTTGTGCATCCCAAGATCTTCTCTGAGGGAGAAATTGATTCGCGATTTACATGGTGGCGGCTTGAGCGGACATTTGGGCCGAGACAAGACCATTACCAGTCTAGAAGAGAGGTATTTCTGGCCAAAACTGAAGAAAGATGTCGGGATCGTCGTTAAGAAGTGTTATATCTGTCAAACCTCGAAAGGTCAGTCCCAAAATACTGGTCTTTATATGCCTTTGCCTATTCCTAATGGTGTTTGGGAAGAATTGTCTATGGATTTTGTGTTGGGTCTTCCTCGTACCCAAAGAGGCGTAGATTCTGTGTTCGTGGTAGTCGACAGGTTCTCGAAGATGGCTCATTTCATCCCATGTCGCAAGACGTCAGACGCCTCTCATATTGCACGATTATTCTTCCGTGAGATAGTTCGTTTACATGGAGTTCCTCAATCCATCACTTCTGATCGTGACACGAAGTTCCTTAGTCATTTTTGGGTGACATTGTGGAAGATGTTCGATACTTCATTGAACCGTAGCAGCACTGCGCATCCCCAAACTGATGGCCAGACGGAGGTAACAAACAGAACCTTGGGTAACATGATTCGTAGCATTTGTGGGGACAAACCGAAGCAGTGGGATCACGCACTACCACAGGCGGAGTTTGCATACAATAGTGCTGTTCATCGTTCGACGGGAAAATCTCCTTTTGCACTAGTATATACTTCTGTCCCAAAACATGCTGTGGACTTGGTACGTCTACCTAAGGGTCCCGGTATGAGTGTTGCAGCGGAGGCTATGGCAGAACAAGCTCATGCCATACAGGAAGAAGTAAAACAAAAGCTCGAGCAATCCAATGCGAAGTACAAAGCGGCCGCTGACAAGCATCGACGCTCCAAATTATTCGAGGAAGGCGACTTTGTCATGGTTTTCTTGCGCAAAGAGAGATTTCCAGTGGGAAGCTACAACAAACTGAAGCCCAAGAAGTACGGCCCATACAAGGTTTTGAAGAAGATCAATGATAATGCATATGTCATTGAATTGCCGACAGACATGGGGATTTCTCGGACTTTCAATGTGGCAGATTTATATGAGTATCATGCAGAAGAACCTCTCTATTCAGATGATAACTCGGGGTCGAGTTCTTTCGAAGTGGAAGGGACTGATGCAGAACGGGTGGCGGACGCGTTTCGGGGGGCGATGAACCCGAAAGGGTCCATTTGAAGATTTCAACTATTTACAGAAAAACCGGCTAGTAGAAATAAATGGCGCCCCGAACTCGGAATTGGCTGAAATTTTTACTGGAGGTAGATGTCGAGGAGATCTTCAAGAGTTGTCGCTACGCCACAACACGTCCTTATTTTTCCATTTTTCCCATTTTTCGGCCCTCAAAATGGCATTTTTGCTATTTTTAGTAACTTTTTAGATTTAGCGTATCTCTTTCATAATAATTCGGATTTGACCGAAATCAAATCCCACGATCTTCTAAGATCCCCTAGAATTAGTTATAACAACTTTCGTTTTTACTATTTTTAGTAAGTTTTTCCCTATTATAAAAGGGAGGCTTGTAATCTAGGGTTTGCAACTTTTATCAATATATTTCTGAGTTTTAGTATTCTCTTGAGAATTGTGGTTTGTTGAAGGATCTCAACGCTTGTTGGATCTTTATTTTAGTTTTTCGCTGCGTTAAATCCGCGATAGCACTACATTAGATTCGCCATGGAATTCACCCCACCACTGATCCAAATAAAACCTAAAAATTATATTGAAAATTATGTATCTGAAATACTCCAACCAAGTTTATGACTTGAATTTTAAATGTCAAAATAGAATAAATTTCATCTTAATTAATTCATCTTCAAAGTTTCAAACTGGCTCTAGGATATCCTCATGTGATCTCTAGGATGTCCTATGCTTCATTAAGTATCACAAATTGAAGTGAATCAAGCTTTAGTCAAGTCAGTAAACACATCACATTTCTATGAAAGAGGTGAAGGGATCAAATGCCTGGAGCACTGTTTCTTAAAAAAAATATATCACAAATTGAAGTGTGACGATATTTATCAGAGGTCACAACATTGAATATATTATAGCATTCAAGCCCTTGAAATCCAAATTGCTAATTTTTCGATGTGGAAAGTAGTTTCATGTAATGCCTATATAATGGCCAATTATCTGTTATTATCAATGTCAAAAAAAATTTATGGAGATAAAAGAAAGAAAAAAAACCTTGTAATCACCTTTTATTCATACTTTCTTGTTATTTTTTTTGCTGAAAAGGATTCTCTCCACAAATCTTATGCCAAAGTGGCAGGTGAAGATCAACATTATGGCTTATGGCCTACAAAAGCCACAATCAACAAAGAGGGTTTCATAACTAAGGGTGCCTTTGGCACCCAAAAAAATTTAAGTTTTTTAGTTTTTTTATAAGCTAAAGCTAAAAGCTGTTGTATCAAACAAGTCAACTTAAATACATCATCATTATTAAATTTTTTCAAATAACTGTGCCTCATAATCTGTGTTTCATAAAGCAGTACGTCATCATCATTACACCCTCAAAAGGTGTAATAAAACATATAAAAGTGAAAAACTGTTTTTTAAACTGTAGTTCCAAACGCACCATAAGTTATGAGCATAGTAATATTTTTTAAATTGTTTTTAAGTGAAATTTGTATATGTTCATGAAAATATTTATTTGGAAAAATGTCAAGTATAATACTTTTTTCAGTTCCAATTTCAGTCATCACACATATTTCAAATTTTTAAAAAATATCTCATGAGATATGCTTTTAAAAGTATGAAATATACTTTAATAAATTGCATGAAACCATTTATAGAAAAGGTGAAAAACTTCTAACAATATATATAATTGTCAATGTGAGTGTATGATGCTGAAATTGTGATAAAAAAAGACAGTGTAACAAAGCACTTTTATTTGAGCTTATAAAAACTAAAATATATGTCTTACTTTCTCATTAAGTTTTTTGGGCAATTTAATTTCCAAAAATTTCACCAAATTGTTTTTTTTTTAGAAAAATGTAGACTTTTATAATTGATCATTATGAATTGGTTACAAGAGTCCAAATTCACCTTCCCATCTAAAAGTCGCTTTTTTGGGTGCTCAAGTGGTCCTTCTTGAGATTCTCTTTTAATTTAAAAAAAAGAAAAGAAAATGTTCCTGTGGCCTTCACAGAAGGGCCAAGATTAGCCATCCATTTGCAAGATTATAACCTGGCTGGACAAATTAAAGTTACTCCACAAATGAAGCCATTTCTGATTGAGCCAAGGCCATGTGAACCCACGTCTCCCCCACGTGGACTTATGCATGGCTTTCACGGCATTAAATACTTGTCTTTTGCATGGTATTGACGAACGGTTTTCAGTGCCTGCAGTGTTGTTGTCGTCAGTCTTCAGGGACCATGCATGGATAGTGAAGTCATCAATAGGAGACCAAAGTGATCATGAATGGTTTAAGGTGCTGCATTCATTGTTGGATGATTTTTTGTGTTACTGATGTTGATGAGCCTTACATTTGCATGGACCGGAAAATATGCATGCAGGTTTGTTGTTGTATGTATCCTGAGATCATGATCAGAGTATCTGAGTATCTGGTATTTTAGGATTCTGCACGAGAGATGGATTATATATATTCAATCACTCTATAAGTTATAGATGCATGTATTTTTCCATAAGAATATATCACAAAGTATCACCACATCTTTAATGAAGAAAAAAATGACAATGAATCAATCCAATATTGTCGCATTTATTAATTAGGTAGTTTTGAGATGTGGTTAATTTGGATACTTTATTTGTTACATGCTGACAATATGTGACTAGTTCCAGTCTCCCACCCCCTCCAAATAAAATAAAAAATTATTCAACATTTTAGAATTTATTAAATATCATTTTTTTTAATAAATAGTTGTTATTGAATGAAATAACACATGCATGAAGATTTTTTTTCTTCATATTTTCAATTGATAGATTGACTCTTTAGGTAGCGTTTGGTTACATGATTGGACAACTTTTACACTTATAATTAAAAAATTGTTTTTACAATTATATAACCAAACAGTTTGACTCTAGTGACTTCATGCCGATATATTTCAACCAAATAGTACTAAACAAACTACGATTTTCAAAAGCTAGGAGAGGGTTGTTGCCTGCTGAATCAGTTTTAAACTCAGCGTTTGTAGAAACTAGTTGTAGTCTTGAGCACTACTGGATAATATTAATTGATCGACTATGTGGTTTTTGAAAATGAATAGTACGATCGACCAGTGCCCAATGCCCATAGACCATCCTCTATTCCTGTTTGGTTACCAAAAAAAAATAATAGCCACAGTCAGAGACTGCATAAGGCAATCAAATAATTAAAAAAAGAAAAATCATTGATTCAATTGTAAACTCAACCTTAATTTGCAGCTATGAAATTTGTTTGTGTTTAACTGTTACAAATAATTAATTAAATTTCTGATAACTGTTGAGCTGGCCATTTGAACCAGTAAACCTTTAAACTGGTTTGATTCGACAATCTTGATTAATTAGTCTACAGACAGGAACATGCATGTAGACTGTATTAAGTAGTGTAATCGGAGTCATAGTACAGAGAAACAGGTTTAAAAAACATAGTTTAATAAAATTTGATTCTCAGAAAACTTACTTATTTTTTGCTTTTGAAAAGGCTACTATATTGATTCTGAACCTGGTTCCCTGCATGAGACATCAGGTCATGAATAATATCCATTTAATGGATTCATTGTACACCATCATTGGTGGGGCTTAAAGAAAACAAAGGTCCATAACTTTTTTTTGTTTCCCCCCTACAAAGCACACAATGAAATCCATTATATATTACAAAGAAAACACACTGCACACTCATAAAAGCAATACATAGAGAGATAAGAAGTGGCATAGGCACCCTCTTGAGCTTCTCCAATGAAACTTCACCCATATCGGCTAAAGGACATGTGAGAGAGACTTTCATTATGAGAATAACACAATCATTACTAACCCACATTAACAGATATGTTTTTTTTCCATTAAAAGGTCCTCTGGATTCCCTTTTTTATGTGTTCTTTTTTTTTCTCTCCCTTTAGAGCTCAGGTCACTTTCAATTCTTTCGTTTGGTACACGTCCCTTTTGATGGTAGGGTCAAGTTCATTGAAAAAAATGAATTATTTAAAGTGTAATGTAAATTATTTTAAGTAATGGATGAGATATGAAAGGGACTACTCAAGTCTCCATCAAATGTTGGGGACACAATCTTAGAGTGAGTGCCCATTTGAGTCTTTAATTTATTTGTTTCTTGAGCCAAGTTTTGGGCCATCTCGAGCTGCTGACTCTGATACTTAAAGCCGCTCTCTCAAATTACACCTTCGCATAATACTTAATTTGATGATCCATTTTTGGCAATAGTTCTAACAAGTTGATTTTAAACATTCAAATGTGGCATATATAATCTATCATGTATCATTTTAATTCCAACTTGATTAGTCAATTTCATTTTAGTTTGCCATCACTTTTGTCATATTGTCAGTACCCTGATAACACACACTATTTTATTTAAAGGCAGAGTCCCATTTACAGCACCTATAATCGGCAAATTCAAATTTTTTGTCCTTTTTATTGTAAAAAGCACACAAATTAGTCATCGATCAATTGTGATATTAAGTAGTGCACAAGTGGAATTTTTTTAAAAAAAAAATATTTATATATTACTCTGGCATGATGTGACTCTTTTAGACGTATGCATGTTGAATTTCTATTCAAGCATAATATGTAACACACTGTGCTTCACTTTGGCAACCTTTGATTTTTTTTGTTTTTTTGGTTTTTTTTTTTTAGCCAAATGGCAACCTTGTTTTTGTCAGTGGAGTAACTATATAGAATGATGATAACTTGTTTCTGGATGACGTAGAAATGGTTCCTTACTCTTAGAGCCGTATATATATGTTTGAATACAAAATACATACAGTAATGTGAGATGAAAAGCTATACACACAAACTTTTTATGGTTATCATTGGCTTAAACAGTAGACCAGCTGTTGTGGTGGAATTCAGTGTTGTCTCTTACGCTTTCACTGGTCATTTAGCCTATAATATAAAGGGCATTGAAGGGATTTATTTCATTTTTATACCCCTCGAAAGGCTTTAGAGAAGGTGTGATTAATCATAAAAGTTGTTGCCACAATGAGGAAATTAAAGTGTTGTGAGGGAGAAATAGCAAGGGTTTCTTCGAAATTAAGTTGTGCATATATTTTTCTGATTCTGATCAATGTATTGTTTATAACTGTTTTTGTCTTCCTGTCATGATAACTCTGTGGGATGTGCTCCATGATCTGTGAAGATTTGTTTGACTGCACAAATGCACAATCTCATCTTTTGGGTGCCAGTTTAACTGTTTTGATTCAACCCATGATGCATGTTCAACCCTCATACAGTGAGCTTCCACATGTACTAGAAGAGGATATAGATGCCTGTAGAATTATTTCAAAGAAAATGTTACGTGAAATTCCTTTTTCAACCCATTTCCAATCCACATTTGTGTTAATTTTTTTAAAATAATTTACATCATCTAATGTGATATATAAAAATGAATTATATACTTTAATATAAAAATGATAAAATTGTAAGCATACCACTTAATTTTTTTCAAACCAAAATGAAACATATACAAAATTTATACAAACTAAACTTTAATAAATTGTATCAATGAATATTATAAATTCATTTATTAATAATATACAAAATTTCTAATTAACGATGTTTGCGTATATCACAATGTGATTGAGTATACAGGCAGCCAACCGAGTATATGGACTAAAATTGAGACTAGACTTAGGTATCTTTTGGTTTTGCGATTAGACAATTTTTGCGTTTGCTGAAGTTGATTATGTAATCATGCAACCAAACGGTTTTGAAATTGCAGTTTTTTGTAAATAAATTTCATACAAATAGTGTCTAAAACATGTGATTGGAGAAAGCTAGGATGAGATAGCTTCCTACAAAATCAATTTTAAATCCAGCATTTGCAAAAATCAATTTTGCAACCCTGCACGCTACCTTAGGATTATTTTGAAAAGCACTGCAATGGTTTTTAGGTTTGCATGGGCCAGGTTTTTATATGGGCTGGCTTCTTTTAATACCCACTAATGGCATTTGGGTAAATGCGCTGATACACGAGTCTATTTTGCAGTCTCATACACTATAATAATGTAGTATATGCTGCACTATCATAGTGTATATGGTTCTATCATAGTATATGACCCAGATTTTTTGTTCATTTTTTCACCATGAAAAAAAATACACTAATGTATCTTAATACATACTTCATTTCATATAACAACATACACTTCAAATAGTGAGTGCATGATTTTTTAAAAAATGAAAAATGAGATGGACTGCAATTAGGTCTCTAATGGAGGCTGTGTGTATCTTTTTCCTTTGGATAAATGGGATAACACCTTACCCGAATATATGTGTGGACCTAATGAAAATGTTAGGGTGCCTCTATTTGCACGCCTTCAATGTGTTTAAATGAATATATATGAGAGCCTAATACTTATTTAATTTAAATTTGTTTGATTTACACATCCAAAAGAAAGGCGAACTGAGGAGGAGAAATCTGGTGACAAAAATTGTGTTTCACAAATTTGAGTGTACAAATTGGAGCGGCATGCAATTCACTTATTTTGGAATGGCGTGCAAATATATTTGAGCGGTGCAAATAGAAGCATCCACTATGTTATCATTCAACCCCAATTGTACCCCATTTGCAACTATAGCACATTTTCTAATGTATAAAATAAAATATATTCTTTTATAATAAATTAAATATATATTTATGTGAATTGAATAAATATTTGTATGTTATTTGTGATAAAGCATATATTAAGATCTGGAGTATATACATAATTTAATATATTATGTTAGTGACCGACGCGACGACAAAAACTTTGAACGGACTGATTGTATGAACAACCCCCTGGACATAACCTATGTGAATAAGCCCATGGACCTAACCCATGCCAAAAGCTCATTATTATAAGTATATAAATGGACTACAAATTTTCAAGGATTTATTTGGAATGCGTATAGGGACCTATCATAAAATTTAGGGACCTGAGTGTAAATTTAATTCATGGACAAAAGGCCTATTTGATATGAAAGTTTCTAAATTGAAAATATTTTCTTATACATTTGCTTGTTCTATATAACGCTGAAATAGCTTAAAAGCTTTATTTTTCAAAATCTATATGATAATCTATACAAATTGATGTTAAGTGTTATTTTATACATTTACCTATGCTTTATTATATGAAAGCGTGATTCATGCAATATTGAAGTATTTAGTTCGAAGATCATCAGTCATCAACATGACCTTAATTAATGAGAAAGAGTAGTACAAAAATCGAACTGTAGGCTGGAATATATGGCACACGCGTAATTAAAAAAAATACTTACAATTTATGTAAAATAATCTAAATTTTTTTTTATTCTTTTGGGAATCTTTTCAAGTCCAATTTGTGAGAATTTGGATGAATCTTTAAGAATTTAAAAGAATTCCAGTCATTTCATATTATCAGCTTCATAAAAAATTCAAATGAGTGAAACTAAATTTTGTTAGGTATAATTAGTGGAGATAATAATTCATAATAATCATAAGAGATATGAACTTCTTAGATTTTCCACCAAATTTGGATGGGTGTCACGTGTCATCGGCAAGAATGTGGAATAAGATATTTGTCCACTGAGTCTGTCCAAGGGAGTGCGGTGGGAACCTCCGGCGTTCTGAAAATCAAGGGGTTAAAACATCACATGTTTTGGAAACTTCTCAAATGCGGGCTATTTTGCACATAAAATGCATCCAAAACTCCCCACACCGGTTTGTGTTCGGATCCGTGGTGGAGTTTTAACCCAACACACACCACAAAATCCACTCCACCGCAAAACCAACAGGACCTAAGAAGAGTTCACAAGGTGCCATATTCTACCTACTATATATCTGGGTACCACATACAAAGGTTGTGTGGGGCTGTCTCATTCGGGTAAAGGGGAAAGCACTATGTTCTTTAGAACGTGAGGTCATGAGGGGCCACGCTCCACCTACTCTGAATAGCACTTTGTTCAGGGGACGCTCAAGCCCCATCCACACTAAAAAGCATTTTAGACTGGAGGTGAATGGAGCTCTGGTCCACCTAAGATGAGCAGGTCCACCTAAGATGAGCATGCATGGTGTGCCCTCTATGAGGAGGCAAACACTCTGAAGCCACTGGGGGGTCAACAGTCCATCCTACAGACGAAATCAAAAGAGCAACCAAAGCAATACACTACAAATGGACAGACATGAGCAATAAGAAAAGTGAAAGCGTTAAAATATTTGATACCCCCTAGTGTTGGGGAAAAGAAAAATGTTTTCAATACAAACATGTAAACAAAATACAGTTAAGGCTGCTCTATAATTTCCCCCTCTTTGGTGGAAACATTTAGAGCATGGAGAGCTAGAGGCAAAGCCTCAGGAGTTGCAACTGCGGCGCGGGCCTCTGGGATCTCCATTGTAGGTTGGCACTCAAGTACTCTCTCGATTTGGTTGAATGGAGAAGCGGTTATTGTTACAAACTTACAATGCCATCACCGATTTCATCGTCTTAGATCGATGACATTTGTAGAGGGATCATTATTGTTGACATCCCTAGTGAGTCATCCAGAGGAAGACCTATCGGCGAGGGACATTGTGTGTCTGCAGATCTGATCTCAGGTTTGAGACACCAAGGATAGAGCCAGCCCAGGTACAACTTCCTGGTCTATCTTCCTACAAGTCATATAAATCATAGGCCTAATAAGGTAGAAGATTCATGTAACAACCCAACCAAGGATGGGATCAAAGGGATGGATCTCCACGTGGCCAGATACCACATGAAAGATTCATCCATGTCCATAGAATTAGTTATGCTCAACATGCATCAACACCTATAAATAGCTAGGTACCCCCACAAAATAAGGTAGTGACAAAATAACTCAAGAACTTTCAGGATTTCATGTAATGACTCTAGATTATTAGTTATTTTCGTATTTAAAATTCTTGTTTAATTATGTGTATGTATACTATGTGTATGTATATTAAAAAATATATGCGGTTGGACAAAATTTATATGTGGGTGGTTTATTGTTAGTAGGATAGATCACCCAATAATAAGGTATTAGCACCCATTTTGGAAAATTCATTTGTTGATTAAAGTTTTCAATTAACTTATTGGTTTGTTTTGTAAATTTATATTTTTGTGCCTTGAAATTTTTTTTATGGAATTTTAGAGGACTTGTAGTTCTCAGTTTTTTATATATGATTGCAATCCTCATTCCATAATTTTCCCAATGCATCTTTTAGATGGTAAATTGGAATTCAAATGACCAAGTTATAGTTGTTTTTGTGTCCTATGCATAGCTGGCCTAGGCCCTAGGGACCCTGTCCAGGGGTGATTAACTTTAGTTAGTCGATAGATAAATGGTTGATTGACTAGCCGGTTGTTTTTCCGAGCAATTTAAGCCCTGGACGCTTACGTTTGTGTTTTAATGGAACAATTTGAAAACAAGTTTGTGTTATTAGGGGGTTTGTTTGGGTGGGAAAATAAGAAGAGAATATGAAGGAATTGTGAAGAATAAACCAGAAAAGTTGTTTATTTGAAAGAAATAGATAGGTATAAGCTGATATTTATATTCCATACCATTAGATTTGTGCTATCACACTTAATCAATTCCACTTATATAAATGAGTCTCATTATCAAACCAACTATTATCATTTTTTTATAAATCATAAGCCCACACGTCAAATCACTTTTCATCTTTTATAGATTTTTATTCATTTAATATTTTATTTCTAATTTATCAAACAATAAAAACTTTATTATTATATTTTTTAACGAGAATAAAAAAAACACAATTAAACAAAAAAAATCATTTATTTAATTAGTTTAATTACATATTTATGTAATAGTATGAACACCAGAATTATTTAACTAGCAACCAAACGCAACCAAACCACACCTTGAAAAACAAAATCTCATGTTCCAAACGGACCCAGACATACAGCGGTTGGTCTGACAACGGAATGCAAAGTAGGGATTTCAGAGCCTCTCCGCCTCCATTTGCAAAGGTGATGATAAAAAAGGCATGTTAGTGTGAAATAAAATGCGGACAAGGGAGCAATCGAAGCGTCAGAGAGAGGAGGCGACATCTTCCGGTGACGTGCACATAACCTTCCTCTTCCCTATTTTTTGTTTTTCTTCCCTTCTGTCGCGTCCCCCAATTTTGAGTGATTGATTTTTTTATATAAAAAATAAATTTTGTTCTCTGTTGTTCTTCGTTTGTGCAGGCACTCTCACTGATACACACAAAGAAAGTTCCAACCATCCTCGCAAATCCTCGAAGAAGAAAAGCAAGAAACAATATGTCGATTATTTGGTACTTCTTCTTCCTTTACCTTATCAAGTTATTATTTAGGGCCCATTTGTCGTTCATTCTGCTATAACGCCTAGAAAAATTGCGTTTGGAATCCTTCATTGTTGTGTTCATTATCGGATATTCTAGGTCGAATTTCTCCTTCAATGGATTCTATCAGAATTGGATTCCTGGGACGAAAGAATTCTTCTTCTTGGCCAGAGTTACCAAACTTGGCCCAATACTATTTTTTTTTATGCTTAGATGATTATGGCTGGTGTATTGGATGATGTTCAGTGGACTTTTTCAGATACATGATTGGTGGATTCAATGCATTATCAACATTTTAATTTATGATTTTTTTCCATAAAAGGATGGTGGAATGAGGAGAAATGAACAAAATGGAGAAGGTAGCAGTAACAACAAAGACGATAAGGGCAGAGAAAGGGATGAGGATGGGAATGAACCAGAATGGGAGGATGGTCTAATTCCCGTTTCAGTTTCGGGGCATGACGATCTGCAGAGTCTTGAGAAAGGTATAACTGTGGAGTTCACTGAGTCGCCCCAGTCTTTGTTGAAGCGGAATCCCCCCAAGAGGGCTTCTGCAGAAGAAAAGGTAGAAATTTTTTTTTAAGACAAGGGATTAATTGTTGTAAGAGGGACAGTCAGTGGATAATTTGATGGGATGCTTTCTGATTAAATTCATTTTCATCTCCAATTTAGGAACTCGCAGAACTTGTGCACAAGGTCCATTTGATATGCCTCTTGGCAAGGGGGAGAGTAGTTGACAATGCTTGTGATGATCCTCTCATTCAGGTTTGTTCTTTTCCTGCAGATGATTTTGCCTGTATGATCAATTTTTTAGTAATGTTGCACAACCACTGAGATTGTTTTATGCTGTTGGTGTGTTTGTGTCAAAAACTTGTTTCTAATATAAATTTATTTTTAACTGTTATACAAAAAAAAAAAAAATCAAAGTTTGGGTTCAAAACCAATCTCCCCATGTTGAAATGAATTATTGTTGTGGTTGGCTAATAGACTAGATCTATAATAGTTTTTGTTGGACTTCATGCAGTTGTATGAATGTTTCATATTGCTCCCCACATATAAATGCAATTGTTTACATTTTTTTTTGGTAAGTAATTGTTTACAAGTTGGACATATTTATGAATAATTTTATGCATTCAAGGCATATATCTATAAAATCCCAAGTGTCTTTTTTTCAAATGCACTCACTTGGTTGGGAGTTCTGGAGAGATGTAGGTTCATGAAAGAATTAATTAATTAATGAGAGGATTGCTTGTGGCTCATGAAGTGCTATGTTTCCCACTCATACAGAACCTATTTCTCTATAGAATTCTTGATCGTGAATGTGGAACACAAGCCATCTCCCATGAGTCGTGCAGGATATACCTAAAGCGTTGCAGAATCCAGTATTTATAAGCTTAAGGCTGTCTCAATTTCTTTTCCCTTCAAACTTCTCTGTACACAGAGGCAAAAACTCCCTTCTCGAGGCCTACTGCCTTTCAATGGAAAAATTACTTTAAAAAATAGAGTTTTATAAGAGTGAGCCTATATTTTCTATTCATTGACCATTTGTCTACAATTTTTTTCTTTATTTGTTACATCTATATCTTTACTTATTCTTGAGAAATTTTTTATCAAATCGCTATCCTAGATATGTGTTAGCTGGCCCTCTATATATATTTTGTTATCATATTTGCACCAATTTTAGGATCCAATTGTTGTCATTCTGAGAAGGCTTATCGATTATGCAATGTCAGGCTTCTTTGCTTTCTCTAATTCCAAAACAACTACTAAAGATAACAGAGGTCACAAATCTGACAGCCAATGTATTGGTTCCTCTTGTCGAATGGGTATGAGTTTCTCTCTACATTGCACAATAGAACATAGAATGTGATTTGTCTCTTCTTCATTGTTGCCTGTTCATATTAATGCTATTGTAATTCCATTTGCAGTTCAATACTAATTTCCATGTTCAAAACACAAGAACTGGGGAGAAAGATTTTAAATCAAGTCTTGCCATTGCTATCAAAAATCGTGAGGGAACTGCAGAAGAGGTAATCTGTGTTTTACTTTAATGTATATCACATAATTACATTTGTCACAGGAGTTTCCCTAGCTCAACCTGTCTGATATCATTTTAATTTCATGAAAAGATCAAAGTAGTCATGAGTATACATCCAGATAACTAGATCAGATTGCTTTATCTTTGAATGCTTGTCATTTGATTTGAAATCACTTTTATGTAAAGGGGATCAGATATCATTACTTTTCATTCATGGGAAATCTCTCTTTTTGAGAAAAAAAATGTTATATTTTCAAAAAATATATTATTAATAAGTTGGATGTCTCTAAAAATAAATCTTGTTATTTTAAGTTGGAGAAACGAAACTGACTAGATGCCTTCCCATAACGAGATGGTCACATACAACCCAAAAAAGTGCATACACATATCTTACAGAATTATTAAATTCAAAGTTTCCATCCCTGTTCTGTCATACTGTCTCAGCCCAATTTATGTATTTAATCCAGCCCTTAATTTTTAACTACATTGTCCCTTATATGTTCCATGTAACATTGTCTCTTGACAATTTCTTATTCGTTGTGAGCCAATTGTGTTCCTAATTCCTTTTTTTGGAACCCATTAAGGTCTAGATTTTGTAATACTACTACCATGATTTTGTAACCCATTAGAGGATTTTAGTATGCTATCATATGGTGTTAAAGCAACCGCGCATGTTAACATCATCTGTTTTTAGTTAGCATGATGAATTTTTAAGTGCGAGTGAACTTTTAACACAATAGGAAATCATGACATGTGCACAAATCAATAAATGCATGTGAAGCATATCCTTTTTGTACTGAATGCATAATTATGACTGATTTTATTTTAATATTTGAGTCAACATGAACAGATACGGCCAGTTGGAGCACACATGATGATTTAATTCTCTCTTAAGGCCCTGTTTGGATCCGCATTTGAATGGATCCTATGTTTGGAAAGCAGATAATTCTCACTGATCCAAACACATTTCAGTGTTCGGCTTTTCAAAACTTCCCTTTAGCTTTTCAGGCCAAAAAAACTCAGCAACTGAAAAGCTATCAAAACAACGCTTTTCAAAAGTTGGGTTTGAAATGCAAAATCTCAATGTTTCGACTACACAGCCAAACGCACCCTAAAATTCTTATAGAAAGTAATTGGGGGAAACTCTTTGTTGCCCATCTTCTCTTTGTTTGATTTGAGTGACTTAGTGGGATAGGGCAAACATAATGTATAAAATTTCTTTAATTATCAGTTACAAAATGGCAGCAACATCCTTCCTCATTTAGTATATGATATGTGTGGCTTGTAAAATTGGCTTATCAGCATGACTCATCATGACTAGGTTTTGTTTTCTTTTTCCCCCTAAAAACATCTTTCTCCAACAAATTACATGAAGCAGCTGGCATACCTCGAATAAGACATTTCATCATTCAGAAAACTTGGAATTTAGTATCTTTGTTATATTGTATATCGGGCTGAAGTGATATGCGCTAAAATTTAAGTATTCAAATTTCAGTTCTAAAAGCTCAAAAATTTTGAATTCAAGTTTGTTTGATAATCCCACTGCACTGCTAACATGACAGTCACTTATGTCAATAGTGGTATGACTGGTGACCATGATGAAATTATTTATCTAGATACATGAGTTGGACTGTTATCATGTTGATAATGTAAGGATAAAGAAATCTAGTTTAAAGTGCACACATTTCACTTGAATCACCTGTATAATTGATGAAATGCTGTGGTCTTATATTACCATGCCTTTAAGGGGAAGGATAGAACCAAGTCTCAATATTTAAATGTGCATATAACAGATGGAACAAAGGAATATTTTGGCTATAATGATAAGCTCATTTATGTCACAGGTTGCTGCATTATCGGTGGCATTACTCAGAGCTCTCAAGCTGACCACTCGGTATTGTGTTCTTACTATCTAAATGATAATTTCAATTTTCCAATGAAAATTTGTTTCGAAGTATAAATGTTAGTGAAGTTCTTTTGCTTCTTCTCTCAGAGGTGTTTTTATCGTAGTATATATTCTTATAAGTCTTGATAAGGAAAACATACTAATTTTTGCACATTTTTCTCACTTGATCATTATTAGCAATTTTAATGTATTGGTGTGCAGTGCGTGCGCATATCATCATTCACATGATCACATTTGATCCTTTTTGGATCAATCTTCTCTGAATGACTTGCTGTATCCACGTCCACCAAGCTGTAGATATTTCACTTCGGTCCTCTGAATTATCCTTACAGTAGGCACTGTCTTTCCTCCTCCCCAACTACAATGAAGTCTTTGTTTCTCCTCAACAAGAAAACTATCTTCCTTGATCATCCCGAATCAACTTTTAACTGACAAGTAAAATAGGATTCAAGGAGAAAGAGCATTTCTAAGTTCTATGAATTATTTTCAAAGACTAGAAATCCTAGGTATTCAAGATCACCAGTATTTTTCTCTTAAGATCTCACTGTTTTCAATAGGAAAATCCTCTAAAAAAATCATAGCATCAAAATCATAAGGTGTTGTACATTGTTGGGTTAAGAACATACCTTGAAAAAGTTTCCTAGAATGATCAGATGGTCCCAGACCACTTAAATATCAAATTCTGGGTAAAAAGAAAATTTATGAAAATCTCAGCAAAATTTGGATCTGACCATAGTTCAAAATTCACATGTTTAGTTTGGACAATTGTTAAATAATAAATGATTTTCTTTGAAAACAACTTAGTCCAGACCACAAATTAAAAAACATCCCAAAATCCGAGATGGAAGTTGTTGAGATTCTATTTTGGCTCAGATGATCAGGATAATGTGCTCCATGGTTGCAAATTTTGTTGTCAACCATTGGTCTATGAGTCCAAGCCACTACCTTTGCATGTTTCTTGAGCATTAGGTTTTCCTAGGATGACTAAATGGCTAATAATTTTTGCACAGTTGGCTATGAATGAAGTTCATATTGCCTGATTGAAGTCATAACTCATAAGAAAACTTTTCTGCCTTTTGCAGTTTTGTATGTATTCTAGATGTGGCTTCCCTCAAGCCTCACGCTGACCTGCCTGAGCATTTGGACAAAGATGCACCCAGATTGGATAGAGGAATGTTCATTAGTTCCTGTGAAATGGCTGAAGCAAGTTCCACTCAGCTTCTGCTATACACCAAGTTCAGTCTTCCCAAAATAAATTGAGTTTTGCTGAGGATATTCTCCAGAGAACTCCTCAAAAAGATCAAGAAGATGGTTCTTCCTACAATAACAGTTCAAAAGATTCATCTGTTTCAATCAGAATTAAAAACAAGGAAGTTGTAACTGAGTCTTCCACGGGATTCAAAAGGAAAGGGGATATAGAATTCGACTTACAGATGGAAATGGCTCTTTCTGCTACAGCTTCTGCAGCTATACAGAATAATTTAGCTAATGAATCAAATGAGCTGGAGCACAATTTGTTATCTCGTACTTCTTCATTCAGAAAAATGAGAAGAAAAGAAACTTCAATTTTCATTGGGAAAGGCTCTTCCGCCGTTTGGTCAAGGAAAGCAGGACCCCCATTATACTGGGCTGAGGTCTACTGTAGTGGGGAAAATCTGACAGGAAGGTGGATTCATGTTGATGCTGCAAATTCAGTGGTTGATGGAGAGAAAGAAGTAGAAGCTGCGGCTGCTGTTTGTAGAAGGCCACTAAGATATGTGGTTGCTTTTGCTGGTCATGGAGCTAAAGATGTAACTCGCAGGTGCTTCTCTGCCTACTGCTGATCTTTTCAAGTTTAGGATAGAAACTTGTTTGGAATCTTTAACATGACAGACAATGTTGTCCTGTGCAACATTTGGTGCCTTTAGAAAGTTGATCTGGCTTAAATTTGATTACGTGCTATAGTGAGAACTTGTAGGGAGTTTTTATGATATGAATTAGAAATATTTCTTGCAAATAGTTTCAGTGTGAATCCATTTCGTCCCGCTTTACTTTAATGTGGAGATTTAGAAAAACATAGTGATGTACAGCATCAGCTTGTTTTGGTTTGCTTTATTATCATGTTCAGTTTATGGGTTCAGTCTTCTGTTTGAACATGGTCGTGGGTGCATTTTCCTCACTGAATCTGTAAACTGAGAAGATCATCGTCATCACAACTATAGATGCCTGTTTTGTATCAGTTAGGTTTTTAAATGACCTGAGAGTGCTTTGCTCAAGTTCTCAAGCACAAACAATTGCTACACCTGCTTTATGTTGGACATGTTCACACCTAGTAAATTAACCAATAAATAGTTAGGACTAGTAAAATATAATGAATTCAAACATTTTCTTGTAAAATTTTGCATGTTAGTTGTTTCTATAGTATAATATCAGTTGCTAAAAAATTGCAGGTATTGCATACAGTGGTACAAGATTTCAACATTGCGAATAAATTCCCAATGGTGGGAAGAGGTTCTGGCACCATTGAAGAGTTTGGAATCATCTGCAACTGGAGGTACTGTATGTTTTGAAGGAAAACTTGGGAATGCTCCTGCAAAAGTGATGGAAGAAAAGTCATCCGAACTATCTGCTTCTCGTGTTGTGCAATCCAAGATGCCTAATGAAATGACAATATTTCAAAAAAGGTATAAGAATATCTGGTGATTTTGGCACAAGATTTGTCTATACAAAGTCAGAACATCTCATTCATAATCTGGCATTGCTATTAGGGACTCACTTGAAGATATGGAGCTTGAAACAAGATCCTTAACTGAGCCTCTCCCGACTAACCAGCAGGTAGCTGTCAACACAGTCAATTGACTGATGCTTGTCAATATTTCTTCAGATGAAACCATAATGAATAACAACTCCTCTTAACTATTGCGTAATTATAACTTCCAAAGTGTGCAAACTGAGCTTTGGTTAACCGGTTAGCACTCCCTGTGTAAAGGAGGTCAAGGGATCACACCCCACAGTGCTAAATGTCCACAGGGTGACACCAATATTCCAAAAAAAATAATAATAATAATAATGGAAGAAGATGGATTTCCACCTCCTAAAATCAGTTTTAAAGAGATGTATTTGTTTTGATGTCAAGGAAGATCCGATTTTAGCATTTTATCAACTTGCTAACATATCATATTGCTGATCTACGAGTTTGATTTGCTTCTTAAGATTTGAAACCTTTCTTTTTATGAATTCAGGCCTACAGAAGTCATCACCTTTATGCCATTGAAAGATGGCTTACTAAATATCAGATACTGCACCCAAAGGGTCCTGTACTTGGGTATTGTGCAGGCCATCCAGTCTACCCTCGAACTTGTGTTCAAGTTCTGCAGTCAAGACAAAGTTGGCTACGAGAGGGTTTGCAAGTCAAAGCTAATGAAGTTCCTGCTAAGGTCTGCACCATGGAATTTTCTTGAAATAAATTACTTCCATTAAAAGAAAATTAATTTTTTATTTTGAAATTACAGGTGATTAAACGTTCTAAAAAATTTGGCGAAGTCTCCATGTCTATTGCCTCTGAAGAAGATAATGGTCAAACAACTGTTCCCTTATATGGGAGGTGGCAAATGGAGCCGCTGTCTCTTCCTTCTGCAGTAGATGGTATGGTCCCTAAGGTGAGATGCTACTTATGAATTCAGATTTGAGGATCCCTTGAGTGTAGTTGAGTGAC
The DNA here is from genome assembly GCA_030737845.1 of Acorus calamus. Lineage (NCBI taxonomy): Eukaryota > Viridiplantae > Streptophyta > Magnoliopsida > Acorales > Acoraceae > Acorus > Acorus calamus. The sequence goes on from CM060876.1 coordinate 20,410,921, forward strand.
TATCCTGATTTCTGTTTTTATTTTGTGTTCTTTCCTTCTGCTGTTTTGCACATTTGATTTGTCCTCCAAATTCTTTACAATTTGTATTTTGTATAATTACTCAGAGAATTTTCAGCTCAATCAAGTTACTAGAAATTACATATATTTAAATGTGATTAGGGATTTGGAAAACAAAGTGTATATCATACTGTGGCACATATTCTAATGATTTTCTGGGTAGTGTATACATGGAAAACTGGGTCAAATTCATAAAAAGTCTCCTTCCGTTACTAACCTATGTTGGTCATTTTGCTTGTGTACTCATTTGTTTAAGTTCATGGAAAAATGGCATGGTTTTGGATTACATGTTGTGTAAATGTTGTGGTGTTTCGTGACCATTGTTGTTTGTTGTTGGGTTGTGGTTTTTAGGAATATGACCGCGACAAATGGGGTATTCTTGGTAAATAGCAGTTTAAGTGGTTGGATTGTAATTTATTCAACCAAAATTCCAACTCAATGGACCTTTTAATAGGGGATTCAAGACCAAGCCCTACGGCCTACGCACTGCCTTATGTTGTGTGCTTTTTTTCTTTTCTTTTCTTTTTGGTGTATGGGAGAGACCCTTCGTGGCTAACCTTACGGTTAAGCTGGGAAGCTACCTCTGCCTGTGTGCTTTTTTATTCAGGTGTAAACTAGCTATGCTCCTCCATTGGCCTGTGATCCATGTTTGTGTTCACTGTAGTTTCTCTTGTTTGACTTCTAAAATTTTATATGGGACTACAAAAATCAATTGGATTTTACATTTTATTGAAGGGTATTTTGATCCAATTGACAATGTAGGACTCTCAGCACGAACTAGGTAGTCCCCGTTATGATAGTAAGAATGCTGGTGTTGTGCTCTCAAGTATTTCTCATTAATAGTAGTAGTAAGAGCGTAAATTAGCATACACAAACTCAAAACATGGATGATTAGTGTTGTTATGAGTAGGAGGTTTGCCTCATTCATTTTCTGTGAACTTTAATTGGATTCATAGTATTCTTTCTTAGACTTGTGTATTCATCCGACATGATATTTGTGTTAGAACGAACGCGGTCAAGTGGAGGTATGGTCTGAGAAGTGCCTTCCACCCGGTACTGTGCACTTGAGATTCCCCAGATTGGTTCAAGTCGTGAAGAGGCTGGAAATCGATTTTGCTCCGGCCATGGTGGGGTTTGAGTACCGTAGTGGGCGTTCTTTTCCTGTCTTTGATGGGATTGTAGTCTGCACTGAGTTTAAAGAGGCTATAATGGCGGTATGGACATCAGTCTTTGCATTTGTAGTTTTAATACATAGAAGCAGAAAGCACCATGCATTTGTGCTACATAAGATTAAGCCGTGGAACTCCTTTAATACGTGTTTCTTTAATGTAGGCCTATGCAGAGGAAGAAGAAAGAAGAGGAAGTGAAGAAAAGAAGAGGACTGAAACACAAGCTCTTTCAAGATGGTATCAGCTTCTATCATCCATTATGACCAGACAGAGACTGAATGCCTCTTATGGAGATGGTTCAACTGTGCTGTCTGACAATTCCAGTGCTCTGAAGGACAGTCAGTATGGGACATCATCAAGTTGCAAAAACAACGTAAAATCAAGCGTGCCACGACGAGTAGACTTGAGAGAGTCAGGTGGTAACCATGAGCATGTATTCCCTGTAGACGATCAGAGCTTTGATGAAGAGAGCTCTGTTAGGACGAAGCGCTGCCCTTGTGGATTTTCAATCCAAATGGAGGAATTGTAACAGAAATCGATGCCATCTATAGATGGGCTTTTTTGTCTTGACTTCTTTCAGCCCTTTTGAGCATATGCTTGAATGGAAAAAATTTCGTATCAGTTCATACTGATTGGAATTCCATCAATATATATTCATATGGATGACGTTCATCTACAATATTGATGAGCATCCATCAATAGTATTTTAAATGATGAAAGTATTAAAAAAAATTTATTACTCACTTACTCTTGACCACCAAATTTCTCTCCCTTTCTGCCACTTTGGTACACAAGTGCAAATATTTCCTTCCATGTGATGGTTGCTCAAGCAATAATAGGCTATTGATACATTTAGTCTATTTTGCAATCTTGTTTTCAGTTTAAAGACGGTCCCCCCAGTTCCCTATACGCTCCACTAGTGGAGTGTATGTTGTCCTAGTCTTAATGCAATATATGCAATATATACTCCACTATATGTATTTATTTATTTAGATATATATTTCATTTTATAATTGTAAGTACTTCATTAGGTGATTATATATTTCAGATAATCAAAATGGTTGGGGGGGGGGGGGGGGTGGTTGAATAATATCCTTGGAAGAAGTCGGGGACTGTATTCCCTGTTAGATCCCTTAATATGTTTCTGTATTTTTACATGCATATACAAATTAAAAAAATGAAGATTATATAATTGAATTCATATTTTTTTGATATTTTCTTAAATTAGTCTATATCGAGTCTAGGACATGGGAGGTGGGAATTACAAAATTGACTGTATGAATGATTATCACCTTAAATTCTTCCTAACTATTGCTTCATGGGTATGATTTCGTGAGCAATGGAGAATGGATGTCTTTTTGTGGGCAATGGATAACGGATGACTTTTCATGAAAGAATGATTATGGGATATTCTTTTAAAATATTTACCACATTTATCCCATCAACCAGTTTGATGGCCCACGTCCTCATCATGGCCTTCAGCCCTTGTCGCCCCAGATGATGATGCACCAGATGCCATCATTTTCTTCAATTGGCCATCGCTCCTCTTCACTCTTAATCTGCATCAATTAAAACATTGGAGTTTTGAGGATGGAACGTCCTCGAAGTTGATGTTAATCTTAACAATCAATTACATGATCAATACATCAAAAGGAAGATGAGGCATCAGCCATGACATGCCAACTGATTATTCCAAGATCAAGAGGTTCAACTGTACCAATCATGTACAATAATTTTGCTTTATCCTCTATGATGTCACTCTTATGTCGAAAGAGAGTGATGTTATGAGAAATGATGGTGTTTAAAAGCCAGTATTTAGGTAAGAGTTGATGTTGGACAATAATGAACTATGCTGGATATGACAAGCCACATAATTCTTGACATAAAGTTAGCTTGGAATCATTAAAGACCCAATAATCTTCGGCTTTGGGAGACGAGGAATAGGTGTTGTGCAAGGGTGTCCATGGAGACAATAATCTCTTACACCATAAATGAATGTTTTAAAGAAATAATTCTTACCAACAAACGAATCTGGGATACACACCTCCCAAACGAGTAATTCTGGAACTATCGACAAGAATAAAACATGATAGAAATTTTGGAATAGGGCATGTCTCTAACATCGTGTGGAGAAAGTAATTATCAAAGCTAGTATCGAAAAAAAAATCTTATGTTCAAGCAGCAGTTTGTTCCTCATTGTGTAAAGGCACATCTGGCATGTTCAACTTATTTTGAACAGGGAAAACAAGCTACCAATTAAGAGCATCCATTTCAGTTTTTCTTGAATCCAATATATTCAATCTGTGGATCAAATTTAGTAAATATGTTCTAAATTACACTGGCAAGAAGATAAATTAACTATGGAGATTTTTCTCTCAATGTATCAGCAACCTCATCATCTCGTGAACAAATTAACATTGAAGAAACCACACTGCATTTCTGATATTTAATTGTGCAATCATCCAAGCAGCTTTCCAATCAAGAATTCTTTACTATGGAAGACTATACATACAGTTAGAACCAACATGTCCATTATGTGGTTACATACATCTCTGTCATCACATATGTTACATTGGATTTCTAATTACAAAATCATGTGCAGCTCACCACCTATGACATCATTGTTACTTCAGTGGAGAACCTTTAGCATATGAACTTGAGCATGTGGTGCATAGAGATGTTGCTGCCATCCCTCATTCTCTCTCTCTGTACGACTTGCTAAATCTTCTCACAACTCAAAACCTCATGCTCAGTTTAAGAGGTTTCATCGATTGCCCTCAGTTTTTCAAGTATTATCTTTTCCTGTTTGACATCTATAATGAAGTCAAGAATATGAAATATCCATAATTGGGCAAAGGTAAGCCATTTGAAACATCCAGAGATGAGAGCAACATAATATCAAGTCAATAATTGCATTTTAAACATTTGATTTTGTTTCTCGATAGAAAAGGCATTTCTCTCGGGTTTGAATCCCTAGGCTTACTTGGTGCACAGGATTTGTGGGCTAATCTGCGCACTCGGGGTTTTCCCCTGTCCTTGGGATTCCATATCACATACAAAAAGAAAAAAGATATTGCAGAAACATGCACATAGGAGGATACATTCCTGATCTGGGTTTTCGGTGAAATTGGAGTGCAAAGCATTTCCAACACTGTCTACCACTGCAGATATCGTCATCGATGATTCAATGCATAAGATGGCAGCAATTGCATCGAGCTGAATAACCTCATTTCTGAACATTAGTCTTGCATGTGCTATTAATACAAAGTCCAACAAAAAATGAGTGATCTGGCACAAAAACAGATCAGATAACACACGGATTTGTAGATAAATACCTTGGGCTAATCTTATCAAACTTTCAAGCATGCGGACAGTTGTCCTAGCTGCATGTCAGATAGAAAAAAATAACTGCAATGTTTTTATCCAATAAAAGAATCAAAAGAGATTTAATTGGACCTGCATTCTGTATCACGGATCTTCGTTGGAGTTGATAATAACTGGAAATGACCCTTTCTGCCTCCTTCGTTAGGATAGGCTTGAAACGTCCTTTTACATATTGAATATACCTATCATATGATACCCGCTTAAGCATTGGATGCCTTTCTGATAAAACTTAACAAAAGTGAATAAGCACCAGCTGCAGCTACAGATAGCTCAAGTTTAATATTAGGTTAGGTTGACTATAATCTGTTGCGCCATGTCTTCTACTAGGTGGACAGAGACACAAAATAGAACTAGGTAAAAGGTCGTCCTGATCTTGTCGCAAATCAACACTGTACAAATTCCACAACATTCATATATCACATGCCCGGCCTAGTAATGTAATGCGTCAAGGAGGGATTAGGCCTAAAAAAGTAGAGCAGTTTACTCTAGACACAGAAATTATGATCTGTAACCTTGCCAAACTTGAGACAGCTTCATGATTGGTCTTAAAATATACTAAACATGCCTAATCTAATAAATCGACCACTAAACGAGGTGCCCTGTGGCTGGAAGACTCAATCCAACAGAACCAATAGTTTCCATAGATCCAAGTGTAGATGTGTATTGACATGGAATAATAGGAGCTAAACTTGCCATTATGATTGGGTTCCGTGGTCTTGGAAGTTCATTTTCTTTTTAGGAATATGTGAAAATAATTCCCAATGGCAAATATAAAATTTCCAAGTAGTAATTATATCCTACTGAACAAAAATAATATTTTAGTGCACCTAAATAGATGCATTCGTCAATATTCAAATCAAGGTTCAAGAGTGCGTGAACAGGACTATTGTGGCCCTCGAAGTATTGTCAGTCTTATTTCATAGGATTTACAGTAAGCAAAAGTTGATTCCTTCCTGTCAATTTTGGTAGGTTTCATTTGCTTAAAGAACTAAATATCTATAAAAGTTGAAAATGATTACCTTCTAAGCGTTGGGAGCGACCAAATGTTTGCCAAGTCATCATTATCCTCTCCTTTTTTTGGTTCTCCTACCTGAGAAGTTCAATGGATATGCAATATCGATTAATCTGAATATGGGTTTTAAATGGCTAAGAATCCTTACAGACAAAATGAAATTGTGATACCTCGGATAAAATATGGGATGATACAATAACATCCCATTCAGGATTTTTCGTATCCAGGAGCACAAGAACTATGTCAAATCTGCTCAGGAGTGGTCCAGACAGTGTAGTATTGACAGATAATGCTAAATATCATAAAGGAAGAAAACAAATTATGATACAATATAGATGGATTAGATATATACAGGTAAATAGCTGTCAGGAAGGTTATGATAGTGCTTAAGAACAATAATTTATAACTGTAACAAATTAAAAGTTTAGCCTTGTATATTTAGTAAAAAAAAATGAGATAACATATCTAGCATTATAGACAGATGGATATGGGGAAAAATATGCATCACATACATTGAGTAGGATCATATTGCCCTTTGGGGTTTGTTGCAGCAAAGACAATAGTTCTGGTACTAAGAGTTGTCACAAGACCGGCCTGAAACATTCAAACATTATTAGTCGAGGATCATTTTCTTCTTTCGTCATGCGTCGTGGATATACTATAAAGAAAAACTGAAGAACGTAGCCACTTTTAAAACTAAAAGCATACGAAAATACAAATGATTAGAACTTCAAACCACAGAATCCCAATATCCAGCTTATTTATCAGGTCTTCATATTTATTTGACCAAGTTACAGCCTAAGAAACACTCAAATAGGGTTTGTTTTATTATGTGATAAAAGTACAATGTCAATTAAAATGCAAGCATTAAAAAAATGGATGACATGATCTCTGTTTTTACTAATCTAGTAGAAAATATGCCAAATCTGTAATATTCTAAAAAAATCTATCAAAAGCTGATAATATTACCCATGTGATGGAAGAAAGATGTATCACTAATTAACAAACTATTAAACTACTGAAAGGAAATGAAAATGTAATAGGATTTCAATTTGAATTTGTTGATCAACAAAAAAATTCCAAAGGTACCTTGGCAACGCTTATGGTTTGTTGCTCCATTGCTTCATGTATGGTTGCCCTATCATGCTCCCGCATGCTTTAAGAAGCAAAATTTATTGATGTTCAAATCATGTATGAGGAAGTGTCAATCACACTGTTATAAGAACAGTTACCATGAAAGAATATATAATCATTCAACTGCTAAACAATAAAAAAAAACTAATAGAATGGATGATGGAAAAAAATTATGATTTTCTTTGTTATTTGAAGGACTTGGTATGCCAGGATATGGTGGAACGAAGGGATATGGGTATTCCAGGTCATTGGCTATTATTACTCCGCGTCCAGTCATCTCCTCCCATACTAGCTCCTTTTGGTTGTGGTGGGTGGTGGTGATGATGAAAGGTATTGGTGATCATTCTTTGTGGTGGAGAGGGTAAATTTGTCATTTTAAAAATTACAAATTATTATCCACATTTTATTCATACTTTATCCACAACTTATTCAAGTTCAACCAAACAACAAAAACTCATTATTACATTTTCCAACGAGAATAACTAAAAACACAACCAAACAGAAAATAGTTTAATCCTTATTTATACTAGAATAGTTACTCTATCCCAAAATAGCTTATGTCGCTAACCCAAATGGAGGCTTGATCCTTCAAACCAATTTCAAACATCAACAGTTTGATATCTAGGAATGATATGACAAGGAGCATGAGGAAACATTGTAAATTTATTACGTTATGATACAACTTTGGGACCTACAAAATGAGAGTAGAGAATGCATGGAATGTCTATGGGTATAGGTAAATACATTTTATGGCTTCACAATCTAAGCTCACATTAGGATGCGAGATATTATTGAGTAATTCTTTGGCTTAACTTTTGTGCATGGACTGAATAGTGAATGAATGGGGAGACTTAATTCCCTCCAATGTTTGGATGTTTACCAAATAATACATTTTGGTAGGCATCCCATTTTTTCTTTAGAAGAAAAATATTCCTAATTATGAAACTTCAACCCATAGTATAATTCTTGGTTGTCCAAATGCTAATTCCCAGTACTACAAAAGGCAGCAACTCCAAAATGGAATATCCAGTCCCACTTGCCTACTCTACCAAACAACAGAAAATAGCATGGTTCCACATTCTTATCACTTTGTACTTACTTTCCTTTTCAAAAATCCACTTCACAATTTGCAGTGATTTTCATTACTCAAATCTCAGTATCCAACGCTTCTTCTATCCACTGTGACTTGATAAACTGATGTTTTTCATCCAAAATGCCATTCAATTAGCAATTCTATAAATAAAGTCACATCTCATCTTTAAAGTTTTATTACTATATCTATATGCTAATATAAGAGTTATGTTGAGAACATCCACATGCATGAAAAAGTTGCTGATGCTCTTGAATTTGTAGTTTAAATGTTCGATATTTGCCTGCAAAGGGGACTTGGCGTTTTCTAGGCAGAAATCTAAAATATGTTTTGCTTATGCAGCAAAGAGAATGACTTCCTTAGAAATGAATAGTAAAAACCAGTAAGCATCATCAACAACAAAACAATGTGTATTCCACCATTCTTAGTTTTTTTTATTTAGAGGTGAACATGATCGAACTTTCAACTCCAGCACTGTTAACTTGTCATGTACATGTACCTCATTTCGTGAAGTATTTAAACCACAACCCCATATACCTGGAAAAGTAGAATATAGCAAATCAGGTGAACCCTATTAAATACTAGTTTGTTGAGCATCCATATATTTCAGCATTATAAGGGTTCTTGTTTAATCCTAATGTTGATATTGAAAAAGGGCAAATTCATGCAATGTGTGCAGATGACAGATCCTATGATGGAGATGGATTACAATATAGAAAACTTCATTGGATTATGATACCTTGAAATGCTGTAGAGTTTACATTCCTGAGTTTTGGTATATGAATTAGATAATGCTTGGAGTTTTTCATATATTTTATCTGTGAGTATATGACTGAATAGTTTCTCAGCAGTCGAAACATGTATATAATTAGACGACTTGAACAGATATTTGTCTCAACATGGTAAAACTTGATCTTTATTATTAACCCAATACACGCCTATCTAGTGCTGCAAACAAGTTTGATTGCATTTCAAAAAGATAAATGAAAACTAAGTTACAGACAGTTATACGAAGAAAATTGATATTATAATCTGCTGAACATTTTCCACTAAGAGGTTTACCTATCAAATTCATCTATGCAACAAATCCCTCCATCTGCCAACACAAGAGCTCCTGCCTCGAGCATCCATTCCCCTAATTATTCATTCAGTTATAAGGCAGTTATTATTACAGAAAATTATTACAAAAGCATAAGGTAACAAGGATCAGCATTTAATGTTCTATAATATATGATAGAGTTAATAAATAAATTTCTTTCTACAGAATCATTGGAGGTCACGTAATGCTTAGAAAATAAACTTAAATTGATTTGCAAGACAAAATAATTAACTTTGTTGAAGCATTGGAAAATTTACAAGGACTCTAAATAGGATTAGTTATTTGGAGAGGAGTGATATTTTGGAAAAACACTTTCAAGTAACTTTACCCATCTAATAATGAAAAAATGGTGGGCTGTTATCAGGTAACAAGCCAAAGGTTAAACACTAGTTTCTAAATACACAATGATACAATGGAGGCAGTAATACCATGTAGAAGCAATGTGCAACAGTGATATCCAATAATGAATTAATACTCGACAACATTATGTATCCAATATCTTTTTCTTGAATGCAGATAGAGTAAAATGGGTGGGGTGTGCTACATCTAAAAAATCTAGGTTCAGAGAGAATCCCACCTCCATCCTTGACAGCAGTGACAGTTAAGCCTGCACTAGTGCTTCCCAACCCAGTGGTAATAACTGATCTGTTGCTCAATTTAGCAGCAAACTTTAAAAACTGAGATTTTCCTGTACCTGAGATTAAAAAAATAAAATAAAATAAGGGCGGCTTCTTTATTCCAGTAAACACCAATTTCTAGTGGCAAAATCTGTCATGTATCATCTAATCTAATTTAATTATTAGACAAATTAATTTGGTGTTGACCTCATCAGTCAATATTAGTAAAGAGGAATTTGAATGCAATCAAATCTTATTAGTTGATTTTATTAATTAACTAGTTCTAAAAACAAATGTTCCTGGCTCGATAGAAGAAGTCCTCAAAATCTTTTTGCTTTTTCCCAATGAAGTTTTTTCTTTCTTTTTCTTTTTTTGAAAAATCGGTGTCACCCGGGGTTTGATCCCTGACCTCCTTATTGGATAGGGGGGTGCTGGCCGGCTAACCCAATGAAGTTGTATATGGCTGATTTGGCAATAGGATAAGTGTTGGGATAAGGGGTAATTATGAGGATAAGTGAGTGGGAGGACATCTTATCCATGTTTGGTATAAAAAATAATCGAATAAACTGCGGGCAATTGTCCAATTTTGAAATGAAAATGAAGATATTTTGTTCCACTAAAGGTTGGATAGCATTTATCGCCACTTTTTGTCCCCAATTTTGACAAATGTGAATATGAACAAAATTGATAGACTTTATCCCCTAAATTAGGACCATTTATCCTCAAAACCTTAACCCTTGCCAAACTAGCCCGTATAGATCAAAGGAAGGTAAATTTATGTACTAGATTTTTTCACCAGACATCATTTACGCAAAGTGTAAAAGTAAAAATAAACCTCCCTGATTTTGTTCAAAAATATCTGCCACAACAAATATAGTACTATTCTATGATGACAGAACATCATGTAGACATCCCTAATGCTTCTGTGAATTACTTGATCAAGCCTTATTTATCAAGTGCAATCTTATGTGGGTAATTTAGGAGATTTCCTCATCTAACAGCAATTATTCTGATACCATGAAGAAAAAGAGGCTGAGTAAGCTGGCAAATGAGGTGAAGAAAAAGTAGTGGAATCCTCTTCACAGGTTTCCATAATTAATTTGAAGAGGAAAAACAGCTTCACCACTAGAATCTTCAGAAGAAAGAAGACTATTAAGAAGCACCACATTTGGTAACAATTCTCTAGATCATCATAACATCATGTGAAGTGCTTTTTAAGAAGTTATGATACAAGACTAGTCAGAAATTGGAAGATAATTTGGTAGAATCATTAACATTTAAGGAAATATCATCCACATATGAAGGAAAATGTCCCCACCTTTATATCATAATTTTCAAAACTCAAATGCCATTACACCTTCACATCATAATAAACCATTTCCGCAAGCATTCAAAAATATTAATAAAGAGCCAAGCTTCACGTTCTCAATAATCATGTGTGTGAACTTACAATGATTTTCAAAGAAACTATAAGAAGATATAGAACAAGGAGAATTTATAAATAATTGATACCAGGGTCTCCGACTAAAAGCAAGTGAGACTCTCCACGAATCTTTGTCCCAGAAGCATCGACATGTTGCACACCTCCAATTAGTGTCAATGCAACTAAAAATTGATAATCATTCAGTTCGAGGAGAGAGAGGTGAGTTCAGCTAAATAAAGAAAAAGTTGACTTTTGCAGTAAAATTATTTTTCAATATTCAAACGAAAGAAAAGAGGAAGATAGAAAATGATTACGTGCCTGCAAGCTTCACTGTAAAGAGGCCAAAAACTTGTGGGCAGACTCCTTGCAAAATAGCATTTCTTCCTGCAACACATGATTTTTTTAGCAAGAATGTTATCAATACCATCGTCTTTTCTTTCTAAAAAATGGAAAATGCTTGTTCTTCACATTTGATCTAGATCTTAATTGAGTGATCATCGCAAGTACACAGTTTTTAAAAAAAACTATCCTTTTCAAAAGATAATTCAAGAAGGTTAAGCTAAGATAATGCCCACACCCTGAACAATTATCATTCCAGATAATCACTTGGCTTGAAAATTGTATTGATTTTCATTACCATACACCTCATAAAAAGTCGCATAATAAATAGATCAGTAAGCCACTGTCAATTCCTGACTTCTTTACTATCCGACCACAGAAATTCTCCTATGGTCCATCTAACTGTTTTGGCACTCTGTCCTCCAAAAACAATGCTGATGCAAAGCAACTTTTATGTTTTTTTCCTGAACCCGGATTATTAAATGCATCATCAAAGTCATCTCATAAAACATATCAGTGGGAATTTTATTATGTGAAGGTGGTTGAGCTTTTGGAGCTACAGGTGTTCCTATAACTTACATGACTTTTGCGCCTTTTTCCCACATACATTATGTGTGACTATCATAGTGAAAAAAACCAATTTAACATTCAAAAAATTACATAATAAACAGGAAAGAAAGTTGACAAACAAACAAAGATACCACAGGTCTTCTGTTAGCCCTGGCATCCTCCAAATCTAGAAAAATCCACTTAATTTCTATTTCAGATTCTTGATTGGACAGGCCGGCCATAAACAGAATATTCTTCTTATTTCTTGAGTCTAAGCATTAGCTTAGTAAAAGAGTGTTTAGGAAGGATATGGTGCTGATACAGGAAGCACGCAGAATTAAAATGCAGTTAAATGCTCCAGCAGTTCCCTAAAGTAATCAGGTGATTCATGCACTTAGGCAGCCTCAAGGTTCAACAAATTCTTCGTTTAACTAATTTCCCCAAAAGCTCAAGACAGTTCTAAAAGCAGCGGAAACTAAAAATGGTTTTCTTGCATTAGAAATCAATGTTAGCAACTTGCTGAACAAAAGACATATAAAGCCTTGCTGGAAGTCATTACTGTTAAAGAAATTTTAAACAACACCTTTCAATGGAGTATCCTTGAAGTATGACCAAAACTGCTCAAACTTTTTAAAGATATCATCCGGTATATCAATATCTGACTTTAATTCATTGATCCTCCTGAAAAAAAAACAATATAAGATGTAAAATTTAAGAAAGAAGACTGGTCAGTAGAACCACTACATTTGAAGGCACAAGCAAATCTTTAAATAAAAGAAACAAAATAAAAAATGTATGCATTCTTTCACTAAGTAAAACAACCATATATTCCATCTTATAATTAAACAAATTAATTTGCATCAGTTGTAATGCATTTCCTATCACAAAAATGATATTACTGTAAAATAATTTACAGCACACATCAGAATAAACTTGTTCCACAGAGGCATGTTTTTTTTTAAAGAAAATACAAATTCATGATCTGAAATTATCTTAATATCAAAGAATAGCAGTAGAAAGAAAAGGGGCCAGTAGCTGATGGATCTACTGGGTCAGGCCAGAGAAGACCTACTCTTCTGTACTAAACTTTGAACGGAAAGATAATAGACTTGCTCCACCTCACTACCCCCACCTGCTTTCTCCGCACGGTTGCCTCTCTTCTACATGCTCCACTGTACAATCACCTCAGCTCCTCCAACTGTACCTCGGAGGGAGGGCGACTACAACTTGACAGACCAACACCTATTCCTCTATAGCAGTTGTACCCAATCCTTTAATAACATTTTATGGTAAAATCCCTACTTTCAAAAAAAAATATCAGAGGAAAGCTCCTAAGAGGGGTGCATCAAAAACAAACCTCAAAAATAATATAAAATAATCTAGAGTTTTACAGATATTCTCAATGGTGTTGAATTTTTTTGAAAGGATTTTAATGAATCTGCTATTGCTTCTGAACCTTGAAAAAGGTTGGATGAATTATTGACATGAATGATCAAACTTCTATGCATCAATCTTAGATTTGTAAAAGCATCTAGACAATGTGGGAAGTGGTTGCAGTTATTATGGAGTAATCTGTGTTCATCTTAATCAGCTAAAATGTGAAATAAAGTGAATATCAAATCTAATTCATTTTATGAAGAGCTAAATAATATCTATGTCCATGAAATTATAATTGAGCAAATACAATGAAGCAACACCTACTCACATGTAACAAGCCATATCTGGAGAATAATTGTTTGGCATTGCACATATAAATCTAATTAGATGGCAAGTTTTTTTCTGCTAAAATTGAATATTACAAACTAAAATGATGCTACTCACCTCACATAATTAGCAATCAAAACAGGTTCCAGATCACAACGGACGTCCTTTAAATCCGGTGACCATTTTGCTGTCAAAACTCCGGTGACAATCACATCATCTGGGGTCCAAAAAATCAAAGAAGTTTGTTTATAGTTCATGAAATTGTTTTTGGATCAATATAGATATAAGTTATTGAAGAAAACCAGCAAAGTTATTCCAATAGGCAAATAATCCATGTAATGAAACCCATGGATACATCAATCTAGCCATAATCCATCTGTCTGGGGTGGAATATATGGATCAAAACACGACATAAAGAAAGTAACACACAAAGAGGTCTCCTTTCAATCTGCAAATGCATGTCCAACTTTTAAAAGGAAGCAAGTGGTTAATGGTATATATTGATAATAGCCATGCAAATTTTTAACTGGACAGATATTCAACTAAAGTAGCAATAATGAGGGGTATTGTAAAATCCAAAGTGGTACATTCAATTATTCAAGAACCAGAAGTGAATCTTAAAGTTAAAAAAAAAAACTTTTTTGGTAGGATGAGTATAATAAATAAATAAATAAATAAGCAAACAAATCTTTAATAGCTTCGTGAAACAGTGTTGATGCACCCTCAAATACTTGATCTGTTGAGATGCTAAATATACAATTATACCTTTATTCAGAACTCATAATGCAATGTATCAATTTACGGTGAATAAATGGGCTCTTGATGCTGGAGATTTCTAGCCAAACGCTGGTGCACAAGGCATTGATTCATGCCACAGGTATTGGTGGGACACCAACACAAGAAAATTCCCCCAATATTGCTTCACAAAGATAAAATTGTCATCTATGCTGTTAAAAATGTAAATTCAATGAAGTATGTAGGTTGATGCAATGTTGCACAAAATCAAAATACGCTTAACTTCATCTACATGTCAGTCATGGGTTTGTAGCAAATAACTGTCGTTGATTTTTCTAGCATTTCCATCCTCAATAGAAGGCAACTGGATTAGGCAATGATAGAGATTATATTTATTAGAACATGCTAAATTAGTAATGACATGTAACTGAACTGTATTATTTATATATCCTGGAACAATATTGATGTGGGACAGAAGAAGAGAAGAACAATAAAGGAGGATCAAAGAGCCTTCAAATTTAATCATGAATAAAACTAACACTTCCCAAAATGTTGAACATTGAATTAAATAGAAAACACTCAAAAGCTATAAATCTGACAATAGAACCCCCAACTCGAAAAAATCCTAAAACTCCAAATTCTACATCTAAAAAGTTTTAATAAACAACAAAATATTTGGGAAGTCACAACAGCATCTTTACAGGTTTCAACAACCACTCTCATAGGAAAGCCAAACTGGTTAATACATCCTTGAGGTGCTTTGGCTTGGGGTCCTTTCTCCTTTAGTTGGCTTATTTTGTATTCTCTCTTGGATTTAGTTTCTTTTTGTATTTATTCTTTTTTTGGAGATCCCTCGTCACCATTTTGTTCGAGAGGTTTGTCTTTCCCTAATGAGGAACTCCTATCTTTCAAGAATAAATAAACAAAAGAATATTCTAAATCATACTTACCCAAAAAAACAAAATATCCTAAATAATCTCTAGCAAATGAAGCCAATTATTAACAAAAAAAAAAAAAAAACATCCACTTCATGATGTTCAGGGTTCAAACCCAGTCCTATGTATCACAAAATGAACTCCAGGTAACATAGTACCTCCAGCTTTCACTGCATCAACAAGATCATCCATTAAAATGATAGGAATTGAACGAGGTATACAGCCAACACCCAGAATCTTTGTGCTCTCCTGGATTTTGATGTCCTGATAATCATGGCACACTATGCTTTCTTCTACAAACTGAAAATGTATGCCTTCACATAATTTAGCTCTCTGCCACAGAAAAAAGTCACATGCATAAGACTATGTAAGAATGAATCCCAGGGACAAAATATAAAAACTGGATCACAAATTGAGCAACAAGAAAAACAAATACATAAGAGGATGAATAGATAATTCCTGATGTTCAAGTGACTGGTATTGTATAATGAACACAATGGATCACAAGATTTACTATGAGCTTCTAGAAATTCATATCTATATTAGACATGACATTTGACGGGTACTGTAATTGCAAAATTAACCCATAGCACCATAGCATCACTGTAGATAAAACTAACTCATAACAAATTCAGCCAACCCACCCGGACAATGGGAAAATTAAATGAAATATTTTATCAAGTAAGTCACATCTAAAGATATAATTGGAACAATAAAGAGAAGATTAGCATGGCCCTTGCGCAAAGATGACACCCACAATTCAAGAAATGGTCCAAAAAAATTTCTTAAAAAAAATTAGGATTCCAATGCACAGATCCTAAAATTCCTTTGTTGTATAAATTCACAAGAAAAACTAAAGATACAGGCAAGAATGAGTAAAATTACACCTTTGAAGGGCAAGATGTTGGAAGTCTGATGGAATTTCCAGTTTCCAGTTCTGGATAAACTTTGAACCTGCATGCAACAAAATAAAATGTAAAGCAATAAGTACATAGACCTAGAATAAATAATCCTACAACATTGAATAATATGAAAACATCTTAGAACATGACCACCAAAGTGATGATATCAGCTGAGATGCTTCATTACACAGTTACAGAAAATGAGGCCAACATGTTATTGGCAATTTATTGATTCCTCGTGCTTAAGTTCTTTCTTACAGATGTAAAACCAGTGTCCTTAGAAATAGGAAATAACACATAACTGTGCTGCAATTATCAACTGAAAAATTGATGGCCTGAATTGTTCCATAAGATGATTTCAGTGATGCCACTTTGTAAGTAAACATGTATTCCTTCATCTCTAAATTTACTAGTGCAAACGGCAAAGCCAGATATCTGCCTATATTGAAGCATGACAATATGCTTGCGCCCATGCAGGTGATTGCGTGAAAAGAAAATGATCCTTCGATTGCTTTTATAACTGTTCATAGATGATAGATGTTTCGTCTCAGTTGTACATCAGTGAAGGACAGCTGATGACTTTCCCAGAAATCTACTGTGCATTTACAGTCATTCAAATTGTTTCTTACTTTAGTGAACATAAATAGATACACTAAGTCCACTGGTCACATGTGTGCATCTCGTCTCAAATATAATGAACACACTTACATGCATCCTATACAAAACCTGGCCTCAGAGATTACCCAGATCACTGAAGAGACCTGAAATAAAGGATTATCGCAAACCACGTCCTAACCTAAATGATCGCCTTTCAATTACTTCAACATCTGAGAGAATGTTAAACTTGCTGAACCAGATATCTTAGCTTACAGATGAGCAGGACCAAGCTAGCTGCCCGGCATCCCAGTTCTATTACAGAGATTTACCTAGACTTCAATGAACCTCAAAAGTTAATCTTGAACACAACCCTATGAGTAAATGCTGTCTTGATCACAATCATATGGGTCAATCCTAGCAAAGTAGATTCGATGTACTCAATAATCATTTAAATGTGTGGGTTAAAAACATGAATGAGGTAAATATAAAACATGCTTTTATAAACTAATTATTGCCAATGGTGCTCCAGAAAAGTAGTCCTGAGGTCCCCAGATTCACATAGAACCATATATGCATGTTATGAAGAAAGTCGTAGATAACATATATATGTCTCAGGAATCAAACATATACATCTACTGATTAGATACATTTTTTATGTTGTGCTTGGAACTATAACCATTGAATTTTAATCAATTAAGGTAGTCAAGTTCCTGCAAAGTTTCAAAAAGAAATGTCCTGGGAATCAAAAATATGTTGAGAATTTAAATCCTTGTGGCTCCCAGCTTCTTATCTTTGGTTCTCTTACACTTCATTTGATGAAATGAAGCTTAAAAAGTACCATATAGCTAATCCCTCTTTTCCATTTAAAGCATGAGCAGCTTTATTTCAACGTGAATTAGATTGAAGAGACACACGTCCTATAAGCCCACGAGGCAACTTTATCAGAAAACAAATTCGTCCCTGATGCAAAGCCCGTCATTGATTCAGGGCATATTTTCCACTTTTATACGTGCTTTTATGTTCCACGACCAGAAATATCGGGAGAGAGGAAAAAAACGAAAATAAAAATTCTATGAAACAATCTACGTACTCTCATCATTTTAAAAAATTCAGTTCATAATATTGAAGACCTGACAGATTAGACCTCATTCAAAGTTTTTTTTGAGCATATTGATGATGACATCATCGTATGCATTGAACATCCAACAATAACTTTTCAAGAATCTGGGAGTCGTTTCACCTGTAAATTCCATTTGCAGAATTATTTAGAAGCTCATGACTAATTTTCAAGCGTCAATAAACTTTCTGTGTTCTTCTTTCACAGGGACACTAAAACAAATTCTTCGCTCATGGTATCATGGATTACCATGTGTTGCAACATCAACATAAATTAATTTATGGGGAGAGAGAGAGAGATTACCTGTGCTTGCATTTCCTGCACTCATACTGACGTTCCCCTTCGATCATCTTAATCGGTCCAGACCTGATGACAGTCCCCTTGAGAGTTAGGAGTATCCCCCGATGGTTCACCCTCACCCGTCCGATTCTCGGTGACGTCTCTGCCCAACCCCCAACCACATTAACAAAAATCCAACACATTAAACATATATAAAAACAGAGAGACACAAAGATGAAGAGGGATAACCACCAGGGAACTCCAAAGGAGATCCAGAGACATCGATCCTGACATGCACGAACTCCTTCCGAACCAGACCCGCCAATTGCTTCGAACCATCCAAAACGATGCCCTAGCAGAACACATCATTTGAATGAGAGGTAAAAGTAGAAACCCTAATCACTGATGATTCTATTTACCTGAGCGAGGCGAGCGGCATCGTCGAAGAGGGGCAAGAATTCGGCGGGTCGAGAGAAGAGGAGTTGAGCGATCTGGGGATCGGCTTCCAGAAGCTCCGCGAATCTGTTCGGAAAACACAAAACAGTGATTCAAACAAACATTAATAGCAAAAAAAAAAGGATAAGAAGAATGTTTTGTATATTAGGTATTGGTACTGGACGAGGAGGGGGTGGTGGAGCATTGGATCCTGAGAGAGGAGGATCGAACGGAGGTCGTCCGAGTGGTGGCGGATTAGGAACCGCGCGAGCTCGTGCACGTGGTCAGGCGGACTACCCGAACCCTTCGACTGCATTTCCTTCTCGTGGCGAACGATCGAGAGAGAGAGGGGGGCGGGTGATTTGAGCGGGAAATAAACATGTCTCTACTATCCGCCCATCCAAACATATATAAGGATAATAATGTCAGGTATAGCGCCCCCTGTAACATGAATATTGGACAGTTCTCCGTGTTTTTTTGTTTAAGGGTGCGTTTGGTTGCACGATTGTAAAATTTATTCTACAGAAATATGTGATTACAAAATTGATTCCACATGAAATTCACTTTCTCAGCTTTTTGAAATCACAGCTTTTGAACACTATTTGTCTGCAATCGCTGGGTTTAAAACTGCGATTGTAAAACTGTATGGTTGCACGATTACAAACATTGTTTTCTGTAATTGCAAACGCTGCGCAATCGTGCAACCAAACACAAGAATAACTTTGTTTTCCATTTTATTGGTAAAAATAATTTAGTTTAAAAAATATACTTAAAGTAATATTTGATAGGCGGATAACTATTTGCCTGACAGATGGAGACTCTACTAGAGGAATGATATTCATTCCACTCTGTGTGCACCATTTGTGTAAAGTTTTGTGACAGAAGATTCAAGAGAATATAATATGGGAATGAATTTTCACTCGTTTCCCATAGACGGTGCAGATTTTTAATAGATCTACAAGATTAGTGATGAATTAGTATAGGTCTGGTGGATTTTCACTGATTATGAAAAAACCGTGAAAGATTTGCTAGTTAAGAAACGATGGTGATTTATTGGAGGAATGCCACATGGCCAAATAGAATGCACACCTGACATTGATGTTGTATATGTCAAGGATTCTTCAACACTCAAGTTAAATATAATTCTTTTTTTTTTTTTTAGTCGAATGTAGACATATGAGCAAAAACATAAAGAAAAAACAAAAGATAACTTGTGCAAAAGAAAAAAAGATTCTCGCATCTTGATTGGGGGTCGCATCCATATTTATGGAATATCCTTGGCATACATCTAACCCTGAGGTTAAATCATATTATTAATCTGCTGTCACGACTCTCAGCACATATGTCACACCATACTCCACAATGAAGTCACATTGTCAATCCGTCACATGTAGATAAAGTGAGAATCATGTGACCCGCCAATATTGACACGGTCAATGTTCATATTCTCATCGAGACATACTTTGCCTTTTCATGAAAATGTGGGGAGAATGAATCATCTGGTGCATGCGAAGTCCTTTGTCAGAAGGGGTTCGGGCTTTGCATAGAAACAATGCCACCACAAGGTAAGGAATGAAAGATCCTTCCCGAATTCTTTCAACAGAGTACTCCCCATCTCTCGGAGAGACGTCATTCAAGGAATCACGCAACACTTCGAACTTCTCGCAATGTCAATAGCATAGATAGAAGGGATGGTCCTTCCATGAAGTCCTCTGAAAGCTCCCTGTCTCTCAGAGAGACTTTCAGAGGAGTGAGAGACATTTTGGAAAAACTAAAGATAATTAAAGGTCAAGGGGTTCTTCACATGTCATTCAATAACTAGAATGTTGTCATTAAAATTGGAAGTCAGATTATTTTCAACAGCTAAAATGATAGTTTTTAAAATATTATCTTTTTAAATTAAATAAAAAAAACTACCCTAATTTTGTTGGATCCCTTTATTCCCTTTATCCCAATGCCATAATAAACCCTGAAAAAAGAGAACCCAACAAGCACTAAAAGAGAAAAAGCAACCCGACAAACATGCGCCTCCCAAAGCGCGATAAACTCCCCCGCCGTAGCTTCTACGAAGCAACAAAAACGACTTTCTTCATCGCACGTGCGAGTCCCACGTCTCCTCCCCCCTCGCTTACTTACCGGGACAGCCCACCCAATATCACCGTCACGTACGGAATCCAAATCCCATCTCCACCGCCCATTCACTATACCCCCGACCCCACCAGTGGAATTTTTCGGTGCTTCTCTGTGTGGATTTCCAAAAGCGCCCACCACTTTCAAAAACCCTCCCAAAAAAAATCTCTCTCTCTCTCGCAGAGACACAGAGAGAAGGATCATGGGATTGACGGCTGAGATCCGATGCAAGAACCACCCGAATCACAGGCAGTCACAAGGGGTCTGCCCGAACTGTCTCTCAGAGAAGCTCAATCAGATCCTATCGTCTTCGAAGGTCTCCAGAACGATCTCCTCTTCGTCTTCCCCTTCGCCTGGATCCGTCGCTTCCTTCTCCTCCGTCTCCCTCTCCTCCGCTCAGTCTCCCAACACCCGCCGGAAGCAGCAGCAGCAGCAGCCGCCGCTGGGGAGGAGCCGATCGATGGTGGTTCCGGTATTGAAAACGACGGCGACGGCGACGTTGACGTCGGCGGAGAATCGAAGAGGTGGGTTTTGGTCGAGGCTTCTGCTCCGTCTCGACAGCGGCAAGAGAAGAAAATTCGCCTCTGATTCTCGTACGTAGGTTTTCTTTTTTTTCAATTAAAAAATTTATTAATCTGTATATATATGTATATATAATAAGGTGGATTTTAGTTCTGTATCATGAAAGGGTTTTGAATCTGTTTCACGAACAATTAAAATTTTGTTTTTTTAATTTGGGGGTTCGTTGATTTTTATTTTATTTGGAGGAGTTTAAACCGTTCGATTTGGGATCGGATGATCAAGCGTTCTCGACCATTCGTGATCCTGTCATGGGTCGGTTGTGCTGTTGATTTCAATTTGTACGCTATTGCCTTTTCAGTGCAAATCCAATTAAATGATTTGTTTTTCTTCTTCTTCTCCACTTGCGTACGAACTCGTGTTCTTGGTTGGGGCCCACACAAGTGTCATGACTGTCTGATGAAAGGCTTGAGTGAGG
Source organism: Acorus calamus (assembly GCA_030737845.1). Taxonomy (NCBI): domain Eukaryota; kingdom Viridiplantae; phylum Streptophyta; class Magnoliopsida; order Acorales; family Acoraceae; genus Acorus; species Acorus calamus. Next base: position 20,432,625 of record CM060876.1, read on the forward strand.
GATGGCCGTCTGATTGAATTTTGAATGAGATTGACTCGTATTGTCGGTAGAATTCACTGTTTAGGCTGTGACAGTAAGATGGTGATCTTTGAGGTTCTATTTTTATTATTATTATTTATTTATTTATTGGGTATACAAGGCCTAGTAACCAGGTTATTCAATACATCTTTCAACATTCTATACATATCCCGGGGTCCCATTCCACCTTGGAATCCCTCACAGGCAAAATCGATGACACCCTAATAATATCAATTATTCATCCTCTTCGATTCATAATTCTAATTCTCAAAGACCCATGGATAGTACCTACGTTTTTTTTTTAAATAATAAACTTTGTATAATAAGATACATATTTTGATAAAAAATGTACATCATTTTATTATGAATAAAAATAATTCATTTTTTAACAAATGCAAACCTAAATGTATATATCTGCATTTGAGAGTGTAAATAGGATTGTGTATAACAAAAATCTTTTATCAAAATCTGACTGACCAATTAAAAGAATTTATAACATTTTTGAGGTCAGGAAAAAATATGACTCAAATTTTTCAATCACCTAAACCACATCCAGCCATGTAAATGAAACAAATCAACAGGTGAAACAAATATTTGTAGGAGCCTTTTTTTTTCTTTTCATAACACCATCCCTCGATGTTACATTTTTTCACCTCAGGTGAAAATCTCCACCTTGGCTTGTATTCATGGAACCTGACTGACTTAAACATCTTAAAGATTTCCATTGATGTCTCCACCTTATTCCAGTTCATCTTTGAACCAAGACTGCGCGTGCAAAAGGCGCACCATGCACCTCCACTAGTAATCAAGTGACATTTAATTGAACATTAACTAACTTTCATATCGCTATTACGGGTCTTCTTGTGTACTAGACTTGTTCCACAGAACTCCACCCTGCATGGGTATCAGGAACTTTTTTATTCAAACGATCTGCACCATCCAATATGTCAAATTAAATTAGTCTGCGCTTGCCTTATTAAAGATCGACTCCTAAGTCAGATTTTAGTAATAATATGACAGTCCCAAGTCAATTGCTTGGCTTAATTATTATAAGCATATAGATGGGTGGTAAATGAACCGAGCCACTCGGGTTCGGCTTGGACTCAGACTCAATTAGAGCTCGTTCCGACTCGTTTAATTAGACAAATGAACCGAGTTTAAATAATTTTTAAAGTTCGGTTATAAACGAGCCGAGCCGAGGTCACGAGCCTAAGCGAGCATAACCTTATATTGATTAGTGTTCTGATTTTACAAATGAACCGAGTCGAGCTGAGCTTCAATCGAGTTTTTTATAACACAAATGAGAGAATTAAGCTCGGTCTTGAACCCGAGTCGGGCTTAATTAAAAACGAGTCAAGCTTGAATATGTCAAATATTGACTCGTTTATCACCCCTAAACTTCTATCCCACACTCCTCATACATCTCTGAAGAAATTCTAGCTTTCACCTCCACATTGAATGTGCTACACGCACCCACGAGCTCCACATGGCCAGACTCGTTTTTTTATCCGAACCATCTGGAATCTAGCCCCTCATGTACCCAGTTTAGAATGCCTTCTGATTCACACACGTGCCTCTACGTGTAACCATGGATCTTGCACCTGAGCATTTCTGCATGTCTGTGAAAGACATGACTCTGAGCATGCCAATATTGATGATATCTACAACATGGAAATGTCAGATCGCCCTTGTATGTTCAGATAGTATCTGAACGTCCAGACCTTTATGGAACCTGGAGCCTTTTGGTTGGTGTTTTGTCTGAATGATCAAAACCATCACTTGGACGATTGTCTGGAACGATCATCCCATGGAGAAGAATCTCCACTTTTCAGCTCTACCATTATTGATGTTCCAAAGGTTTACGTGAACGAATTTCTTATCAGGGGTTTGAGTGAGCTGAGATCTATGGACGAGTCTGGTAAGTTTGATGGGAAAATTAGTGAGCTCATAAATGATGAGCCATCGCCTTCAGCAGTTCAGCTCCTTTGGCGCCATTATGGGATGAAGATGATGCATCAAGCAGTGTTATGGATATCAATATGTTGTGCATTGCAGAAGCTCACAATGATAAATCTGAGGTCAAACAAGAATACAAATTACCACGATATCCTTACAAGGGAGTGAAGGGACACAAAACTTAACTCCCATGGAGTTTTCCCCTTATAAGCTATCCTTCTCAATCTCTCCTTAGATTTTATTTATTTTGGTTTTGAAATTTGCTCTTATCTTAGTACTTTTTAAATTTGTTATCTTTCAAAAATGTGTGAAACACAAAAACGTTATTGGAAAGATGGTTAAAGAGAAATATGTTAATGGAAATGCGTGGAGTTGGTAACAATCAGCACGTCCAAATTGTTTCTCTATAAAATCTCTCCTCCACAGAAAAGATCATTTTTTCAAAAAACTACAGTTCTCAAAGTCTTATATACATCAAATAGGGATCAATTTTGATTTTAGAATGTGTTTAACTCGAGCCGCTTCATCAAATCTCTTTCTTCTATGAAAACAAATGCCTTTCATTTTTTATCATCTCCTCATTCTGTTTTGCATATTGTTGTTGCTAAAATCCTTCCTTATTGTTGGACATTAGAGTTTGTAGCTTCTAACTCAACCTCTTCAAGTTGTATGTTAGAGACTCCACCCCTTCATAAAAGCTTGTGAAAACTTTCCTCCTCGTTTGTGTGAGGGCATATTTGAGATCCAGTGGTTTGTTCAATTAGGAACTGGGGTGTCTTCTGTGCCCGGACTCTAAGGGTGGAGTTTGTAAACAACATATTTGTTTTTTGACATTGGTTGGTCTTTGGTTGGTTCTCTAGACGGATCTCCTCCTGCCAAAACCAATCACATTTGTCTTTTTCCTTTGGGCCCTCTTATCTTAACAGGAAGACGCCTACCGATTTTTTTTTATTTTAAACAAAGCAAACTCATAATGCATCACCAATTGAGCATCAGTCAACTGACTTAGGGACGGTTCAAAATAATGTAACCATTGGGACACGACCACACTTAATTTGGGATATGCTGCTACCGATGGTTGGAATATTCTAACCGTTGATTCTAAACCAACATAAAATGGAATCATAAGAAAATAAATAAGTTTAAAAGCCTATAAATAAAATTTGTTTCGAGGATGAAAAGACAACCAAGTTAAAAACATCATACAATAAAAAAAAGTTAAAAAAAGTCATGGAACACAAGAAATTATGATAGAGATGAATTGCAAGAAGCTTACAATGAGCAATTTGACAAAATAAAATGTTGATATGTAAAACCCAAACAATAAACTAAAAGAACAAATTAAAATGCTTGATAATTGAAAAATTACCCAAAGAGTTATCCAATAAAAAGAAAATCTATTCAATAAGATTTTAATTGAAAATGTTCTTAAAAGTGCTAAAAATGAAAAATTGGATGTCACATATAAAAAAATTCAAAATTTCTCTAAATGCCATAACATAGGTCCAAAGGAAAGTGAAGCAATACCTATCCATGAAAGGTGGAGTAAATTGGGAGCTTGTGGAGGCAGCGAATTAAAATTCGAGCATTTTTTTGCCTGCACAAAGAATGTCAAGTTACCTCTTTGGTCCACAAATTCATACAAAGATACCCATCAACAAACAAATTCAAATGGAAAATGTTAGATTCAATCATTTTTATAGTTCAAAACCCATACAACACATGTTTTCATATTTTTTTAAATAATAAACATCATCTAATAAGGTATATGCTTTGAAGAAAAATATATATCACTCTATTTCGAGTTAAATGAATCTATTTTTAATAAATATAAGAAAAAATTTAATGAGGTGTATATACATCATTATGTTTTCCTGGATTTCTAACGAAATATATAAGGCTGTATTTTTTACTGTAAAAGAACTGAGTGTAACAACGCTTAATTCAAATTTGACCCACACAAATGATACCAAACAAACGAATCCGATCTAATCAGAATTGGCTTTGGTCAGTTCGAACTGCACAAGTACATGTGCACTCTCTTATTGGACAGTACCATCAATATCCAATAGGAGAGTGACACCTGTATCCAACAAATGACTGTATAATTCAATTCATAGATTGTGCAGTTCGATACTGACCGAACTGACCGAAGCAGTCCTGATTGAATCAGGACCCCAAACAATTACCTCCTCAGCAATCAACGAAGCATATCAACCAAGGTCTTCCTCCTGGGGAACCTCTCAGGGAGCCTCAAAGACATGGCATCCTCAATCCGTATCGGCTGATGAGTCGCAACAACTACAATCCCTCCCTTCTTGCGATGCGCATCGATAATGTACTCCAACAACTTCACCCCTTCCGCATCCAGCGCCACGGAAGGCTCGTCGAGCAACCAAAACGGCCGATCAATCGCCAGGAGCCTTGCCAGCTGCAACCGCTTCCTCTGCCCCATCGAAAGCAACCGCGCCTCCTCATTCGCGAGCCTCCCGAGCCCCATGAACTCGATCGCCTCCATCGACCTCCCCTGCTTCCCCTCCAAGAACTCGAAGAGGCGCACATTGTGGAGGACCGTCTTCTTCTCCTTGATCGCGTCCTTGAGGGGAAGCCAATTGAGGAGGAGCTTGTACTGGTCATAGACGCCGGAAGAGGAGGTGATGTCGTGCCCGTCCCAAAGAATCTCGCCCGCGGAGGGGGCGCAAAAGCCGGCGAGCATGCGGAGGAAGGTCGTCTTGCCCGAGCCGTTCGCGCCGGTTAGGACGAGTGCGCCGCCGTCGTGGACGGAGACGTTGATGTCGCGGAGGACGGTCTGGGCGTTGCGCATGCAGGAGACATTGTTGAGGAGGATGCGCGGGATCGGCGTGGGGTTGCGAATCATCCTTTGGTGGTGTTTGTTTTCTATAGAGATCGAATTCCTGTGAAACATGTGTACTGGTATTGTTATTCACATCTATCTAGCAAAAAAGAGTTTTTGTTTTTGGGGAATTTTATCGAACAGTGTATGTGTGGAGCTTGTATTTGGGAATAGAGAGAGTGAGAGTAAAATGAGTAGATTGTTAGATTGGAATGAAGAGATTGATGAATGTGAAAAACCCAACAGTCAATTATTGTAGATTTTGCAATATCAACAACAACAACAAAAAAAAAACTACATTTCCATATGAGAGAGTGAGAACTGACTTTGGAGAATTCAACGCCGCTGGAGGTGATATCTGAAGATATTAGAAGCAAAATCAAATTCAGAAACAAATAAATACCCAAAGCATAAATAAACATAGAAATAAGATTTAAAAAAAAAAAAGGAATGACAATGGTCTGTTTTCCGACCCAAGTGATGGAATATTCTTGAAGTATTTTCTTTGATCACAACCTATGAGTCATATTAGTCCCTGAATATTCTGTAAAATTGAATTTTAACCCTGAATTTTCTGAAAATTATTATTCACATTGTTGTTGATTAACTTTACCACGAAATAAAATAAAAAAGGTCAACTATAAATGAACTTCAGATTTTGTCCAGTCTCTAAATTCTACAAAATACCAGAAAAACCTGCTAGGAGAAGAACCTCATTATTTTCCACTCCACCATCAGTAAAAGAAAAAATTCACCCACCAATTTAGGTTTAATTGTATTGTTATTTTTCCAATCACTAAGACATGCAGTTTTGAAATACTGTTATACAGTTTTGAGGAGTAAATTTCCATTTTGATAAACATTCCAAGGCAACCTTAGTTGATTATAAAGTGGAAGTTATCGGTATGTAGAGAAGATGGGATTAGTCATTAATTCCACAAACAAATGGTGATATTCACAAATACAATCCATCTGATTCATGTTTTAGTATTTATTTTCACCTTAGAGCACGCAAAAGCATCCCAACACCAAGAGACTTAGATGTTAGGCTCTCTTCTAATTAATAAATTACTCTTATAAAATTAATAATGATTCTTTATTGCAATTTGGGTCCCGTATAAATTGATACAAAGGTCAATCCCCCATTGAGATCCCCCAATTCCCATGGTTCCCATTCCACTTATACTTTAAAGATGGTGATGGGTTAATTAGGAATCGTAACACCCATCATAGAGTTCAGATCCATCCCAACTAACCAGGTTTAGTCTCACATTATCTAATTAAAATGATATCTAGTTAGCACAAATCTTACACAGGTAATGCGTTTTAAAACCATGCCCCAAATACTTCCAGCCTAGGAGACTCATCCATCTAGTAAATTGATGCATAGGAGCAAAGTGAATAATATCATACATGTAAATTTATCTAGACGTTGGATCGAGCTTAACCCCAAAGCCGTGAACCCCACACGAGGATATGTGTCCTCTCCCCCTGCTGTAAAATTGAATTTTAACCAATAAAATTATTATTCACATTGGGTGTTGGTCAACTATAAATGCCAATTTTGTCCATTAAATTCTACAAAATACCAGAGGCGGTTTAATTGTATTGTTATTTTGACAAGAGCTTAATTATAAAGTGGAAGTTATCAGGCATGTTTTAGTATTTATGAGCCATTGAGTTAAATTAATAAATTACTCTTATAAAATTAATAATGAGCAATTTATAAATTGCGGTCAATCCCCCATTGATGAGGTGAGGCTAAACCTATGGTTTAGTCCTACATCGTCTATTAAATTTATCTAGAGAGGAACCCCACACGAGGATTTCTAGTTCTAAGAGGCCAAGAGCTATGTGAGCATAAATCTTATACATTCTATATGTAATAAATCTTATACATGTAATGCACTTTAAAATTGTGTGCCAATGGAAAAAAACAAATAATATTACACATGCAAACTTATTCATTACAAGCTTGATGTATGCTTAAGCATGCACTCGTCCCGACATTACTTAAGCAGTGAGATTACTTGGAAGGTATCAAAGTACTTAACAATTAACTGTACAGTTCGATTAATAAATTGTGTAGTTCGATTGATGGGCTGTACAGTTTGATACTTACAAAACTGAAGTCAATCCAGACTGAATCTTTACTCTAGATTATTGACAATATATACAATGCTCAAAAGTTCAGAACAATTGGTGTCATGCACACCTCCAAAATAAACCTTGTTTGTTTTGAATACTAGGAAGGAGGTGAACAAAGCAAAAATAATTAAAAAAGGGTTTCTATAAATACTGTTTATTTCCATATTTCAATCATCCGAAATTACATCTATATTCTAATAAAATAAACTGAATGTACAAATTGTTATTCATGTACAAAGTTAAAATCAAACAGACTCGTTTTTCCACAATCGTTATCTAATCTTTGGATAATTATTTTATGTCAGGATAAGTTATCCGGAAAAGAAGTCATAAGTTTTTGTGTCATTTTCATTCGTAGACATGATTTTGCATGACCAACCAAAAGAAGGGAAAGAGGAGGAACTTGTTTTTGTTGCTTTTGAATTCTATGAACTTAAACTTTTGTGCCATTTTCATAGCCATAATTTTGCATGACCAACCAAAAGAAGGGAAAGAGGAGGAACTTGTCTTTGTTGCTTTTGAATTCTATGAACTCAAGCATTTGGTTGAAAAGGACATCCAATTAAAACTTTAGGCATGATCAATGTGACTTTATCCCACTAATATCATCTTTTCTGTGCCTTATGTCATGTTTGAACTTGCGTTGGGGGCGGATTCAAATTTGAAAAATTGAAAATTCTAAACACGGATTCAAATACTTTTTCTATTTTTTATTTCCAAACCTATTTGTCCATTTGTTAAAAAGTTAATGTTACACTCGGTTATTTTTAAAATTCAAAACTTATACCACACATGTTTTCATTTTTTAAAGAATAGTAAACATCATTTAATAAGGTTTATGCTTTGATTAAAAGTGCATATCACTACATTTTGAATTGAATGAACTCATTTTTAATATTTTGAATTAAATGAACTCATTTTTAATAAATGTAAGAAAAAAATTAACGAAATGTGTTTCACTGAATTTCTAACAAAATATATATGATTACATTTTGAATTGTAAAAAGAACTGAACATAACAACGCCTTCGTTAAAAACCCATTGATTAAAAAGTTGTGGAAATAATACATTTTAAAAGTTGAGTTTTGAACAAGAATTTACAAGAATCTGTCTTTTCAATCAAGGATCTAATCACATCCTTTAGACTCAAATCCACCCAGATGTACATGGAAGAAGCTTCTTTTCACAAGTGGGGTTTGTTTCCTTTTTTAAAAGGTTCTTTACCCAGCTTTGCATTTTTTTTAATTTTTTTTTTTTTAAAGAGAGAAGTCCACTCAATTGCTCTCCATCACTAATACAAACTTGTATGGTAGACTTTTCTATGATTCCATGACACCCATAATAACACAGAACAACACATGTATCAATGATTCTAGAATATGAGACAATTAAAATGACTAAATTTTAACCACCCACTAACAAATGGTTAAAGTCATGGACCATCCTTGATTACAATCATATTTATAGTTTTTGTATTTGTAATGTATAAGTTCATTGATGAAATCAATATCTTTCCAAATGAATGAAATACATTATTATTATTATTATTATGCTAAGAGGCCCCAACGGCCATGAGTCTTAACTATGTACCCAAAAGTAATACATTCCTCTCCTGTGAGAGGACAATATCAATCCGGTTATGTACATTAGAGATATGTGGGCAAAAAATTATGTTTATTTAATTGAATGTATTATATTGTTTGCCAAAAAAAATGTCCAAGTAGGTATATGTTTGGTTAGAAAAGTGAGACTTTAAATGAAATTGTAAAGACCCACATCACCCACACTTGGGAAAGGGTAAATAAACCCCATAAGTCATTCACCCCACCATGTTTGTTAACCCACCCAACTCATATTTTTACAAATTGCTAACCCACCTCTCTCACCGCCTCTTCGGCTCTTTCTCTTCCCCCACCGATATCCTTCTTCTCCCATCATCTCTTCCTCCATAAACCCCAAGCACCATAGGACCACCTCCCCCCCCCCCTCCTCCGCAGACGACAACAAGAACACCCACCCCAACAAGTGCCAACCCGCCACCACACCGACCCATCCCTCTCCAAGACCACCACTGAATCCAATGCTCTCCATCTCCTAGACCTCCTCCTCCAGTGCACAGGGTTCATCACCATGGGCCACCTCTCCTCCATCGAGCATGTCTATGCCTATTTCGCACATGCGCACCACTCCCACCTCTTCCACATCCTCACATCCAGACCCTCCATTGTTGTTGAGTTGATGAGAGTCACCGGCATGGGCTCCTCCGTCGCCGAATACACGACGCTCGAGGTGTGTCCCACCGTGCATGAATTGACACACGATCTGTCGATAGGGATGAGCTCGGTCAACACTATCTCTATCGAATTAGATAAAAATCATTACAGAAGAAGATCCATGATTCCCTTCGACACCTAATATATTGGTGGAACCAATATCCGTCTACACCCATATTATCAAATACACACTTACAATAGGTCCCTGGTGACCATCGACACTATATTTGTCAACAAAAATACACGCGGTCGACACCCCTATTGTCAATGGGATGGGATGGTGTTGATTTTCTCCTAAACATTAAAAACAAATATTCACCCCCACTTTATAATGGTGTCATCTAAAGAAGAGGGCATCTACTAAATTAAAACAGAAAATAAAAAATTAAAAAATCTGCATCCCCTCCCACATGGGCTAGATATCAAAGCCAAATTATGATCCAAATCATATCATCCTCTTCATAATATAATATCATATTTTACTTCCGCCTATATTATAAATTTTTAAGTGTTTGTCAACGGAATGCTAGTTAATAATTGAAACATAATACCCAAGCTAAAAAAATAATTGAAACTTAAACCACAGCCAAATGAGACAGATCATTTGTGGTGCTGATGATGAATAACTATAATTTATGGAGATGATCTAGTATTGTACTTGGATTGTGCAAGTTTTTATTTTATATTTTTAAGGAAGGTATACATTCAATCTTAATTTTTTTATTAAAAAAATGTTCAAAACATAAAAAAGTAAAGATAAATACAAAGAAAGGAAGCCCAAAGGCGGATCTAGGAGCTAGGTAGAAGAGCTATCTATTATGGGACAATCAATCCTACTCCATGACAGAAATTTTATTCCAGAAAATTCTCTCTATGGGTATCTCAAAACACACCCCAATTTTTATTAAGAGACATAAAACCCGACTCTCATATGTTTTCAAGATACATCTTTTCATTTACCCTAAAGATGGGGTAGTTCACAGCTAACAATGTCGCCCAAGTGGCTGCAGGGACTAATAAAGATTGTAGTATTTTAGCTAGTAGGATTGTGCAGTGCCCTGGCTAAGTGTTCAAGTCAGGTTTAATAAAAGGGCGTTTGAGACACACTGATATTTCTACTATCATTTTTGTTCTCCTACGCAGTCTTGGTGCAACATATGAAAACACCTAATAAATTAATATACTCAAGGAAAATATGCATTTAATTCATTATTTATTTTAGTTTTTGACTTTTTGCGAAAACATATATTTCATTGGACAATTATATACTAAAAAAAATTCAAAACATGTTCAACGGTAAAGTCACAATAGAAATGAGTAAGTGTAAATGTTTAATATTTTAATGAAAAATCATTTGAATTGGTTTAGATTAGTTAAATAATCCAAACTTGATAATGAGTTCGATTAATAATAATAAAGCAAAACCCAAAAATAACAAACCACTGTCAACCCTTGCCCTAGGTGTAGGGGAGGTGGGCAATCGCCTAGACCCCCAAATCCCAAACAACTATCTTATTTCCTATATAAGTGGAGAAAAAATATTGACTTTTTTTGAATTTTTCGGTTTAGAAACTTATCCATTTCATTTTATTCTCTTTTTAAATTTTTGTTGTTTATTTATTTTTCTATTTTATAAGAATATTATTTTCTTGGCTATTTGAATTGCAGCCATTTTTAGATCATGTGCCATTTTTCTTATTTAAATTTATTTATTTTTATTTTTTTATATTATATTTTAACGTGTTTTTATTTATATCCATATTTTATTTTATTTTATTATTAAAATTTGTTTATTTCTATTTTATTGAAATTTATTGTGATGGAAATCAGTAGTATAAAAGATTATGTGATGATAATCATTAAATATCTTTGTGTGGATATTGAGCTCTATTTTACTATTCACATAGAGCACTAAATAATTTATAAGTTTTTGTATGACGCCGCATATTAGGATTAGTAGATCTCATGGGCTCTCTAATAAACATACTTAAATGTGTTGAGCTCATTTAAGCTCCATAGATATCAATCCAGAAAAAACTTTATCATGGTTAATATGTGTCAAGGCCAAGCATAAATCCAGCCCTGATACACTTTAGACTTGAAACCCTTGTTCCAACCCCTCATAAAAGCAGGCAGGTGTATTTTGGGAAGAAGAGCATGGGACATACGGTTATGAATCCCTGTCAAAATTCTTGATTCCATGTCTGTCCCAATTTACTATCCATTGTCCCCTGCTTTTGTTTGCTTGTGGTCTGCTTGAAGATGACATTCGACCTCTCTCTCTCTCTCTCTCAGCTCAGACAACAAAAACACAACTTGGGGGGGGGGGGGGGGGGGGGGGGGGGGGGGGGGGGGGTGTGGTCTGTTCTGAGTGATTGACAGACTATTCTAGGATGGCAGTGACAGGCCTTTAAAATAGGTCAACTCAATTGAACATTTTGGTTCCAATATATTTAAAATCCGTTTGAAAACACATATGGAAAAGTAGATTTTAAAATAAAGTTGCTTTATAAGATGATTTTAGACCTTGACTTTTTTGGGATGTTTTTTTTTTTATTTAGGAATCAATATTTGGAAGGAGTTTAATGTTTGGTAGAAAAAGTTTTTTCAATTCAAAAAATCGATTCAAAAAAAAAAATCGTTGTTTTTGAAATTTTAAAAACACGGATTTCGATAGAGAAATTAAAAAGAATCTAGTTTTTTATTCCACCGAAAACTGTCCCGTTTGGTTGCGCGTTTGGGGATTTTCAGTTTTTCAAAAAACAGAATCGTTCCAAACGCGCAACCAAACGGAGCCTCAGAGAGACCTACCACAACAAACAGCTTTATTTAAATGGGGTTATCAAACCTTCTTTGCCATTACTTTAGGTGGACCCAAAGTCATAAAATCAAAAGGACCACCCATCTGAAATTCTGAATCATTCTCCTCCTTTTTTTTTCTAAAGAAAATTTTCAAATTAAAGTACATTAACATAGGAAAACCCATTCTGTTAATTGTTTCAATGCTTGCAGGGGTCCATAAAAAGGAAAAAAGCAAACCAATGGTCAGAATTTAAATGGGGCCTTTGGCTTTGGTGGTAGAAAAAAACCATCCAATGGCATGCTGCCATGTGAAGGTCAAAAGTAAATGAAGTCAAAAGATTACTCTCTTAAAAAACAGGGATTTGTATCCACAAATCCTCCCACTCATTAATGAAAATATAATTTTACATAGCAGGATCCCATTATTATATTGCCAAAAGGGGTTTGCTTTCTTTTTGTGCCTGATTTAGGTGCTAATATAAATTTACCCTTCTTCAATGCATCTGGTGTTATTTGAATAATTGATTAATCAAATCAAATATATATATAGTCTATTCAGTTTGGAGGGAGTTTCCAGATACTTCACTGACTCTTACAGTCTGTCTGCTCTCTGACCTCCTCGGAATGATAAAGAACAAAAAGATAGGTAGAAAAGACAGGAAGTAAGGTTTAGTTAACATGGATTAAAAATTAATACAGAGCATCACTGGATGTGTCATTTCCCAAATTTTTCCCTTGGTCATTCATCAGTCCCCAAAAAATTCCAATCCAGAAAGGGGACCATGTGAGTCCTCCACATTTTTTATTTTATATTATTACCTTGATTAATGGATACGCTTGTCCCCCCCCCCCCCCTTCAAATTACTAATAATTATGTCCCATATTTTTTGTGACACAAAATGCAAATAAATTGTGTAGGTAATAAATTTGGCTAGAATCAAATTTTCTGATTTTAGGAATAAAAAATTTATTAATTTAAATTTTATCATTATTCACATTTATGAAAATCAAGATAAAAAGAGATGATGGATCATTGATTAACCATTTATCTATATCTTATCTCTTTAGCCCATCATTTATCAATTTATCAATCCAATGAAATAGTTAGAATTTTATTATCATGTTTTGTAATTGCTTAATAATAGTAAATAAGTTTTTAATTAATGCAATAGGGCTGGTACTAAGGTAAAAAAAATCTAGATGGGGCCTTAGATCAACTCATAAAAATGGGACCTATATATTTGTATATTAAAAAGTTAGAGTGAATTTTCTTAACCATATTAATAATAAAAATTAAGACTAAACAAAAAATGATAATGATAATTGAAAAATAAAATGTAACAAAAAAATACTCATCAAGTTTCTTTTTAAAAAGAAACAAAAATCACAAAAATAAGATCATTCCTCTATAGAAAATAAATAAATTCCTATAAAATAGGGTAGATTAAAAATAAAACAAATACAAAAAAGATACGGATGAGATTTTTATAAATCAGAAAAAATACTTTGCATAATGATGTCAACAAGGATTACATTTTCAAAGAAAAATTGTAAATTTAAAATTTAAAATAAATAGAAAGACAAATTCAAGTTTTGAAAAAAAAATTAATATAAAAAAATTAACATAAAAAAATTATATATTTGAGTGTCCTCTTTGGTGAGGGGGTCTTAGGCACGCCCACCCGGTCTATAATCAAGGCCGGCCATGAATGCAATACATCAAACAAAATGAAATTTTACAAGAAGTTTTGTAAACTACTTGAGGAGAGAGATTTATAATTATGATTTGAATTATAGATTTATAATATGTTTTCTTTAAACAATATGTGGACGGGATAATATTCTGTAATACCTAGTTAATTTACATTTTTAAGTGTTATTACATTGTTGAAAGACAAATGTAAAAGCTAATTGTTTAGTATTTTGTTATTTGTATTTTTTAATTTTGAAATAATATTGAATAAATGATTTTTCATAGATGATAATGAAAGGATGGTTTTTCATAGATGATGATGACAGGACACAATCACATTCATGATTTAAAATAATAAGACAACAAGTGTCCTTATATACTCTAATTAGTACTAATTAGTACGAAGCATCATGCATGTTTCATTTAAATCAAACAAGTCAATAATTTGTCCCAAGTTAGCTAATTAAGAAAAAAAATACAATTTCCAGTTTTAGCCCTAGTATTCTTTTTATAAAAATTGGTAACAAACCAGTTTTAATAATAAAACTGGCTCTAAATTGGGTTAACATTAATGTGACCCCAACATGGGTCACGCATAACCGTGTTAGGGATAAGCCGGTCAAGGACTTTTTTATTTTATTAAAAGGATTATTGAAAATCACATCTCCAATCAGAATAAAAATAATAAAAAAAATATGATTTGAAATCACATCTTCCATGTAAAAAAAAAAACAGTGATAGCATTGAACTAGATCAGAACTAGTTTCATTTTATACAAATTGTTCCAATCCAAATGGATGACATGAAGAAGTCCATGGTTACCATAATTGGAATAGGTTAAAACAAACAAATGTACAATTTTAATAAACATTTGTCTATGATCGATTAAATCAATAATCAATGAATGATTGATTATTAAAATTAACAAGTCAATGATTTACCTACGAGGCTACGAGCATTGTTATAAAAAAAAAAAAAGCCTACGAACACGAATGGATCAATAAGTAAATGATGACTTCAATTAACAGACGTTTTTTTTCTGAACCAAAAGACTCAACTCCCAAGTAAACCAGTTAATAGAGATGTGGAAGTTCCCTCATTAATTTCATTGACTAGACTGGATGGTTAAAAAGGGAAAATTCCAAATAACCCCTGTAAACTGTCCGAAATTCATAACCCCTGACTTTTTCTGAAATCCATACAACCCCTTAAAAAATCTATGTAAATCCAAATAGCTTACATGGTTAAACTTCCATTGATAGATGTAAAATATTATGTAAATGTTTTGTTTGGTTAACTTTGATTCAAAATATAGTATGTCAAAAATCCCCCCTATAATGTGATAAAAATGTGGAAACCCCCTGTAAAAATGATGATTTTACACATGTGGATAGGGTTATATAAGAGATAAAATCATCATTTACAAAGATTTTTTACATTTTTAATACATTATAGATATTATATGTATGTTATTTTTTCAGTCAGGATTAACCAAACAGAATATTTACAGAATATTTTTCATTAGTCAACAAAAGTTTAACGGGGGTTATTTGGATTTACATATATATTTTAGGGTGTTATATGAACTTCAGAAAAAAGTTAAGGAATTACATAGGTTTTGAACAATTCACAAGGGGTTATTTGGAATTTTCCCGGGTACAAAATACGGGGTGAATTATTGCAAGAGTTGGGGGGTGACAATATAAGTCCACACATTTCAGGTACAATCAGTCAGCACCAACCGAAGCCGACCCTCATTTAATTAATATATTAATTAATATAAATAAATAATAAAAGCCAGCGAACTTCACCAAACGAACGGTGAAGATCGACCCTCATTTAACACTTCTTCCCCTGCAACTGCAACGCCTTCTCAAGAAAAAAAAATCGCCGAAGAATTCCCAAAAAACCGCGGAGCACGCGCAGAGAAGAGGCTCATCCATGGGCGACGTCGCGCGGACCTTCCGCGCCCTTGTGGACGCCGCGGACCGGAAGTTCGCGCTCGTGCGGGACATCCCGCCGCACGCGTGCGGGCGGGCCGAGCAGGGGCACAGCTTCCGGAAGGTGTTCAAGGCGTACACGAGGCTGTGGAGGTTCCAGCAGGAGAACCGGGCGGAGCTGGTCGAGTCCGGGCTGAAGCGGTGGGAGATCGGCGAGATCGCTTCGCGGATCGGCCAGCTCTACTACGACCAGTACCTGAGGACGAGCGAGGCGAGGTTCCTGCTCGAGGCGTACGTGTTTTACGAGGCGATCCTCAACAGGAGGTACTTCGATGGAGGTGGTGGTGGGAGTCTGGGGTTGAGGTTTAAGGAGCTGAGGTTCTTCGCGAGGTTTATCGTTGTTTCGTTGGTCTTGAACCAGTCGGAGAAGGTTCGGGTGCTCGTGGAGAGGTTCAAGGCGCTCGTCGAGGATAGCAAGAATGCCTTTCCGGTATGTTTTTTTTTCTGATTTTTTTTTGTTTTTCTTTTGTTGTTCTTTCGATATTGATTGTCTCTGTTTGTCTGAATTGTGTTGAAAATGGAATTTTTATGGAGCTTTGATGGACAATTCGAGTTTTTTTTAGTGTTGTGAATGCAGGAATTCTGTTATACTTGATATTGACTGATTTGGGAAAAAAATGATTCACTGAAAAGAAATTGCAGCTTTGGCTAAAATTTCTTCTTTTCTGAATTCTGAATTTCTGATTGCTTTAGTATCTTGTAAACCAATTTATTCTCTCTGCAACGGGAAACCTGTGATGCTCAACGGGAAACACTTTAATGAGTAGATGCATAGCATATTATAGTATCTATCATTTGCTGGTGGAAAGTTAAGTGAATTGTTGTGCTTTTTAAGCATAGGTAGCAAAATTGTTAATCTATTCATACTGCCTTTATATGAACCATAAGTACGTGCTCTTCCAGACAACTGAGACAAGCACATAGTTTTTTGGTGCAATTGTGGATAGTTTATGCAGTGTGATTCACTCGAGTTAAATCAGCAATGAAAAGTTACATTCATCCTCCTGGTGCAATTCTGGATAGTTTTTTGGTGCACACAGTAGTCTCACGAGTTAGTCTAGGCAACTCATCGCGCAGACAGTGTATCTGAATTTTCACATTTGGACTGGAAAGGGTCAAGATTGTGCTATTGATAACTGCAAGTAAATATTTAAATTGAATATGGTTTGTGTACTTTATGTGGATGTGTCTTCAATTTTCTCTTTTCATATTGTACTTGCATCAAGTTCTCTGTTTAATCAAGCATTCTGACAGCCTCTGCATCAGGATGTAATAGGTCTTTTCTGCATATATTTATGTGCTATGGTAATTTGAGTATGTTTTAATCAATTGACATTCATACTGGGTATTTATTTATTTGTTTGTTTGGGGAGGGGGTGACCCTTTTTTTAGGGCATCATCAATGAGCAAGAGAGTATTATAGCAAATACGCAGTTATTGATACAATGCTATTTACATTGTCATTTGCATCAATGGAGGAAATCTGCTAGTTCTATGGATTGAACCGTCGAAGGATGTTTTTTTTTATTTTCTTTGAAGCAATGATAGGCATCAACGTTATATATCATTAGGATAAAGACTAATGCCCGAAACAGGGAAAACAAAATACACCCATCCAAAACAGCATAAAACTCACAAATCTAAACAAGAGGAAACAAAACACAGCCTTGGTAGATGAGGTTTTTACCCAGGACCGCAAACGCGAGTCTAAAAACTACTCTTCTACAGTTAATTTCCCCCTTTTGTAGAGAACATTACTCACCTCTGCACAGGCTTCTTCCCCAGTTCTTGATGAAATGTACTGCCGACTCCCACACGTTTTCAATGTAAACTTGAATTTCTGAAAATACGTTAATTTTGTGCCAACCATAAGGCCCAAGCAATTGCTGGGATGAAGGATTGTGATACCTTCGCTTGATAACTAAATATATGCATAGTGAACAGCAAATATACTCAGAATACCTGTCAGGTTTATTGCTACATGATTGCTTTCTTCTGGCATACATCTTAATTCTGGAGTTTAAGAAGAGAATAATTCCTCAAATGGAGTACTTGAAAAACCATCTAAATCTTGTTGGAAATTCCTGGGAATTATATGGAAAGTGTTGAGGAGATTGGTGGGAAATTGTTTCAGTGAACATTAATGGAACTTACAAACATCTGCTGATTTCATTGCATCCACGCAATCACGATTTTTCACTTTTTCTATCGGCACTTTGTTTTAAACAGATAGTATTTTCTGGATTTAAGATGACCGCATACTTTCACACACAGCTGCCTATTTATTTTCTTGGAATATACTGTGCTGATTTGTTGTTTCCAAGTTAGAATAACTTCACATCTTCATCATTGTTCTCAAAGAATCATGAATGCCTACTTTCTACATTCTTTAAAAGAAAAAAAAAACTGTTGTCATCTGATGATTACTAATGAAGTTATTTATTATCCTATGTTAAAGTTTTTTACAAAATGAACAAATCATCTCTCCATTTTTCTACACATCTCATTTTGTGGATTAAAACTTTGCCGGGGGAGGAGTGTAACCCTCACACTTTTTCTCTCTTATTATATTTGTGGCTAAACTGCACACTCATCATCCATTTTGAGTGATGTTCTGTTTTGTTGTTCTCCTCTTATCAACAAGTCTTCAACATGTTCTACCTCCAATATGCTAAAAGTTGCCTTAAATGAGCAGCAGATCCAACTACGTGCCTAAAGCTTGGAGTCTAAAAGTTGCCTTAAATGAGCAGCAGATCCAACTACGTGCCTAAAGCTTGGAGTCTGTCCTATTTCTATCTGAAATGGGCAAAACTCTGATTGTTTGAAGCCAAAGAATGATGATTCTCCCTTTTCTTGCAAGCACTTCCCTTCTTTATGTAAACATCCAGTATCTCTGAAAATAAAAGTGGATTGTCCTTAAAGCCTTAAAGCTTCACTTTCTATCCAAAAGTTGGGCCTTTTTTCTGTCGATCTTCTTCTGCCTCTTTTGGCATTTCCGGTATTCACGTCCCATGGCAACAAGCAAATTGGCCTAAGAACTTTCCACTAATTGTTTGAGATTGACTGATTCAAGGGGACTTGTGAGCTCCTTCCTCGTGAAATCCAAATAATATTCGTTACTTCACACAGTTTTTCAGACATTCTTCGAAAGGAGCTTACAGCTTAGCCTTTAGTTCACCAGATTCCATCAATATTAATATCAAGAGAAATTGCAATGGGATGGGCCTAATGATATATTCTTTTTATAAAAAAAATCTAAACTGTAACCCATCAAAACCTAATTTTATCGACAAGATAATATATGGCAATCTCTGATGGTACACTATTGTCTGAGATTGTTGGTGTGTTCTTGTTCTCTATTTTCTGAAGAACACCGTCACTGTTATTACTATTTAGTCTATCACAAACTTTCCATATTAAAATTTTAAGTCTCTCCTGGATCACACAGAACCCAGATATTCTTATGCTTCATTGACTGTAGATCTAAAACTTGAGCTTTCTATCATTGAAAGCAAACTTTCACCAAAAAATGATACATGGTAATTTCAAGCAATTTTATCAGGAGCATTGATGGAGCTAAAATATATGTATAGAAAGACTGGTTAAAATATTTTTTTGGAAGATGAGATTTTGTGATTACCCCCATTAATTGTGGTGTAATGCAATCGAGACTGTTCATAACCATGCCCAGAGTCCATTGATTGATGGAATAAGGTCAACTTGCATCCAGACTACCTGTAAAATTAAGGAGCTGAACAACATCTAATATCTTAGGAGTAAAGAACCATCAAGATCGGGGTTTGGACCCATTGACAAGAGGATTCACAACCAAGAGATATGCTTTAGCTGCACATTTGGCTCATAATATTTGCGTTTTGTGTATATCTTTGACTTTAGCTTTGGTTAAATTTTTCCCACTTTTCCTCAAATCATTAAATATGTATATTTCCATCATCCACTTTCTTATATTAGTACTAGTCGAGAAAATCTTTGGTTGTCTTTGCTGGAGTTTGTGTCCAGTGCCTAGCTTCAATGAATACCAATAAGGTATCTTGGATTATTTCGGACTTTTCCATTTCCAGATGATCTCTTTATTTAGTTGATAGGAGCCTTGTTATTGCTAAACAAATGGTGGAATAAGCGTTGCTTTTATTAAAATTAGGTCATTATCACAAATTATCTTTAAAACTGAATTTTTTTCTCTCAGGAAACAAACTTCAAGGAATGGAAACAACTGGTGCAAGAAATTTTGAGGTTTCTGAAAGCTGATACTACTTTTAAGAATGCTCGACCTTTGCGATATAGCAAGCTGTTGGATTCACATCCATCTTCTAATCCTTATATTGCACGCTATCATTCAAAGAAATCTCTGAAGTTGCAGGATGCACTGTTAACAAGTTATCATAGAAACGAGGTCTGATGCTCTAACATGTTCATAAATGTTCCTCTTTGAAAATTAATGTTTGTTGTCCATCTAGTAAAATTCCTTTTTTATATTGTTGTAAGGTTTCTAAGCTAAACATCCAGAGGTTGTAATGTTTCATAGTTACTTTCGAATCAATTTTTATAGGTCAATGGAATACATTTATTTGCACAAGTATATGATATAGAAGGTGAGGATAGTCATACTATGGAGTCCCTTAATGGTTGATTTTATGTCTTCTTCCAGGTCAAATTCGCGGAACTTACTCTGGACACATTTCGAATGCTTAGATGTTTGGAGTGGGAGCCCAGTGGATCCTTCTATCAAATGAATGCCACCGAACCAAAAGAAAATGGAACTGTTAGTGATCTAAGTGGGCATCTGGATTGATTGACATAAACCTTGCTGCTGACATGACTGATCCAAATTTGCCTCCAAACCCTCGGAAGGCTATTCTCCATCGTCCTTCTGTGTCACATCTAATTGCTGTGAGTTATTATCAACATCATATTCTCTCTCATTACTACTTGTTGTTTTTTCAATTCAGATGTTAGCTTAATTTGTTACATTATTAGTTGAATTTGATACGAATGATATATTGTTTTTGGAAGGTTTTCTCTCATTTCTTTATTATTGATATTTCAACCAATTCGAGTTAAAATTCTTCCAAATTATCATGTTTAGTCCTTCATTTGCCTATTTCAGATGAGCTATTATTATAATTCAAATCAATTGAGTGGAAGGGAAAATAAATTATTCACCACTGGAGGTGGCTGCCATGCTGATGCTATCAGTTTCTTCATCACCAACAAACTTATCATCAGCTGTTTGCTTTGTTAAATACAAAAAGGCCCAATCAGGCCTTCTTCTAAAGGGAAATGGGCCTCCCTTATGCTAGAGCACATGAGCGTAGGTTTGTACTGGCACGATATGGCATTGTGTTGAGCCAATTTAATGGAAGATCTAGAAATAGGATTTTTTATAAAAGATTACTTTCATGTACTAGTAGTGATGCAGACCATGAATCATGGTATGTGATGATGATGATTAGGGTTAAGGTTTATGTGATTTGAGAGGGAAAAGGAAAAAAAAGAAAAGAAAGAAGATTAGAGTTTCACACCCTAGAGCTTCACACCCAAGAAAGTTAGGGTTTCACACCCTCACAAATCCCATGAGATCTCAAAAGAGAAGCTTTTTTCATTCATTCCAAATCTCTCTCTCTCTCTCTCTCTCTCTCTCTCTGTAGAGTTTTCAATTTTATTTAATGACAATGTGATTTAATCTAGGCCATTGATCATCCTAAAAATCAATGGTCCAGATAAAATCCTACAATTGACTTATTCAAAATAAAAAACACTAACTAATCTTTATTCACATAGAATAAGATCTCTTGCTCTTCCTCTTTTGATAGACTTTAAATCTTACCGTCGATTGATGTAAAATCTTGATTGTTGATGTGATGTTCCATCAAGTAGCCTCAATAGGAGATGGCTTTGATAGAGATCTATGAGATAAACAGAATTAGCACATAGTGAAGCACACATTTTTAGATGTAGCTTTCATATTTTTTTGAAGGTACTATCAAGAAATATTAGAAATGCTTCAGTAAGTTTCCAAAATTAGTATTGACGCCATGTTGAAATGGTAAAAGGACAAGGAAATGGGATCCTGTAAGTGTTGGATCCCATCTCAAGGACAAGTTGTCTCTATGATTTGCCCATGATCCTGAAAATTTTCTAATCATGAATGGTCTCAATACCATAGGAAAATGGTTTCTTACAGTACATGTAATTCATTTTCTCTATCATATATTGTAATCAGTTCCATAGAAAGCTCATTCTCTGTAATCTCACCCATTTATTTCATCAATTTATTCCTTCCTTTTAGATTTGCCACTGATTTTTGTGCCACAAAAGAGAGGATCATCATAGATAGCCTTTAATCTCCCTCCAGTGCCAAAATCAAAGCATTTAATCCCCCCCCCCCCCTTATCCATCTCTGTGTGTGCGCATGTGACATCATGACTATCTTTTTACACTACCGTCTCTTTACAAAAATGCCTGCATGAAATTTCTTATTTACCAATTGTTCCAACATCCTTCTAGGTTTGTGTGCTTACATGAAATAGCAAGGTTACAATGATTTGGTGATGCAGGACATGTAGCTAAAAATTCTCTATTATAATGTTGGAAAAATAATATGAAAATCTAAACCTTTTTTGTTTGGTGATGCTGAGCAATAAATACAAATGAGATTTCATCTTATTTTAAGGTCATAGCACATGATATGAAAATGTCAATTGTATCATACTTTGTATTTTACCAATTATTTTTTGAATCACTTTTGATTCATACCTATAGTGTATTCAAGGGCATACCACCTAAGATATGCCGTAAACCTTGTTCATTGTACGCCAGCCAAGGTCCACGAAACTATGGGTGAAGGTTATAAGAAATGATATAAAGGAAAGAGATCACATATAATCAAAGGAGATGAGAAATGATACAAATATCTATATTCCGAGGAAAAAAAATTCAATTTGATTGAACAACCAAAAACTATTCACAAAGCTAATCCTGAAAATGTTGGGATACTTGCTTCGGAATATATCAGTCTCAGACTAATTCTCCCATCTACAGTGCTTCTGAAGATATCCATTTTCCATCATTTAATGGTCTTTTGGAGGTGTTTGTGCCCAACACTCTGTATCCCTGTCCAAAATCGGCATGCTTGTCCATGACATTGTTATATTGGTGGATTCTCAGATAAAAATTGTTTAGTGGCAACACGATCTGGGATGCAAACTAGAAGGGAAAAAGAATATGTATTGTTTAGCAGTTGTGATGTTTTTTCAAGGTGATTAGCTTTGAAGTTTATCCCACAAAAATTATTATTTATTTTTCTTATAATGCTATGTTGGTGGGGACAATATTTGGGATTGTAAAGGCCAAAAGCATACTCTCTTCTTATTTCTCTGTTTTATGCTTGTTCTTCAATGGCTATTGGTTTTCTTCGAGAATTGGTTCACTCATTTTTATAAATGTATGAGCTTAAACAGATGGTGCATACATTGTGTTTCCTGGACTTTGTTGGAAGCCATTTGCAAATGAAACTACCTGGAATGCTTGCATAAGGAGCACAATCTATTCTCTGAACACCTTCATAATTTATTTATTATTTTAAAGTTAGCAACATATCTTTAGGAAGTTTGTGTGTGTGTGTGTGTTTATTTACTTTTAGAAAAATTGCTAGTTTACTTCAAACTCTGATGAGGCATCATGTTACGCGGGCAGGTAGTTGCTACGATTTGTGAAGAGCTTCCTCCAGACAGAATTTTGCTTATTTATATATCAGCTTCAGGTTTCTTCTTTTACAAACATTCCCTTTGTTTTTGTGCTCATTGATGTCCTGTTGGGTGACTTATGATGTTTCTGCAGGAAAGCCCGACCAAAACTTTGCTCATGAGAAGGAGTTTTCTGGAGCTTTGGGGAAATCTTCAAAGATGAAAAATGTTTCTTTTAACTGTTCGCAACCACCTGTCCTTGATGATGATTGTTCTGAGAGTTGCCTTTCTTTGGGTCCCCGAGGAAGTAGAGGTGTGTCCCTCATATCGAGAATATGATAGAGCTGTTTTTTAATGTCTAAGTACCTTCAAAATTCTCAATGAATTTTTAAATCATGTTCTTTGACATTATAAAACTGATATTACTATTTCCTTGCAGATGTTAACATCTTTAGTCTGTCAATAACAGCATTCCAAACTGAGATTGTTTCTGATTGCAGGTTCAAACACTTTATATCCTGGAGATTTGATTCCTTTTACGCGAAAGCCCCTTTTCCTGATCATCGATAGTGAGAGCAGTCATGCATTCAAGGCAGGTTTGTTGAAACCTGCTTCCTTCTTGTTCAGTCATTTAGCTATATTATTACTCTCATTTGGGTTCAAAATTTAGCTAATAAATATGATGCATTATCATTTACGCCAATACTTTATTGCGTTTTCAAGGAATGCTAGGATTACTGACGGTCATAAGCAGGCAACTCACTAAAAGTCATGAGCTTGTTTTAATTTTTCATAAGATTTTGTATGATAACTGGCAGTGGCATCTGTTATGAGCTTAATGTTGATGAAAGTAAAACTGAAATGTGAAAATTAAAATGTATAAAGGATTACTGACTTACTGTGAATATGTATTGCAGTTTAAATTCCTGGCCCTTGGAATTTCTCTCCAATTTAAAACTACTAGTCCTCCCCTTGTCTTTTCTTTATCTCATCTTGTAATCCTTGTTTATCATGTGATCAACTCATGATTTGCTGATGTCCAGGTTATACATGGTGCAGAGAGGGAAGAAATGGCTGCCTTGCTTCTTTCTCCAGGGAGGCAAGTATTGTACAGCCCATCCACTGCTGATACAAGACAACATGGAAGTCTGTTTACATTTTTCCTTACTGCTCCATTACAAGCCTTTAGCCAATTAGTAGGCCTCCCGTCAGACACTGAAACAGTGAGTTGCACATAAACTCAAAAAATTCCTAACCAACCATCTCTGTTCACATGATCTAATGCATCCATGATATCATTTTTCAGGATACCTATAAGAAAGCTGATGACACACTGGCCTCTGCAATTTCTGAATGGGAGGTGATACTCTGTACGTCACGAAACCTGGATCAGGTTTGGGCCCAAGTTCTGACCGACCCATTTCTAAGGCGACTGATTCTCAGGTACTTGCATCTTCTAATATTCTCTTAATTTTTGCTCTACTATACAGTATTTTGTTAGTAAGACAAAAATTCACAACCATGTTAGTGAGTTAAGCTTCCTTATGTTTACACCTAGATTACTTTCTCTATTTGAAGTCTATACATTACGTACATGGCAAAATGACCACAGTTGTGTGTGAGGGTTGTGTAAGAGGTCTAGTTTTCACAGATGGCTTCACTGCTAATCGTCAGCAGGACTGAATAGTCTGAATGTGCTTTTGCTATTCAGAACCTCATAGATGTGTTTTGTCACAAAACTTGTGTTAATTTGCATACTTGCTTCAGTTTTTGTGAAATTACTTGGTATAAATTCCATAACCCAGGCTATATCCAAATTCTGTATCTTCCAGGTTTATATTCTGTCGATCTGTTCTCTATTTCTTCTCTCCCCCAGAAAAAGGAGATGAACATTTACCAGAGTGCTTACCGGAGCTCCCAGATTCCGTTTCTCCAACATCTACATCTGTTCAGTCTAATGTTTTTCGGCTTGCAGACTGCCTTGGAGTTGTCAGCCATTTCAATTTCAGAAACACAGTTGGGAGTCCTACGAGCAGTATGTCCTTAGAACGGTAAGAGTTTAGGAGTTTGTAGATATAACTAAATTAGGATTGTTTGTCTGTGTTGGCCTGTGCGAGAGAGACTGTGTTCATGATATTCATGGATGGACTATGGGTTGAATTCGGCGGCATATGTGTTGCTTTGTATCAATATAAAGGCAAATCCTCCATTGCGCATATGAGTGGATCGTCGTTTCCTGTAGGCCAAATGTGATTGTTGTGTGTTTGGTGTTGTATAATTTATTCATCTTGTTTGAGCTACCGATGTAACAGAAAATTTGAACTACATGTTTTTCCCTTGTAAAATAAGCAGAGCAAACATAGAGGTGATTCTTTTCATAGTTATGAGAGGGTGTCAGTTGTGTTTTCAGATGGATTTCTTTTTCACTTGTATTTATTCCTATGTTGTTTTAATTCTTGAATTCCGAGGAAGACAATACTTGGTTCTTTCTTTTCTCTGTCAATTTTTTTGTATGATTTTCTCTATCAAAATTAGTATGTTTTTTTTTATTGTCTTATTATGTGATGATGCGTTGATAACAAGGAAAATGAAAATAGCCAAGGAACAAGAGCATGTATATATATAAATAAAATTATGAAAATCAACATTGCAAATTGTTGTTGATCTCATTCACATATTCAAGAAGATGAATCAAACAGAAGGTTAATAAAATCAATAGAAATCCACAAGTAATTCAACATTTTATGGCGAAATCATATATACAATAATGAACAAAAAAAATTTGATGAAAACATTCCTTTCATTCCACCCTTCAAAAGCAGGCTTCTTGTAAGTGTGTCCCAAACTTGATTACAACTTTTGTTAAAAAAGAAACTGTTGTGAGAAGACCGATGTGGAAAAGTTATTGGAAACCAATTTAACATAAAAAACTGAATGTCAAAACAGTTTCCAAACCCTTACCCTTGCTTACAAATGGAAAATTAATTTATTTGTTAACACATACCATCTTAAAATCTATCAAATTAAAAATTTTAGAATCCATTATTAATTAATAACTAGTTTATTCAGAAAATCGTATTCACACTATACTTACATATTATTAGAACGTTAATGTTTTCATCCAAAATATGATAAAAATTGGACCACTATTTCTGTAGAAACTTATTCACCTTGATGAATGATCTAGGAGAAACATGGTCACTTTGATTTCACCAAAAAACACATCCAAGTGTTTTTAAATATTTTGTAAAAAAAAAGTAGATGCTCACTAGCATGTATCCTATCATCTCCATCCTGTAAAGGGATCTTAGAAAGAATCGTTGATCGTGGACAACTTTAATTATATTTTCATAACTTCATGATTTATTTTCCATGTTTTGTCTTTTTAAAAAAATTTTTTATTGGTGAGTATTTATCCCGGTGAAATCATCCCTTTCAACAGGAGAGAGATTTGATCCTAGATCTCCTTACTAAGGAGGGGGTACCTCTACCATCCTACTAAGAGTTGGTTTAGTTCTTGTTAAAAATTTAACTAGGTTGGAATGTTGATTTCTATGTAACTTAATTTTCGCCTATGACATATTAGAGTGTTTGCTAGTTTGTTTTATTTGGTCATTTGTGAATGTTTACTTTGCTTTTGGCTTGCAGTTTTCATTAACAATTGAATAGTAAGATTTGCAAGTACCAGAATAGCACTGAGCAGCTGATTAGAAAACATTCATTCTAGAAATGTAGATGAGATTAATGAAAACTTCATGGTGGGATTTCAAAATGATACGAGTTCTCACTTGTGGAAATTATCCTTGCATTTTTTTTTATACCAGGACTTGAATCTGTTTCATGTTATAATGGTAGCCATGCAATTTTTGCGCTTCAGAAGGCTATGGAGTCTTATATAGTGGTGTTGTTTGAGGACACCAACCTGTTGGCTTTTTATTCTTATTTTTATGAAATGGTAGATATGAGTCTCAATTTTATTAATTAAGGGAGCATGTCCAAAATTGAAAACAACACATAAAAACTATGGCAAGCGGGGAAAACACAAAAAACTATCCCGCGATTACAGATTACAAATTCCTTCCATGACCATGAGTGACACCCGACTTGGCTCTTCATTCAAAGAGATCATTGTCATTTCCAAAGATACAGCTAAGGTATTTTGATGTCTTGCTTCATACTTTCATATCATGTTGGACCTCAGTTCTTCTTAGATCCCTATGAAGAGTCTAATATGGAAAATGTTCTAGAGATTAATACTTTTAATCTTATTTAACTCCCCATTGGTAAGAAGTAGAACCTATATGCCAAATTATAAATATCTTTTAAGTGAAGGTATATACCAATTGGGGTGATAAATTAGACTAAAAAGTAGGGTGGTCGTATGTAGATGTATACATCATATATAGCTCGGTTGGTATGCATCATATATAGTTGTTACTAGGTGTTGATTTTTCGTAAGGATGCTTATGTGAATTGTTGATTTGTACTAGACTACTGGTTTAATTTGTTCTTTTGGTATCTTCATTCAGCATTTCTTCTAGTTTCTGTTGCTTGATTGCCAACCCGTGTTGTATTTGATGCTATTGTCTTACATTTCAACCATGTGTTATTCTTGCTATTATTTTAGCATTGTTTGGGTAGCGACATAAACTTTTCCTAGATAGATAATTGTTCTAATATAGATAACTATGAAAGTTGAATAAGTTTTATGTTTTGTTGTGTGCTTAGTTATTTATTGTTCAAAAATATAATAATGAAATTTTTATTGTTTGGTTAACCATTGTTAAATAAGATGTGAATAAACATTTATAAAAGATAAAAAAATGATTTGACATCTAAACCTCTTAACTTCTAAGGTGATTTGCCAATATAGGTCTCCTTATGCCAATAGAATAAATTGAATGGATTAACACAATTTCAAAAACCTGAAATAAAACTATCAACTTATTTTCACATATTTTAACGTATTTATACTCATCTATAGGTTTTTTAGGCTTTATATGAGGGTGTTATATTATTCATGAACTTAAGTCACTTTTATATATGAAAATAAGTTAGTACATATATTCCTACCATAGTCAGTATGCCTTCATTTGTCAGTTACAGCACATATGCCTTCATTTGTCAGTTACAGCACAAAAGAGACTACGGGCACGTGATGTAACAGATGCCTTGTGCTTTCACAATTGCTGTTACAGCACAAGAGAGACTCACTGCATGGAAGAGAGGAAGTGGTGGACCAAAATTTTTCTTTTTATTGCTGTCACTGAAATACAAATGAAAGTATACATAAAAGTACATTATATTCCTAAGCATTTGCAGCATGCCCAACTGAGGGGCCTCTACATCATTTGTAGTTTTGGATGGTGAATCAATATAACTTACACATATCCACCAAATGGAAGACCCCTGGCGGATGCCTTACCCATAAACATTTCCCCCTCTTATAAACTGCAGCAAAGAGCTTCAATGAATAAAACAATGATTATGGTGTTATCCTCTATGCCAGCCTATCACTATTAAGAACATCAGGGCATGCCTGATGAGTTCAGAAATGTCTATCTGTTATTGGTTCCTATCATGCAATTCCGTTCGGCAGAGACAATCTGGCAAAGGGTTCTCATAGAATGCTTCTTCGGATCGGAATCTATCCATGCCTTTTGTTCCAGAAATAGGGCCTTTCCTCTTACGTGGAGACCCTTGTCTGTCAAAAACCACATAGGTCATTTTTTTAAATCTGAAAATAGTAAAAGAAAAAGGAATACGAGGAATGGGCATACCGTCTTTGATGGATATCTACTATGAGGCTGGACAGTTTCCTTCCTTCCTTGAGTTTCCCTCGATCAAGTTTATCAAACAAATGGATGAGAGATTTTCTGAAGAAAACATATATTGAGGCGAAGCATTTCAATCAGACAGGCTAGTCAATAATACCATATTTCTCATGTAAACAATATCAAAATCATCAATCTCACCTGTCAGGTGTGATTGTTTTCCTGTGTCCTAGGAAGCGCCGGTGACCTGCAACTGCCCTTGCCATATTCCCAGAATATGAGGGAACAAATACCTCGCTTTCCAATGATACAATGTAGTCTAGTGCTGCCATTTGAGATGCGTAATGTGTAAAAGGTTCAAGCTCATCCGCAGAAGCTAGAGTTTCCTGTAACATGAACAGTACAGCTATTAGTAAGATTTCTCCATGATAAAGATTCAATCTAACATCATGTGTGCTAACTTTGAATCAGTCTGTGATGGTTAGTTGTTTGGGCAGCTATGTGAGCCTAGGTGGTGGCCGTGCATCTAGCTGTGCCTAGGTGGCATCTAATTAAGATGGTGATTATATCAATGTTAATTTTCTGATTATTCATGCTTTTTTTTTCCTAACTGTGAATTTCAGAGGAGAATGCTACATTCCTATAGAAAATATAAGGTTAGAATGTAACCCAGTTGGGAGGGGTGAAAACCTATTCTAAAGCTACCACTTTTTCATCATGTTAATTTCTCCATTTGTTATTGTTTGTTAAAAACACCAAAAAAAAAGGGAGAATGATGGTCATGACCCATGCGGCTATTAAATTGTCTAATCAATATATTTTTAAAAAGACATTTTGACTTCCCTTGTCATAAGTCAAGGAACAATACAGTTAAAGAATTTAAAATTAATAAATGAGAAATTTAAAAACACATCTGATTATCATGACAAATTGATCTTCCATATATTTCATTGAGGTTCATGGTTAGCATAATTCACAAACATAACCTGCTTGGTTAAGTAATAATTTAATATAATTATAAACATAGCAACTAAAAAATCAGTTATAAATAAACAAATACAAAGAATGGATGACTCATTGCAAAGTGAAAGTTTCTGAATCAGGACTTCTCATTACATTTTGAGTATTTCTAGTCGAGACAATAAAAATTAATGAGTATCATATCCCTAATTCATTTTCTCAAACACAATTAACAATAAGCTCCTTTTTCCTGAAACAAGGACAATAAACTGCCTCATCTGTTCATCACAATCCCATTTCATGAACAACATCCTAATTCAGCCAGTCAAAATAGGCGTCGTAGTTGACATAGATACTTTTAGGGCGCTGTTACACCTAAATCCATTTCCAGCCCCAATTCCAGCCCTATATGCATCGATAAATTTCTATCGACGCATATGCTCACATTCACAAGGCATATATGCTTTAAAAGAATTTTTTTATATTTTCTATAAATGCATCAATGCAATTCATTGGAGTATGTGTTTCATTTTTTATAAAAACAAGTACCTTATTAGATGAGGTATACTATTTAAAAAAAATTAAAAACACATGTAGTTTGGAATTAAGGCTGGAAATGGGGTTGGACGTAACATTTCCTACTTTTAAGGTCCATCAAATTGACCTGCAGTCAAATCCAGAGCCATGCCCAGGCAGGAGACCCATTCCTTCAACAGTCATGAGTTCAAGACAAGGCCACTTTCTGAGCTGTACTTTTCTCCCGCTACACAGTTGAATATGCATAGTTCTTTTCCATCCAGCTAACCCCCAGTATTCATTCATCACAAACAAGAAACCAAAATACTACAAGATGGTTCACGACACTTAAGTATGATCGAATACCTTCTCAAGTTTCTATTATACATCCGAGTAAGTATTTTTTGTCCTCTTCTTGCTTCACTAACCATACTTCGCCCACTTCTCAAATGGCATCCCAATCTAGAGGCAAGTTCATCAAGCAATCTCTATGATAAGCACTGGTTCACTGAACAAGATAAGCAAGTCAACCAAATATACTATTTAGCAACAGTATCTTCTTATTGTAAAGCACTTCCTTGAAATGGGCTATTACCAAAGGAAATGTAAAATGTGGATTTCCACATTGATGTTCATTCTCCCAGAGACCCCAGGTTTCTAAGCAGATGCCTACCTTTGAGCAAACAGATCCTAAACCCTTTATTACAAAACCACATGAGAGAGACCGAATCTAACCTCAAGGCTTTGGTATCTACTTCTGATGTTTAACTGGGTGACTACTGACTACTGACTACAGTTTATGTCCAATATAGGTGTATAAGTGGGAATTTTGATTTAATCATTGAAATTTCTCATTGAGTTTCTTATCTGTTGATTGCTGATTGTCCTACTTCGGAGTTTCATTCAACAAAACATTCGGACTCCCATTTAATCTCCCTTGTAATCTTGAACAGTTAATGCAGAGAAACCATTTGTGAGCTCTTTTTGCAATGAGATAGACTATCAAAGTACATAAGACTAGTTAGATACACAACTCAATTTATTTTTATTAAACGGTAGGCCTTTATCTTCTATTCAGAATAGGGACAAAAGCCCAAGCAACTCAATTTTTTGGGGTTTGGGAACAGAAAGGGAGGCTACTTTTAGTCTCCTTTTTACCTCCCATAGCAGTGACAGATGAAGATGGAGACAAGGCAACACTGATCCTTATAATAAGCTACCAATTGTCCAATATTGAACTGCTAGTACTATGTTACATGGAAATTGACTTTGAGGGCATTCAGTGATACGACGACACTGACAGCTTCTGTGATGATGTTTTTCATATTATTTTAGATCTAAAGTTACCCAAAATAATAAAAATGGAACAGGAAAATTTGTAACCATTTTCAAGTTTTGGCATGTGAAATAGCTCCAAAGAAACCCAAAAAATACAAAAAATGGTTGACAGATGGAGAATTTTGATTGTTTGTGTACTTTCTATGAAATAAATAAAATGAAAAGGAGTTTTATGATTAGTCCATGGTTTGCACAAATTACCTTGCTCATTAATAAAGGAAAGCGCGTTTGAAGATCAGCCATATGAGCATCTCCACCATAAATCTCACCCGCTGCAATATATATGGGAGTACTCGAAGGAAATCCAAGGGAAGAAAGGAAAATCCCAACCTCCCTTGGAGTTAGAGGGCAATAACCTTTAGCCCTCTGTTCCATGGCATCAATTTCTTTCACCTTCCAATGTGCAGTATTCTCTCTGGACAAGGAAAACAAAATGTGAAAAAGGTCTTAAGGTATTGCTTATCCTCAGATATGTGTTAGAATAGTCACGCAAAGAGGGATCTTATACCATTACAAAAAATGCCCCACCTAATCATGGTTAGCTCTTCTATTTCATCAGGAGACAAGCCGTATGTGCATCCACTGAATGCTAGCATGTCCTTCTCATATCGCAAGTGCAAAGCAACAAAAGGACCATATGATCTCATCCTCTGAACCAATAACTGCAATGTAACAATTGTCATAAACTTAGATGAAGATGCTTACCAAATTATAGTTATAATATATGTAACAGTATTAAAAGTCAATAAGTATTCTAGGTTGAGCACTTACTTTCCCTAATGCTTCAATTCGTGGAGCAAACCGAAGTGCTTCATAAAAAGCACGACAACGCAACTTTTGTATATCCGGGGGCAGGTTATTATTTGCTAGGCGGGAATCAGATTTAGCAGCCCGAATAACCTAAATAGTGATAGATAATATTATATGCTTGCTTTCAAATAATTACTTTGATATGTGACAGGTGAAAATGGGGCGCACTACCTAGAATGGCAGACACCATACAAATCCCCATACCTGATAATCATCCCACAAGTGAGATATCTCATCTTGATAGTATTCAACTCCGGACCAGCTCCTAAAATGCTTCACTGCCTTTGTGGCTGTTGCCAATTCCTTTGGGAGTTTTTTAACAACTTTAATATCATTAGCCAATGAAGTTATAAAATGTTCCTCATCAAATACATCTGAGAAATTGCTGCAATTCAAAAAGATCATTTATTAGTGCAACAAAATCTGATACATTAGCCAACAAACTGGAAATGAATAAGATTCATACCTTGAATCTTGCCAAAATGACTGCTTATCAAGTTCTGGAATGACCAGTGTGGCATTTATGATGCGGGCTACTGCTACCATGTCGCATATCTGCATTTTAACAAGTAACATCAGATTTAAGCTCTGAAGCTTCACAGGGGTTGATCATTAGATTCATCACATAAGATAGGCATCCTACCCCAATTTTATTAATGGGAGAAGAATGCCCAAACACAAAACAAGGGAAAAAAAAACAAGAGGACACAGTAGAAGAGATATCTACTGATGCCCCTGCCCCCACATACAACACATTAGAAGCACCCATTACTAAGTTAATTGGTAATTTGGTATTTTCAGATTACAGATATTTACAACTAAGTGGCACGAATTGTGGCTAAATAAAGGATGATTTTAGCTTCAAAAATACAAGCCAATCCAGTTTCTGTGGACAAGAATAGAGAAACAGTTTGAAAAGATAATGTTCATTGGTCCATAAAATCTAAAGAGAGAAACCAGGAAGACCTCTATAAGTAGATCCAATTCAAGTCAAGATCCTTTTAGTATACATGCTCACTTCAATCCACGATTCTGGCCTTTCAGTAAAGATCACTTTGCTTATCAATAACCTCAAGAAACAAATTCTATATTCATTCATTTAAAGAAGAATCTGCTTATGATACATATTAATGTTGAGTCTAAAAAATGACAAGTCAGACATTGCGTAAAGCACTCATAATATTTTCTAGAGTACATGGCCAAAATGAGAACCGGAGCCAAGGGTGTCAATGGAATTCGAATATTTAAGACAGCATACAGGCCTGCTATCTTGCAATCAACATGTATTTCTCTTGGTAATACCATAGAATAATACTATGGAACCAATGCAAAATGAAACAATACAAAACCAATCAGCCTAGATAGAAGGGAAGGAGGAGATTGAGATTCCTACCCCAGCCCGCATCTGGTTAAGCCCACCATTGGTGTGAACAAGAAGGTAACCTCTACTCTCTAGATGAGCTGAAAAACAAATCCCAAAGATAAGTAATCCGAGAGAGAACCTTGGTTTGGCAGACAAAGAAAGGCCCATCTTACATGAGTAGGACACATTAGGCTCCATGCACTGTGCATAATCTTTGTTCGATGGAGGCTTCCAAAGCTTCTCGTACTCCAACAGCCCGCGTGCACCATCCAACTGTTCAAGTCTAGAGGAGTGAAAAACACGAAAGAAGCATGACTACTACAACTCATACACCCTAAAAAAATATGAAGACATTCCCCGAATCCTCCAAACATCAACCGCAGTGATCTCCCTCTATAAAAATTCATGGAAATAAAGAAGAACCCAATATAAAGAACAGCAATTTCAATTCAAATATAAGGAATCACAGTCTCAGATCACCTTCTGTGGTTGTGGAGGCGGTCTGTACAATTGAGGCGGAGAGAACTCCAATGTCCAACTCAATCCCCCACTTTTCCACCTCTTATACCCGATCTCGCGTTGCTGAGACAAAACATACATTGTTAATTACTCAAAAAGAAGAAAAACAAGAAACCCATCTAAATAAACAAAAGCCCACATACATATAGTATAGAAACACATTCTTCTTACCTACTACAGTCAACAAGACTATATATATATATAAAAGGTGAACTCAACAAAATCATTATCAATCCAAGTCACAAAATCTAATTAACCGTCTACCCAATCTCTATTTCATGAAAATAATTACAACCCACAAAATTAAATCCCATAAAACAACAACCCAAATTACCAAAAAAAAAAAAAACACCAACCCAAAAGTAAGAAATGAAAGAGACCTTATTGAGCAAGTAAGACTCAACCACACCATGCCCAGAAGAAACCGAAGACGAAGGGAAGGCATGAGCGGAAAACAAGGCCAAGAGGGCTATGGTTCCGATGGCGCACGTCAGCACCAGCCGCACCACCGACAACCTGTTCTTCAACCTCCTCTTCTGCTGCATCACCAACTCTCCCTCTCTCAAGACCTCCTCCGTTTCTCTATAAAACGTGAGTTCCTTTTTGTTTATTTTAGAATTCTCAGCATTTAAAGAACATCTGATGAGTTACAAAAAAGAGAGAGAGAAAGAGGTTTCAGTGACGATAAAAGGCTTTTGTATTGTTTATGTTTTTGCTTTGCCACAGCTGTATCCATAAAAATCCGCCAGGTCCGTCTCCGCCTTGAATCCTCGTGATGGGCTTTGTCCCCACCACCAGCACCACCACCGAGAAACACTCATCTTTTTATTATTCCTTAAATGCCCCTCCTCATTTTCCAAATACCCCTCTCTCTCTTTTTTTCGGTTTTTTTTTTTTTATCACCGACCGTTTAAATGCCGGCCATCGCTGTCGCCTGATCCGGAAGGCCTAGGAGGGCTCGTTTGACCCGCCACGTATTCTCTAATCCCACGGCCGTACGCGCGAATCTCGAGGCTGGTGGGTGGGTTTGTCATTTTGTGCTTTTTGGGTTCCTGAAATGCCCCCGCTCCCATGCTGCCACGGTGGTTTTAACTGTTCATTAACGACTATTTGTGGCTCTATTGGTGGGTGGGGTACATGGATTTGGACGTTGTCGTCTTGCCCCTCGGTTTTTTTTATTTACAAAAAATAATAAAAATTACGGACTTGATTATATTAAGAGTGGTGTCATTGAGAGGCTTCATTATTTGTCATTTCTTTATTGGTTACTTATTTGATTTTAAAATATATATATATATATATATATATAATACAATATTATCTTCATTTAAATCCCATATTTTTCTCCTTCAATAAATTCATCCAACTTTTTTCAAAAAATAAATCAACCTATTCCATTCCTTGTAATCCATTTTTTTCAAAACCAATTAAATATATATATATATATATATATATATATATATAAAAACAAGATTGAAATTCCAATCCTCTAGGGTTTTTTAAAAATAACTGAGAAAATGAAATCATTCAGAAAAACCCATTTATTTAAAAACACCAAAAAGACGGAATTTTTGTTTACGACCTCTCGTTCAACTAAAAAATGATGGCAACAAGGAATAATCAACATTTTTAATTTTTTTTAAACGTTGTTGTTAATTTGGTGATTATTTAATTTCAATCATCAGACAAAGTATTTGTAATAGATACAAAAAAATTTCGATGAATGCATAAATAAAACACAAATCATAGTATAAAACAAGAGTTCAGAATAAAAGTCAGTTATATTTATAAAATGTAACTTAATTTTAACAATAAATTACATTAAAAGTCAGTTACATTTATAAATATAACCGACTTTTGTTATATATAATATAATGCATGTTTATATTATATTAACATGTCACTGATTTTTTTTAAATAATGTATATAAGTCTAAAATAATAGTTTGAAATGTAATTAATTTTCGAATGTTACACAACTTAAGTCAATATAAAATAATTTAACATCAAATGCCACATCAAAAAAAAATTGTAATAAAGGCTACACCAAATGTTGCTTCTTTATTTTTTAATAGCGGTTCTAAAGAAATGTATTTCTATATAAAAAAACCTATTTGTAAAAAAATTTGGAAGAAAAATTAATATTTACTATGGTAAAAGTTTTTCTTTAACTAAATCAGTTTTCACCGGATAGTCAAAAGTTTTTTTATGTAACAAACAAAGTAATAAATCCTTAGAATATTAATGCAAATTGAATTGATCCAAAAATAGATTACATCTAGCACCAAAATTCAATAATAAAAAATTGTAACAAATGCAAAA
This sequence comes from Acorus calamus, assembly GCA_030737845.1. Lineage (NCBI taxonomy): Eukaryota > Viridiplantae > Streptophyta > Magnoliopsida > Acorales > Acoraceae > Acorus > Acorus calamus. The sequence continues at coordinate 20,469,676 of CM060876.1, forward strand.
CAATAAATGAGACCCAAAATACAAATTCTAGTTTAGGTGAAGGAAAAAAAGAAGCTGCAGACAAACAGACGTACATATAATGTATTTTTTTTCATCTTATAAAGCAAAAGAGATAAAGGAGAGAAGGCTATTAATTGTAAAAAATCGTGGAATTTTATCCTCTAAACAAAATTCAAAAAATTATGGCACATCAGCAACAATTGTAATTAACTCATTGATTATGTGAAGTAATTATCGAAAAAGATAGAAATAATAAAATATGTATTAATACTTGTACTGGTTCACAAGACTTATATGGCACTTATAATATATAAAATGGAGCATGTGAGTCATTATTGTTATATTAAATTAAGAAATAAAATCTGAATAAAAGAATTGGGGCGAAGCGGTGTTTCATGGAGTCGGAGAAGAAGGGAAAACAGGGATAAAACGGATACGATAAAGTTATTTGGGTCAGAGACACGAACACGAGAAGCATTGTTTGTATATGAGGCCACGTCCACCGATGCCCACCATTCCCACACCTCTCTATCAAATGGACTCTTTGATCATTTATACAGTTCTAATAATATGAAAAAATAAATAAACAAACAAAAATAGAAGAAAGAAAGAATAAAGAAATGAAAAACAATTCTAATAAAAAAATAAAAATGTAAACAAATCCCAAAAAATTGAAAAAAAAGAGCTTTTTATTTTATTTATTTTTTTAATTAAGGCCCTCGGTGTATGGGGCCCCTAGGCAAAAACTTCCATGCTTACCAATGCCCAGGATTAGCCCTGGTTTGAATGTGCATTTTTTATGGTCTTTTTAATGTTGATGCCAAAATGTCTCCAAGTGGACCAAGTCCCAAGGTGATCACAGGGAGTAGCCCCTGCTATAGATGATAGGGTCAAATCAGTGTACAGAACGCAAAACTTGATCAAGGGTCAGAGAACCTGAATTATCATCTTCCTTATAGAGAGGATTATGGGCATGACTAACCATATAAAGATACTTGATGTTCCAAAACATTTTTATTTTTACTCCTTGAGGACAACTCGGCATCCATGATTGATCAAGCATATTATCAAACGACATAATTTAAATGAGGTAGTTGATGGTGATGTGGTTGATGATGCGTCTGCCCAAACACAAATATCTTCATCTTCTGCTCTGTTTTTTTTGGCATAAGTTATGTGGTCACGACACGAGTTTATTCTCTTGTGGGCTGTTTGGGGAGGAAAATAGAGGAAGAATAAGTTAAAAAATCTATTTGTTTGGAATGAATAAATTGGTATAACTATGTCAGTATATATGAGAATAAACTGATATTTGTATTTCATCACCTCTGAAATTGTATTATTCCATCTCATTCATTCCACTTATATAAAAAGACACCACTGTCAAATCAACTTTCATAAGACACACAAGTCAAATAGTTTTTACACATTTTATAAATCTCTATTCACATTTTATTCACAATTTACCATTACTCATTATGTTGAAAGATAAAGATACATCTAATACATCATTTTAAACTAACTATTAGACTTGAATATTTTAAAAGTATACAACGATGAATGGACTTCTATGAAATGTATATACATTCATATAAAGGTTAAAAAAAAAAAAAACTAAAAATAAAGCTGAGTGTATCAAACCCTTATTTGGGACGACACAACATAATAGAGCTGATTGGGAAGACTAGCACTAGACTACATGGGGGACTGTGTGTATAATCCAAATTGTAAACCCCATATAGATCTTCTTAAATGAATATATATATAATAGGGACTTGCTAACATTAAAAAAAAATTCTCACAGGATATAACAGCAAAATCCTCAAAGAAATGTATATTTAGATTCAATCCCATTTCTTACTCCAAGTGCATTTCATACCTTTTTTTTTAAAAAATAATATATTTTATTTACTGATCTATGTAATTTTATATAAAAAATGAAATATACACTCTAATAAATTATATACTCATTTATAAAATGTGTAAAAAAAATTCTAATGAGATATATATGTCGTTACGATGAGTGCATGTGACTAATGAGATATACACGACTGTAAATAATGCTGTAAAATGAGTTTTGTGATAAAAAAAACTTGATTTATTTTTAACCTAACACATTTTAAATCAATGCACATGTCATCATATTACTTTTGAATGGAGTTTTAAAAAATGCGTTATCATATGTTTATTGATTTGAGTAATATGTTCGTCAAATGAGAGAGCGCGTCTGGGATGGTTTTAGCCGTTCAATGAAAAACGCTTGAATACGAGGTACGGCTTCTTTGAAGGCCTATGGTTTATCATATCATATGTTATTCTAGTTTTGCGGGTATACTTAAAGCTTCTCAATCTCCAAGGCACCACATGAGAATAGGACAACCAGATAATAATGTCGGTATTTCTTTAATTCTAATCCAATGTTCCAATCTTAAGAGGTACCCTAACTGGTTGTGTTTATCAGATAGCTAACAATTCAATAGTTTTAATTAATTACCTACATTCAAGTGAGTTGGTCTACTTTGGTAAGTTTGGTTTGCTATATGCATAATTTATTTATTTTTGGTTGGCAAGCGTCCAAATTTGATAATAAAAATGATCTGTTTTGATAAATTTTATGGCTTTTGTGTTTGTCTTACTGAATATATAAAATGTAAGTCAATAATAAATAAAAATAAAGTGTATACATCTATCAATCAAGGCATAACTTCATGTATAAGTGTATAAGTGCATAAATATTATAATTCATTCATTAGATGCAAGGGCCAAAAATCTCACCCATGTTATTGCTAATGTCGTATGGATGAATCACCACCAATGAATGATATAATAATTGGGGGAAACAAGGTATTTATTGAAATTTAAAATCAGATCCTCAGTTATAAATAATTTAATTAGTCAATTAATTCAACGGATTTATATCGCCATATATGTGGAGATCTCACATCTCACATATCTAATCAAAGAAAAAGTGAATTCTCATATTTAACCCCACACTAAATAAATATACATTTTTTTAATATGATAATAAATACATTGATTTTATTCATCTTATACGCGAAATAAACTTTGAAAATATACTCTCCTGAGATATCCAACCCTTGTTAAATCACACAGCAAATATGCACCATTTAATGAATATACACGTGTGAAGATTTTTTTATATTTATTTAAGAAAGGTGGATATTTACTACCCGATTTCATATCTGAATTCGAATTACAAAATCTGAAATGGATGAGAATAGAGAACAAACAAGTCACAAAAGAAATGAAAAACCATGAGTATAAAGGAAAACTCTATGCCTCAAATTAGAAGATGGCTCTAATCGGCTGTGAGCTATTGGTCTTTGACGTGTAAAGATAAGAGAACAAGATGTCTTTGTATTAATTATTTTTTTGGGGATGGCTTTTGGTCTTTGACCAGGTGGCTTCATGTGTGAGCAATCTCAAGATGGTTTCATATGTATGGTATTAAATATTCAAGGAACTTGATGTACAAGTGATTCTAGGGGTATAATAATACTAGAAGAATAGCAGATCTCCGCAGTGCTTTGGATCTTGTACGCGAGCAGAATATTAAGTATAAGACTTTACAGCATGAATGGGATGACTTCAGACGACCTTATTTGTCAATCTGGATATTCTCTTTATCTAGTGCGTGGAGATTTTTTTTTTTTTTGGGTTGGTGTGTGTGGTAATTTTTAAATGCATATGTCAATTTTGTGTCTTGAATTTAAAAAAATGGTTAATCCTAAAAATAAATATGTCTAAATGCTGAAATGCATAACCCGGACTTATATAGAGAATATGTGAGAGAAAATTTATACAGAGAATATGTAGGAGATTGTCATGATGTGTGTAAATCTACGAGTAGAGGCGTGACATTGCTCGCGCGAAGGGTGTGAGGGTAACTAGTGATCACATTATAATTACTTAATAGTGTGCACCCGTTAAGGGGAATGGTGGGGGTAGATAAGTAGATATCTCAAATTTGTGAAATGATGTCATCTCCTAAGTCCTTCTAAGCCAACTGATTTCACTCTCGAGCACCACATCATGATTTTTTTATATAGATAAATTAGAAATTGTATTGCAAACGTAAATAGCATCACAATACAAAGTTCGAACATGTAGAGAACCATATACAAGGTTAAAAAAAAGATGGTTAATTAGATGATATTCAAAGTATAATGCCTAATGTATGCCAACCCAAACTACCTACCAAGCCACCTCATAACAAGTTGGTAGAGGCACCTCCTCTTCATCAAAGGGTCATTCGTTCAAATTTTACCCTCCTAATAGGAAAAAATTTAATCAAGTTATATAAAAAAAGGAAATATCCATACAATTTCTTGACTTTTCCTGAAATCCATACAACTCTCTCAAAACATCTATGTAAATCCAAATAGTCCAATGAGTTAAAACTTTATTGAAAAATTTAGATTATTCTACAAATATTCTATCTGGTTAGCCGTGGCTGAAAACATAGCATATCAAAAACCATTCACAATATATTAAAAATGCAAAAAATCTTTTATAAATAACGATTTTATAACCCGAATGGGTAAAATCGTCATTTACAAAAGGTTTTTCATATTTTAAACAATTTATAGGGATTTTTTTGGTATATTATGTTCTTATTCAGGGTTAACATAGAATATATGTAAAATATTTATCATCTGTCAATGGTTTATATAGTATTTCTAGGGGTTTATATAGACTTTAGAAAAAATCAAGGATTATATAGATATCAAACCGTTTACATAGAATTATTTAGAAATTTTTTTCATAAAAATTTATCAAAAATAAATAAATAAACTGTGGGTATATTGATTATAATGACGTGAATAGATTTGGAATTTGAAAGAGAGATATATATAAAGATATGGAGAGAGAGGACAAGGAGCAGGCGAAGGGGGGCCACGACATGCGACCCGGCCGATCCCCCGCCCAAGGAAAAAAAAAACAAACAAAGAACTTAGCACAACATATTGTGTCCCCATGGATCGCAACATTTATGTTTTTATTTTTTTTAAAAAATCATATTCCGGTTCGGCATAATGTTTAATATGTGAACTGGGTATGTTTTAATTTTTTTTAAGGATCATATAACTTACCTAGTAAAGTATATATGTTTGTAAATGGTGATTGAATTGAATAAGGTAATTTAATTTATTATAAAATGTAAAAAAAATTTATTAAGATATATACATCAATATAGTGAGTAGAGGGAGTAGGACAACATTGGAGACTATGAAAAAGAACAGTGTTTAACACAGCGAAAAATGATAAAAAGATCCAACAAGCGTTGAAATACTAAAACAAACACACAATTCTCAAAAAAGAAGAAATTCAAAAAAATTTTATTAAAAAAAATGTTATATTACAAGTCTCTCATTTTATATTAATAACATAAATTCAAAATTACTAAAATCAGTAAATACTAAAGTTTGTTATAACTAATCTACGAGATCCCAAGAGATCCTCAGAGATCAAATTTGTCATATGACTCCTAAAAACACATATGTAAAGTTAAACTTTTATGGTTAGATGAGGAATATTCTGCAAATATTTCATTTTGTTAACTCTGACTGAAAATACAATATACAAAAAAAACCATACAATTATTAAAAATGCGGAAAACCTTACAATTTTACCTTCCAGATTAAAACTCTACCCGCAGGGGTAAAATCATCATTAACATGTAATTTTTGCATTTTTAAGATATTGCAAGGGATTTTGGTATATTATGTTAACCAGAATATTAGCAGAATAATTCTAATATGTTAATGAGGGGGTTATTTGAATTTACATAAATGTTTTTAAGGGGTTATATGAATTTTAGAAAAAGTCAAGGGTTATATGAATTTCAGGAAGTTTAATGGGGTTATTAGAATTTTTCCCTACTAAAATAGTTAAAACACTATTTTGAGGGCTTAAAAATAAAAATAAAATTAGAAAAATAAGAGCGCATAATCTCACAACGACTACTCTTGAAGATTTCTTCGACATATAGCTCTGATAAAAATTTCATGCGATTCCAAGTTTAGTACGACTTTGATTTTTACTAGCCAATTTTTCTGTAATTATTTAAAAATCTTAAAAGTGAATCTTTTGGATTCATCGCTCTAGGAACGCATCGTTCACCTGTTCTGCATCAATGTTACAGAGCTCAAAATGTGTATATCTTTATTAAGAAATGAATGGACCCATTTTTTAACTAAATATATATGTATAGTTAAAAGATAATGAAGTATATAGTCCATCCGTGGGACTATCTGTACGAACTACGTGTCATAGCGCTTCTTAAACAATAATAAGGCCACAAGGATGAGCCGTATTCATGCACAGCCCAATAATTCAATATGGGAAAGATCTATCTTACCGCACAAAAATATTGGAAATTAAAGACCCAACTCTGTTATTTTCTTATTCAAGATTCATTCTCTAACCGAAATTATAAGGTTTAATATTCTGTCATGATATAGGATACTAAAATCAGTAGGGCAGATAGAGATGTTCTTTCTTTCCTTTTTCTCTGGGTAGTTCTAAATTTGTTTGAATTTAATTACAGATCCATCACATCCAATTATTAGCCAAAACCTTGCTTTCTACAAATTGATCCAGTTAAGTTACATCCCTCTCAACAACTTTGGGCTGGCAAACATGACAAAAAGTAACAACAATGCACATGATCCAAAAGCAGATTCATTGAAAGTGTGAGATCCGAGAGTGAGAAAGGAACAAAAAATCAGTTCCATTGCACCTTTGTATTTTCTATTAATGTCCCCACATGACTGCATGAGGACACATGAGAACACAGGAGAAAGAGAGGGATAAAACCTGTGATTAAAGTTGTGACCAACCAGCTTGATGACAATGAAAAGAAAACAAAAGCAATAAGAGATGCAAAGATTTTGTGAAGTTTGTGTCATGCATGCACCCTCTGCATGAATGTCATGTTTTTCTTTTTTTTCCTGTGTTGGCGAAAGGGTCCACCGATCATACGGCAACCCGTGTGAGGACCACCGAATGGAAGGCTGGAAAAACATAGAGTACCGTGTGGGGTCGTTCAATTTTCAACATCTTCACACACAGCCTAGCTTAAGGTGGTTGTTATGTCTCCTTGATTGATAGATTTATGTCATGCATTGAATTCAAGTAATTAATGATATTGTATATATGTATGTGGTCTCACAGATGCAGTCACAAATGTTGTTACAAACATACACACTGTTACACTTTCGTACTTTGCAATATACATTTTCATGTTAATTGGGTTCAATTGACTGTAGTTCTGAAAGACAACCGAATTGTGTCAGAGCTAAAGAATACTAAGGTACCGTTTGGCTCGGCGTCCTGCACCTCTGCGTCCGTTGAACTCTTTGCCTTCGCCGAATCTATGTTTTCATGCGTCGAAACCGCGAGAGAGAGATAGGCGTCGAACGGACATTTAATTTTCATTTCAACCGCAAACGCCGGTTATTGTGTTTGTTTGGTGGTAGCGGTGCACCGAGTCGGCTGACGCGAACGTGCTCAAACCGCGCTCCCAAACAGTACTTAATGCTCTGTTTGGGTTGGCGTCTGCGGGTGTCGGCGATGCCAAGACGGGGGGGGGGGTGGTGTCGGTGTTTGAAAAACAAGATAAAAACCGACCAAATACAATAAATGACAAGGGGCTATTGGATTATCAAAGCAGGTTGAAGAAGGTCCATTTGTTTTAGCATCTACGTCCGCTAACGTCCACCGTCACCAACGCGCCTGAACTGCTCCGCCAAACTGACCCTAAAACTTGCATTGGTAAGTGCCTTCCACCAATTAACCTCTAATGGTCAAATCAATGGCCAAAGGTTTTTCAAACGGGAGACTCAATAATAAAATTTAAGTGGAAGAAAATGTATGTTATTGTCGTATTGTCTCTCATGAAATAGGTTTACCTAACAATGCAAAAACTGTTTTTCTTAGCTCTTCATTTCATCGATGACACCCCCATCATCTATCACAAGAATAGTTTCAACCCGAAACTCAATAGAGGCATAGGTAGAAATAGGAGTGACTAAATTGTTCCAAAATGTGACAATATTCATGTTCCGAGCAACTCCATTTTGTTAATGGACATATAGAGTAGAAAACTGTGAGAATATGGTGCTTTGGAATGATAATGATGTATGAAAAACATAAGGGTGTGTTTGTATATAAATTTAAATGAAAAATAAAAGAAAATGAAACAATTTAGGGTTAAAGAGAAAGTGATTGAAAGTAAAAGATTTTTTCCTTTAATAAACTTTTATAGTGTTTGTATATGTGATAAAAAAAATTCTATATTATTTTCTCTCAAATTCTCATCCTATAGGAAAAAAAAAAGTTTTTTCTATTTTTTTTAATAAGAACAAAATAGGAGAGGGAAAATGAATTTTTTTTCCTTTTCTTTGTTTGACACAAACATTAATTTTTTTAATGGTCAAATAATTTTTTTTTATTTTTCCTTATTTTTATTCACTTTCCATCATGCACAAGCTACACTCTAAAAAAAATAGTATTAACCCACACAATCTGAGCATATCACCCTTACTGTACAATGAAAAAATTTTGAGTATCCATCATTATGATAAAAAAATATTTAAGTACGTGTAAATTAGATCGACTACAAATAATGTAAATATATTAAGTGAAAGAGAGATAATGATCAACATAAAATAATATAATATCATTTTCTTCATTTCTAAAGAATGGGAGATGAACCTTGTAGAGCCCATATATTTATGGCTCGTCTTGGGCCTTTCATGTGTCCCCACATGCCCAATTACATCATGTCATGCTTCCTCATCACAATCTGGCACGTGTCCTTATCAGGCCACTCATTCGTCCAAATATGAAACATGATCACACGGGTACAATAAAAAAAGCCAATGTAAGAAATGTTACAGAGTTTCGTTGCACGGCTTCAACTTCTGAGATGTTCCACAACTACTCAATGATAATGGTAATTCTTAAATTTATTTTGAGTAATTTAAAATTGAATCTCCTACACAAATCATTATTAACTAAGGGTCCGTTTGGATGCACGATTTGGGCGATTTTGCTTTTTAAAAAGCTAAAATCTCAAAATCGTGCAGCCAAACGGGTTGGATTCCGGCGGAATCAAAAGCTGGATTCCTTTTAATTTCTCTATCGAAATCCGTGTTTTAAAAAGCTCAGAAACTGTGATTTTCGGTCGGAATCGATTTTTTGAATTGAAAAGTGACTTTCTCTACCAAACATTAAACCCCTTTCAAATATTGATTCCTAATTTAAAAAAAAAACATCCAAAAAAGGTCAAGGTCTAAAATCATCTTAAAAAGCAGCTTTATTCCAAAATCTACTTTTCAATATGTGTTTCCAAACGGAGCCTAATCCTCTAAATTTGAAAAGCCCTTTAGCAGATTGTGGCTAATAAATTTTTTTTCAAAAGATCTTACATGTTTAGAGCGCCTGCCTATGCAATGGGCCTCGTTACTTGGATCATGACCTATATCATAGTGTAGATCATCTTGACACGTTGGCAGTGGACATGACCACGGAAAACTGAGGATCCACTCTCTGCGCAAGAAAAATGTGAATTTAGCTTTCTTGGGCTTGTGTTATGGGTTTATAGCCTTGATCTGTTTGTGGCCCATGATAACCATCCTAATAGATGTATATTCTTACCCCTACTTGGGGTGTGATATATGATTATTCACTTTGATAATTATATTGAGATAGATAACAATTCATGTTGAATATGTACTCTTACATTTATTAAAAATATATTTATTCAATTCGAAATAAAACGATATACACTATTTATTAAAATATATACATCATTAGATGTTGTTTGTTATTTTTCTAAAATAAAAACATGTGAGGTTTGAGTTTTGATTTATAAAAATGATTGAGTTTAACATTTTCCTTTCAAAAAATGTTTTGACACACACGAAGTAATAGACACACATATGCGATGTTTTTATATTTTTTTGTTGTTCTGTTTACGTATATAACAGGCAATAATGTACCACGCGCTTGTTGTACGGGTATATAACTAATATTTTTTTTATTCCTCAAAACAATGCCTCTTTGGATATAAAAAATAAATAAAAGTTCTAGATGGACAATTTGGTCTTTTTCATGAACTAATTTGTATTTATAATTATTTATAGTGATCATAATGCCTATACAATTATGTGATGATAAAAGATTATGTGAATATATAGTAAGTTTGGATAAAATTTTAATTAAAGGATAATGATTGGATTTCTGTAAATTTTTAAAGACCTGTATAACATCTCAATTTTAATAGAGACTTATATGAAAATAGGGCTGGTAAACGAATCAAGCTGCTCGGGCTTGGCTCGGTTTGAGCTCGTTCATTTAGACAAATGAGCGAGCTTGAACAAGTTTTAAAGCTCGGTTAAGCTCGGGATCTGTATCGAGCTTCATTATATGTTCAAATTCGACCCGTTTGTGTTATTAAAACTTAGTTAAAACTTGACTAAACTCTTTTATAAAATTAGAATATTAAATTAATACAAAGTTGTGCTCGTTTAAGCTCATAAATTTGACTCATTTAGATTAAAATTTTGTTTTCAATCCCTAAAAACCCTAAAATGAAAAAGAACGCTAGGTTCATTGAGGCTCGTAAGCTTGACTTGACTCGGCTCGATTCGTTTATAAATGAGTCGAGCTTAAACATGTCAAAGCTTGGATCATTCGACTCGTTTATCGCCCCCTTTATGAAAATACTTTTGTTTTTACGGGCGACAAAAGTCTTTAGCTCTTTTTTTTAATTTTTTTTTTATCATGGATAAAAATCCAACAATAATATATGCACAAATCTTGTTTACATAAACATCACAATCAGAATTTAGGACCATTTTGTCCATAAAAAATGATTCCATGTATCCTCTGAACGCACGAAACCATCGATCCTAGTCATGCTTCATCAGCGAATAAGAAACCGAGCAAAACCCCTTCTCGATCCGACTCTCACCCACACAATTCAATCTCGTCCGTCCACCAATTAATTAAGAAACACACGACCTGCAGATCGTAACCGTCCATATGTCCTGCGAAGAAAACACAGTCAGAGCCGATCCTAACCGTCCGTTACCACGCGAAGTGGTTGTTGGTCACCTATAAATATCGATCAATCCAGCATCTTTTAAAGTTTACGTTGTTGCTCAAATCTTCGTTTTTTTAGGATTTTGAGAGAGAGACAAGGTACGCGATCTCTTCTTCTTCTTTTAATTTTTTTTTTTTTTTGTGTATGTTTTCGATAATTTATTGAATCCGTTCTGGTTTATGCGATTACGGTTAGAGATTTTATTTTTGAAGCTGTGATTTAAAGATCTGGGTTTTATGTGCTATAATAATTAGGGTTTGTGCTTTTTGAATTTTTTCTGTGTGTTTTCTATCGATGGTTTATAATAGTGAAATATAGGGCTTCTTCATTTTCAGTAAATTTGTTTAATCGAGAGAGAGATTTTAGAAATATAATCTGCTGTGATTGTCTCTGATGATGTGCCTGTCACTACAATTCAAATTGTTATAATTAGTTTGGGGAAATATCTATATTAATCAACATGTCACAGTGAACTTCCTTGATTGTCGTGGCCACTCATTGATATTACACTAAAGCTGCTTCTTGATTGTCGTGGCCACTCATTGATATTACACTCATTGATACTGATTATTTAGTAATTTTGGATTTTCTTTAAAAAAGTTAGTATCTTTGAAACCAATTCAGAGTGTTATAGATTTTCTTGCACTCCCAAGTATAATACTAGTTTTATTCACTTTCTGAAAAGCCCTCTTCCACTGTAATACAGAATAGATAGATTTTCCATGCAATGACATTTGACATTAATGAAGCAAATGCCCTCAGTTCTATTGGGTAGATTGGAGGATGAATCAAATATATTTTCCATACCTGATTTGCTCGCAATTTAATAGAGCATGTTTGTTGTTGTATATGAATGCACATCAAATAGAGGTTTGCTTGTTTACATATTGAATAATATTTTCCAACATTGGAGGATTAGTTAGAAATGATGAATTGATATAATATGACAACCATGAACATGATAATTCAGTTCTATAGGTTGGTGGATAAATCCATTCTTTTTTCATTATTTTCTTCTTTTTTTTTACATAAGCATGCATCAAACATAAATTTTGCCTACCTGAATGAATGGAAGAATTAGCTCATATTTCCAAATGATCAATGACATCACAAACAAATGGAGGACTAGTTAGAGAAGCAAACTATTTTTTAGATGTGTATAATGCATGGAATTTTTGCTATTTGCTTGTTATTGGATTGTTATTTTGCTGGTATGTTTTGGTGAGGTGCTAACAAAAATTCTTATATTTTCTGAAATAGATGGCCCGTACTAAGCAGACTGCTCGCAAGTCCACAGGAGGGAAAGCTCCAAGGAAGCAGCTTGCCACTAAGGTTTCTTTGATCTTTTTCTATTTATCAAAATTATCAAATTAAGATGCATCTAATAGTTTTTCCTTGGATTGTTGTGTGCATTTGAAGGCAAAGTAATCTCACTTGTTTTTGTGCTCGTAAACCAATACAGGCTGCGCGCAAGTCTGCCCCAACAACTGGGGGAGTGAAGAAGCCTCATCGTTATCGCCCTGGAACTGTTGCTCTCCGGTGTGTATTTTTGGCCATCTTGCATTGTGTAAATGTTTCATTTATTTGTTTTATTCAGTCTTTCATTCCCCAATGTGTATTTCTTATCCTGTCGCTTGCTCCTTTTTTCCCATGAAAACAACAGTGAGATCCGTAAGTACCAGAAGAGCACTGAGCTGCTGATCAGGAAGCTGCCTTTCCAGAGGCTTGTTCGTGAGATTGCTCAGGACTTCAAGGTGATTGATTATTGATGATTTTACGTTTTGTTTCTTCCGTTACTTGTCATTGGGCAAGTTTGAATCTGATATTATTGTGGTGTGGTGAATTTATTTCACAGACGGACCTGCGTTTCCAAAGCCATGCTGTTCTGGCGCTTCAGGAAGCGGCAGAGGCTTATCTGGTGGGGCTGTTTGAGGACACTAACCTTTGTGCCATTCATGCCAAGCGTGTGACTATCATGCCCAAGGATATTCAACTTGCTCGCCGGATCCGTGGTGAGAGGGCTTAATGAATTGATGATCGGGTTCTTTTTTTTGGGGATGGTGGGTGTTTGTATCCGAACTCCGGTGCAATCCTACCAGACTCTGTGTCTGATGTTGCTACTTAATGTTGATAACTTACATTTGTCTTGTGTTTTCTACCTATTATGGAAGTCATATGTATGCTCTGTGGTGTCAACTTAGTGGTGTTGTGGTGTTATTATGCTGTGGTGTTGTTGTGGTGTTATTATGCTCTGTGGTGTCAACTTAGTGGTGTTGTGGTGTTATTATGCTGAAGTTTGTTTTGGTGAAACGACAATGATTTTAGTTTTGTTTGGGTAAGTTCACAATGTGAATTAGTTTCACTGATGATTGTGATGAGAGTTCAATTTTTTTGTGATGTTAATGGTGGATCAAAGAATCATTCTCATTCATCGAATTATAAGGGGATGATCAGAACTGATTTTGATCAACCAAAAGGGCTTCGTCTCAATGGGTACTTAGAGCAGAGGCCCTCTGGAATTCCAAAGATAACAGTGTTTCTGCGCACACTGGTTTAGATTTCAGGATCCACCGAGGCTGAATCATCATAATTCAATTGGATCGTATGTGCAGGCACTAGGTAGCTTGACAACTAATGTGTGGGTAGTTAGAAAAGGTGAGATGTGTCTTGTTCAAGCTAAAATTGTGAGATTTCACCATTGCTTGGTTGATATGAAAGAGAATGGTGAATGGTGCTTGGACAAATTGTTGGGTATATTTCCAGAATTTTGGGTGCAACAGATCATCAGCACCCCTTCTATCAGGCCTCATTTGAATAGGCTGACAAAATGATCACGACTCCCAACCATGGACTCCCAACTCTAGTTTTGTTGGATGCTTTTGGTATTCATATGGACATTTGATGTCCGTTGTGTAGAATGGAGTCAAAATCATCAACACATCTATTTACCCGATGCTTTTTTGCTGTGGAATGTTGGCGGATAGTGTCAGTTCAGTTCCTTCCCCCACAATCTATTTGGTTGGATGATAGTGGGTATCAAGTTTTTAAGTTTATATAAATCCACTTTGGTTTAAAGAGACTCAAGTGAAATTAATCTTTTTGCTCTCATTTTGTGGCACATTTGGCTGGCACGAAACTGATTTATATTCAGGAATTGCCACCTTAGTATTAGTCTTGAACTCGTGTTGAAATTCATTTTCAAGAGTGTACAGGTCACATGTCATCTATGGAAAGGATGGAGGAGAAATGGAGGTTGACTAGCCGCAGGTGAATTCCATAAGTCTGTCCAACACTTTGGCCTGCAGGGTAATGGGTGTTGGTGGTAACCGATGCGAGTGTGCATATTGATACTCGTGAAGTAGGTGCCGGTTTAGTTATTTTGCAAGTTAATTCATATCAAATTATAGGTGCAGGCTATCATCACCATCTATGGGACTCACTTATAAGAATGGAACTTGAGGCCATTTTTCAAGGAGTTCACTATGCTAGGCAATGGGGTATATCCTATATATTGGTTTGTTCGGATGCGAGCAATATCATCAATCTCTTCAATAGTGGGGCTGGTGGTTCTACTCATCTTTAAGATCGAGTTGATCAAATTAGGAGGATGGCGTCAAATGAAAAGCCAATCCGTTTTTGTTAAGGTCTCGCATGAAGTTGTTCGAGGTCCCGAGGGGCTAGCTAGACATGCACGTTCAAGTCGATTAATGGGTTTTCTGGATTTCTTTTGGACCCCAAGGTCAGATGTATTTTGAATACATATATGTACAAGATCTGGGCAGGGTATTTTATTTTGTAAGGGAGATTGTTACCTCCAAATTTTTTGTTTGTCCAGGCTAAGTGATATATAATAGGCCTTGTTAAACTTTGATGCGCCTCTCCTGTTGCAAAATATTCTTACAACGGGGACAGACTTTAAGCAGAATTGAACTCCAATACCGGAAGATTAGAGGGATATGAGTATATGACAAAGTAGATGACTTTTTCTTTTTCTTTTGGTTGAAGGCTCCAGAGGAGCTACAAATCCCTGCAACATACAACAACAACAGGCCCATTGCTAGATTTTAGGCCTGAACTTCCCACCTGTTGTCCTTTACCAACCGAGCCAAGGCTGGCAGGACGACAAAGTAGATGAGGTATTGCTCAATAAAATTATAAATAGAAGTTCAAAATGTCTATAACTTGATTTTTTTTTTTGCTCTCCAAAAGGGTAAATTTATAGAACTATATAAATAAGGAAAAATGACCAAAAAAGTCTTTCAAAAGTTAAAAATAACTAAATCAGTCACTTTTTAAAATTATACATAAAAAAATCTCATTTCACATTTTAAAATACAAAAGACTTACCCTTATTTTATTGAATCTTTAACATATTATATATCTCTTAATTTTATACCTATTAATTTTGTTAAAATATTTCACCCTCTTAATTTTTTTTAATGTATTTCACACATTCTCATGGAGAATGTTTTTTTTACTCTAATTTTTTTTGTGATTACATGGATTTTATAAGATATGTGCTAATATAATATGAGTTTTTTTAATGATAAACCCATTAAATGTTGAAAAAAAAATATGTAAACTGATTTGAGTTTTTTATAATAAATTAATGACACCATAAAAATATATGAATAGTTAAGTAAAAAAACGTGAATATGGATTTAGACTACTAAAACATCGTCAGCCTCATTGAAGCACAACACAGATTTAAATTACATATTATGATTATACATAAAGAAAAATGATAAACAACATCAAGTAAGATATATATAAGAAACATACAATATAATATATAATAACAAAATCTCAAAGGGGATTGATTTTGGTCATATGTAGAAAAAATAATTTTTGGTGTGAAATAACCTAATAAGGGATTTTAAAAATCTAATTACATAAGGATAAATTAGTCTTTTGTGTTTTCAAAATTGTGAAATAAGACTTTTTTAGGTATAATTTTAAAAAGTGACTGATTTGGGTATTTTGAACTTTTAAGAGATTTTTTTTTGGTCATTTTCCCTATAAATAATCTGATTAATTTGTAAATATTATCAAACCAATTTGATAGATTCATAGGCACATCACCTAATGTATTAATCTGATTGGTTAATACACATCATCAAAACCAATTTGATTAGTCCATTTAATCCAAACAAATTATCCAATACATGAATAAAAAAAACTAGTAGCTACTAAAAAATTAATTCTCAAATCAATTTTAATCTAATATGCTTAACGATCGGATTACATGATACTTGCAGTGGAAATCAATTTGGAAAACAGTTTTTTCATTTAAAATATCTTTTAAAAATAGCTTTTCAAGAAGCTTTTTTTTTGTTAGATTTATAATTAAGAATTGTTTTTTTCTTTCGATGTTGGATTGATATACCCGAGTTTAATATCAGAAATGTGAGTTTTCAGTAAGATACAGATTGTGATTGTTCAATGTCACATCTCAAACAAACTCTTCAGAAAGAAAAACCTATGTAGCATTGTCAATATCTTGAGAATAGGCAGACCCAAGCAAGGCATTTTGCCAACTATAATGGAAGGTTTTGAAGTAAAACTTAAGACCAAGGAATCCATTCTTAAGTTTATGCTATTAAAATTCCAATTCAATGTCAATTTCAGGCATACCAATTAAAAATCATTTAAAAAAATAAAAATAAAATAAAATTCCTGCACCAGTAGCAACTCATTGCCACCAAGCTCTTAAATCTTGCTAGTCAGTTGTATAAACAAACAGTTGCGATTATTGGAACCAAAATTGTGAAATATTTTGTTCACTGTAGGGAAATAATACATGCAGCATCCTCAAATTTCTATCAAAACCATAGACAAAAACAAGATGAGAGATTAAAAAAGTACCAGAATTCAGAAATTAAGCTTTGCAGATTCACAAAGCAACAGACCACTTATTCCAGCATCCAAGACCAATCCTTCTACATCCCATACCTCAGGAATGTCAAAAACCAGAATTAGAAACCCAAAAGAAGGCATCATGGAAGAGAATCAATACAGATCTATGGTAAATACCAACAGCATTGCTCTTAATCGAGATTATACTCAACTCGTTGGCTTAGTTATAACATCTCTTACAAGTCAAAATTTTTATTAATATATGGATACGGCTCTTCCATAATCCATTGTTTTAAATAAGCAACTCCAGTTCTGGTACACCTTGCTGGAAAGAATGAAAGGAAATTCATATTGATTTGGAGGAATGATCTACAGAGGTCCCGGAAAGGTTCCATTCTCTCTCTGCTCGTTCCAACGATCGACCTGCAATGATTATCGGCAAAATAAAAATGATAATGTCATTAAACATCTCATCAAACAAAGAAGTAACTACAATGAATGCTTGAATGGATGCACATAATATGTTTGTGAACAGTTGAACATAAATCATATAATTCACACAGCTATTAATGACAAAACGATGCTGAACTCTTAAAATAAAGACAAACCATCTTCCTCAAAAACAGAAAAAAAAACTTTGAACTATGATTTAATACAGGACACCTAAAGTTCTTCCATTTCTAAAACAAACAAATGACCTAGGAAGGTTATTCTATTTTAGATTCAAACTCCTCACAATGCATTCCAGCTGAGTCAAAGAACTTCCCCTGTGGCTCTGCCCAAGGGTTTGACATGGAGGAGCAGTCGATATTAAGATGTCTTTACACATGTACTACCATAGTGAATTCCATCACCCCCTCTAAGAAGAATATTAAGAAGGATAATTTTGGTTGATGAACCCTTTCTCATGTTTACCACTATTAACATCCAACCATGGTTATTTGATAACTGGGTCAATATTTTATCTTGACTGCTGAATCACTTGCAACAGATCGTGAACGACCTGGGCAGCCATCTGATTATACAAAGTCGATAATTTTCGACAGAATAGTTACACAAAAATCATTGACATTCAAAAGAGAATTACATCTTGCAAGGAGTGAAATAAAGGAGCATTAAAATTCAACATGCATGGTATGCATCAGAATATCTGAGGGGCCATCATAAACAAGAGGACAAAGATGCTAATGCACACATGGAATAGCCACAGTTTAGAAAGTATACCCATTCACCAGGGCAAAGAGCACGATAATATTTTGCAAACTTGTCACATTCAGAAGCACCTTCCCCTTTTGCAGCTGTGCATCTGCATGCATAAAAACAACGTTCATTATCAAAATACTCAAGCTCACATATAACAGAAAGCTCACCAGTACCCCCAAAGCTAGCTCCGGGACCAGAGAACTGAACAATATAATTACCATAACATGAAAAACTTGAATGATGGAAAAATGATAAGACAAACCTATGATATTCAACGTAACGAGTAAAGCAATGCCTTGTTTGGTTTGTTGTTGGGAAACGAAAATCCGCTGGGGCTGTCTCAATCTGATAATCAAGGAAATTTTGGTTGCAATGAAAACAAAGAACAAAATGGAATAATGGCACAATGCAGTGCACAAGTGCACATTATCAACAACTCAATCAGGGTTCTGCACGAAAAGCATCAAGTGATCTATATGAGATACAGCACCTTTATCCCTGATTCTTCAGAAACTACTTCTTCACCAGACCTCTCCTCAGAAGCATCTTCAGAGACTTCCTCCACTGCAGGGGTAGCATCCTCTGTGGCAGGGGTTGCTTCTTCTGTGACAGGGTTTGAGTCCACAATGGCAGGGGGTGTTTCCTCTGCGGTTGGAAGTGCTTCCTCTGTGGCAGGGGTTGCTTCCTCTGCAGTTGGAGGTGCTTCCTCTGTGGCAGGGGTTGCTTCCTCTGTGGCAGGGATTGCTTCCTCTGTGGCAGGGATTGCTTCCTCTGTGGCAGAGATTTCTTCAGTTTTCTCTGCAACTACTTCAACAGAATCAGAATTAGCAGGTTTCACATCTTCGGTTGCTTGAACTGGTGGTTCAGTCTTTGCTGCCTGTTCCTCTATTTCCTTCAGTGCCCATTGCTGCATGTGACAGGATTCTGCTTAGAGAACCAATAAAAATCTTCTGAAAGCAAATCAAGCACAAAATGTGGCAGAACATAGAAATTATAGGTAAAATATGTTGCAATCTCTTAAATATTTCCCCCTTTTGTGTGTCATCTCTCAAGAGTCATTGTGTTTTAACAGTGCAAAAGCCACACTAACCTAACTCATTGTCCCAGAAAATCACAAGATCGAGCATGTGCACACACACATTGTGCACGAATGTTTATATCAGCTTTAATTTTATATCTTCTCAATTGTTCTAGGTGGTTACCATTGAATTTTGCACATATGCATATGCAATGTGATTGAAGATCCTCTTGTGGATAAACTGCAGTCCCCAGTTTGAGACATAGGCTGCTTTGTCTTATTCCTACCCCCCACATTATTTTTCTTTTAAAAAAAAGTTTCCTTATTTCCAAATTGTTATCATGTTGTTATAACTTTCTCAGATGTTAATGTTTTGGGCAGAAATTCTGATTTAACATATTTTCCCCAGACTCCTACTCAACCCAAAATGTATTTTCTCAAATTCCCAATTTCTCAAATCAAACATTGAATAATAGAAAAATTTGTCCCAACCTGTTGTCCACTACTTTAGTCCATCCCTTCAAAAGTTTTACAAGTTTCAATCGGTTTTCTAAATACTCGATCTCTAAATCAAAGACTATTTCGATTCTATTTTTCCAGAATTTTTTTAGAGTATATTTTGAATCTATTTTACATTGCCAATATCTGTGAACCTAGATTTTAGTCTATGCTTGTTTGTGTAATGCTTAGGTGAGAAGATCCTACGCCTTTAGCCCTTGATTGGGTAGAGTAGGGGTGAGTAAACCCAAAAAACTTGTTTATTTGCAAGGAATATGTGGGTATAGTTATGCCAAAATAGGTGTGATTAAGCTGGCATTGGTATTGCACGTCCCTCCTGGAATTGTGTTATTCCAGCCAATTTATTCCACTAGGATAGTAGGATATGGGAGGCTCACATGTCGAATCATCTGTTAGCACATCTTTTAAATCAGTGACTCATATGTTAAATTTTTCACATTTCATTTAAACTTTTATATCTTATTTACTTTTTATCCACAACTTATCCATGATCAGCCAAACAATAAAAAACTTCATTGTTGCTTTTTTCACAACCAAAAAGAAACTAACGGACTTCACTCGTATAATTATCTATACAGGACAGTTATACATCATGAAATAGTTTGTCGCTACCCAAACGAGGGCTTTTCACTAGAACACAAAAAGGTCTATGTTATGGTGGGTGCATGTATTTTCCCCCAACCACCTCCTCATCCCCACCAAAAAAAAAAGGTTATTGCAAAGAGTAAGAGGAAGGTGAGAGAGAGGAAAAAGGATAGGAGGGGTGGAGTAGAGCAGTGGGTGGAGGGGGAGGGAGAGATGGAGAGAGAGAGCCAAGGTGGGCGGAGGGGTCGAGAGGGCGGAGAGCGGAGGAGGCTGACCCCCTCCCCGGCCTTCTCCGCCCGCCACCAACCTCCGCCCTATCGCTGATCCGCCCCTTTATCCCACGCTGTCCCCCTCAGCTCTTTCTTTCTCTTCCACTCTCTCTCACACTCTCTCTCTCTTTCTCCCCTTGCCACCCCCTCCATACTCCGACGACCACGACCTGTTGCCCTCCTCCGCCACTCCGCACTCTCTCTCTCTCTCTCCACCCCCTCCCTCTACTCTCCACTCTCCCCACTAACCTTTTTTTTGGTTGGTGGGGATGGGGAGGTGGTGGGGGGGGGGGGGATAGATGCACCCTTTCAAGGTGGCTGATGTAGACGGATTACCATGATTGAGCCAACTAATTTATTTTGTTCCTAGAAATTGATCACAAAAGGGGACAACATTGAAAAGAAGAAGTGGATTTTTTTTTTTGGAGGACTTCATTGCTCAACAAAACCGTTACAAGTTGTGGAGGCATTTTAAAGCTTCAACAAAGCAACCAAGAAAAGAATACAAAACTTGATCCTTTCCTCTCATTAATAGTGTTTCATTTAAAGGCCTCTGAACCAGTGAAGTTCGATAAGATATTAATCCAAGTCAGTCAAGGGCAACTATCAGGATGGTCTGGTCATCAAATTATTGATCCACGATGATCGATAATGGCGAATGTGGATAAGCTTGACCACTTCAACTAAGGATGATGATGCATTGGATATACCTATCAATATTAATAATGCACGAGTCTTTTTCATTAAAAAAAAAGATTCATGGGTCTTAACCATAAACGTGCTTTTTTTAGAAGAAATATAAGAGAAACCATAAACATGTGTTGTACTAAGGTTTCTCAAGTCATGGATTAGATGTTGTGCTAATTGAGCCATGGACTTGAACTCAATATGTTTCAGTGGCTTATATAATTTTTTTCAAGGAAAAGTACATATTTTGTGTTCTTTTTAATGATAAAGTTGATGATTGATTGAGGGAAAAAAGTAAAATTTTAGCTAAAATCCATAAAGATTGGTAAAGTATTGACATGGATTATGGAGATAAGAATTTGTCAAAACTCATTGTAGGGTGATATGCCTGGACAAATGATTGAACTACCACATGATAAATATTTATAATTAAAGTCCAAGACAGCATCATTACCGATAGTTTCAGTTCCCAAATTCAACAACCATGAACATTCTAATAATGCATAATGACAGATTAACATTGAATCGAATAAGAGAATTTGTTTTTGTTTGATGGGTAAGGAGCATTCAGATTTTTTTGTTGGGAATTGAGCTGTGATGAGGAAGGGACCTTGTCTCTTTTTTTCATGTTTACCACATTTAACAAATTTGGTGGACATCCCAACTTTATTTCAAAGAAAAAAATGCAGAGTGTTAATTAGCATGAAGACAAGTCTATTTAAATATTCCCTAAGTTTCCCAGAACCATTTCTTTCTACGGGTCATCTCCATTTTTAATGCCTTGACATTTCTTCTTCCACAGTCCCTCCGCGGCTACTTCAGTGGAGCATTTAAAAATCCAAGCTGAAATGAGCTTCAAGGATCAAACTACAGAGCAAATTTCCAGTTAACTCAGAAGATATCTTCTTCCTCGTGCGACTCTGGGACTTACTACAAACATCTACAATGAAAGATGGAGATCGCCATCCTCATAATCATCTCAAAACGCTTACAAATTGGACGTAAAAGGCATATGTTGGCCAATTTTTGTACCAAAACAAAAACATCTAATCTCTTTAAATTTCCCCCAAACAATCAAACGACGGATAAGTATGAAATTTAGGCAAAACTTGCAGTAGCACAGAATCCACACACACTTTCCAATACAAAACCAAACAAACCACCAACAAAATTCTAAAATCATCAACCTATACGTACATGGCCTCAAAATTTTATCAATTCATCCACAATCGCTGCTCGACATCAAAATCCGTTCTCACCAAACAAGTTAAAAACTATAAGATCGATCGAAACCGACAAAGACTCTACTATATATTCATCAGATCTAAAGCAGAGGACTAAAAGAATATACAGATCAACTGAAAGGCCGTGCAACAATGCTTGAAAGAAAAATATACAACGAACGAATAAATTCAGGAAATCGCGCACACACTAATAAAAGGGAAGCCGCACCTGAGCTAGGGTTAGGGTTTTCTCTTCCTGATCGCCTCCTGCCGCCATTGTCGACCGTTCTCTCTCTCACACACAACGAAACCCACCAACCAATCCCTTGGCTTTAGATCTAAAAATAAAGAGGTTGGAGTCATCTTCTAGGAAGGCGAAGAAGCCAGAGCCGTGGGTGAGTCGGGCAACCATGATCCCCAAATCCGACCCATATTTCGATCCATGATAGTGGCCCACGTGGTAAAGTATAGGGTGCATCTATTTGCAATTTTTTTTTTAGATGGGCGTTGTTGCACCTAAATTCGTTTTTAACTTCATTTTCAGTCTTATATGCGTCGATAGAAAATTAATCACATATATGTTCACGTTAGCAAAACATATGCTTTGAAAGAATTTTTTATATTTTTTATAAATGTATCCATGCAATTCATTTGAGTATATACTTATTTTTTATAAAAGCATGTACATCATTAAATGAGCTGTATTATTTTTAAAAAGTCAAAATATATGTAAACTGGAATTGAGGCTGAAAATAGACTGGATGTAACATTATCCTTTTAAATACTCTTAAATAATTGAATCTTAAATGCATCTTGTGGGTGTGTAGAAAGAGTAGTAAGAGGAGAGAAGGAGTCAGGGAGAGGAGGAAGAGGGGCCGGTTAGGGGGTGGAGGGCGGAGGGGGGAGGGAGAAACAGAGAGAGGGAGAGTGAAAAAGAGGGGAAAGAGAAGAGCTTCGTTACCGTTCGCGGCAGTGGAGCTGTCCACCCTCTGTCGCCCACCCCACTGCCTCCTCCCTCCTCTCTTTCTCTCTTGTCCCTCTCTCTCTTCCCTAATCTCTTTCTTTCTCCCTCTCTGTGGCCCTACCCTGCCCTCCTCCGCCCCCACCCTCCTCTTCCTCCTCTCATTATTTCCTCTTCCTCCTCCACTCCTTGACACCAAAAGATTCATTTATGTTGGGTGTGCAAGGAATAAAAAGGTGCAAATAAAAACACCCTATTATAAATTAGTGTTGAATATTTGTGTCCCTCAAATTTATAAGCATGCCCCCTCTTGTTTGCATGCCCTTTTATGTTTTGAACATTTTGATATAAAAAGCTCAAATATTTAAACCCCTAATTGGATTAATTTGCATGCCCCTTTCTTATTCTCGACAACATCACCATTTGAAGAAATAACAAACCCTAAAACAATATTTATCATTTATATACAAAATAAAAAATTAAAATCCCAAATTAGTGAATGGTTAATATTAATATAAACCTAAGTAATCTTCTTCAAATACATATGATTACTCTAAATGAATTATCACCCATCAAAAATAATTACCATAAAACAAATATTTTTCAAAATGTTCCGCGTGCCTAAGCAACTGTGACCTTCAAGGGTGTTGTTCTTGTATCTGATGGCGATTTAAAAAGCACATCTAATTTGTGATGTCCATGAGGGCAAATAATTTTTTTATTTCCTTATATTAGAAAGGTCATTATTATTATGTTATTGTTATCATAATTGTCCTTTTTGTATTGTACAAAGATCATTTATGGTATGAAATATAAATAGAACTAACTTGTACAATTTAGATGAAATTATTTGTTATTGATTATTTTCTTGTTATTGTTTGTATTGTATGAGTTGGACTACATGTAGTATGGGACACAGATAGGCTTGATTTGTACAAATGATTGCTTGTATTACCATAGTTGTGTTGTGCATATTGAACCACCTGTGGTATGGGCTGGACATGGATTGGCTTGATTTGTATAGTTAAAACAAAACAAACAAAAATTATTAAAACTAGAAAAAATATAATTGTCGATTTGACCTCCGAGACGATCTTATTTGGGTCTGAAAATTTCCATAGCAGCATAGCAACTACATGCATAGGGATCGTCAATACGAATACGTGGATATATAGGAATAACGATTCCGATTTACAATTTGAAAGTTATGACCTCCCAAAATTAAGGTGTTCTTGAAATCATTCGATCATTTTTTTTTCCTTTCTTCTAATCCGTTTAATCTTGTGCGTTCATGAAACTTGAAGCCATGATATCTACATCAACATGAAAGAATAATAATGGAGAATCTATCATGGATTTCTAACACATCCTAGCTGAGCCATAAGCAATAAGCTCATACAAATTACTCTTAGGACTAGTTTATTAACTCTTATTTAGAAAAATAACCTTTTCTTATTTAGGAATCCAATTCTGATAAATTGTGTGAAAAAGATTAATGAAGAAAATTTTGTCTAAGATACCAAAAATGATCACATTAGGTCATCTCCAACCCTTACTCAAACCTATACCCAAATTTCACTTAACATTTGAATAAAAACTTGATTTAATATGATGTATCTCCAATCATCACTTTGTGTTGTACTCAAATCTTTTAAAAATTTCACGGTCTTCTTCTAATTATTTTCTATAAACATTTTCAAAGTCTTTTCTTCAAACATTTCTACTACTCAATTTTTCTTTCCTTCAAAATATTTAAATTTAAAAATTATTATCATCTAATTTTTTTAAAAATGGTAAAAGTAATATTTTTTTTACTCAAGTAAAAATAAGAAGTTAAAAAATAAAGATGAAGACTTAAGAAAGAATACTTTTTTTTTAGGATTTCAAGATATGATGTAAAAATTTTGAGGGGTGGGAAACATCTAATATAATTAAATTAAAGGTGAAGTTGAAGGGAAAAAAATGTCATATTGGAAGAAAATGTGGAGATAAAGGAAAAAAATGTAAAAAATTTGGGTGAAGATTTGAGTCTCTTTTAATTTGTATATAGATTTGAGTAAAAACTTGATTTAGGTATGGGTATGGGTAAATAGTTAGGAGAAAATTTTGGGTGATTTTTTTCTCAAATTTAAGTTTTAGTAAATGTTTGGGTATAGGATTGAAAATGCCCACCAAATCTTATTTATTTGAATGCTTAATCAGAAAGAAAATAAGAAGGAATGCCAAATCAACCCTTATCGTCGTCCCTAAAAATTATGGAGCACTGATATTCTCAATCTTTTTTCACGATCTCCATTTTTTCTCATCTACTAGAAAATTCTAATATATATATATATATATATATATATATTCAGTCGATCGATTAGGTGCGGCGAACGGCAGGTGCGGCCACGACGTGGGCCGTTTGATCGCGGGTCCATCGCATCCAACGGTCGACGTGAATCGCACTCGACCATCCGATGCGATGGACCCGTGATCGACGGCCCGTGATCGCTGCCGCACCCGTCGTTCGCCGCACATGGTTCCCTATATATTTATTTTGTTTATAATATATATGTAATTATGAGACAAAGGCAAAGCTTTAAAAAAATATAATAAAAGATAAGTTAAGTATTTAAAAAAGACCACATAAATGATTGGCAAGACCTTGCAAGTGTTTGCTCACTATGTTCCAAAAAAAAAAAAAAGGAGATAAAATAAGATTCTCTACACAGTATTTTGAAAGATATCACTGTGAAGTTTGCACATCAATATTATCCTTTCAAATTGTATAACAGTGGATTCAAAGCAAGTTATGATAAGTTAATATATGATGGCATCACATGATTTTCAAGCATGTGCAAACTTAACAATGCTATTATTCCTGCAGTGGTCCTTCCACGTCGTTCATACTCTGTCACTCCGATCTCAATCACACGGTTCAAAATCCATCCATCAATCAGATCCCCAACTAAAGGAGTTTTTTTTTTATATATATATATACTTTCAGTCAAAGATCCCAAGCTCCCGAGTCAAAGAAATCTTAAAATAATAACAACAATAATATAGTACAATCAGACATCACATGCTCAACCGGTGAAAACAACACGATTTTCACCGACATAAATAACCCACCATCGGGTCAACAGATTCTCTGAAAAAAACCTGTACGATCTTATCTTATTCTCACCGGAAGGTGGTCCCGTTTATAACAAAAAAACCGAAATAAACATTATAAAAAAAAGAGACGCTCACATGTCCTCTAACCCGTCACTTTCTCGAACCCAAGCATCCTTTGACGGTTCAACTACTAGTAACCATACACCACTCTTAAATCTCACTCACTTTATTCCCACCTTACACAGTCACCCAACTCTTGAGAAAAGGAAAATGTTCCTTACAACCATTTATTTATTTAAAATTTTTTGATCATTTTATTTAAATTATTCCATAAATAAAATAGCAAATGTTTAATTGGGGGGTGAGAGGAGTAAAGCAAAATATTTTTAAAAGTATAAAAAACAAAAACATAGAAAGCAGTAACACAGTAAAAAAAGGTTTTTACTGACATGGCATACATTAGACTCAATCACATTCACCAACCAAAACACAGATCTCAAATGTTTTCATTTTTTAAAATATAATAAGCATCATCTAATGAGATATATACTTTGATAAAAAAATACATATTGCTTCCATTTCGAGTTAAATGAACCCACTTTTAGTAAGCGTAAGAATATATTTAATGTTGTATATACAACATCTAACTAGGTATGTATATGTCTCACTGGATTTTTAATGCGGTATATATGTCTTTTTATAGTTCTAAATACACCTCCATATATTTTTTTTAAACTATCAAATAATCATCCAACAAGGTATGTACCTCTTTAAGTGACATATATATCTCACTAATTTTTTTCTATTTGTTAAAAATAAATCTATTCAATTTGAAATAGAACAATATTAGTCTTCCCCCAGACACGATGTGTGTGTAAATAGAAAAAATATTTTATAAAAAGCTACTCACAACGAATACCCTCAATTTTTTTCAATTCATTTGTATGTGTGATGTAGTATACCAGACATATGATATAATTAAAATTTTAATAATTATTAAATAAATCGTTTGTGAAATTTATTATAATATTATACATAAAGGAGATATGCTACATAAAGGAGATATATACCCCTCAACCAACCCTATATTGTAAAAATACTCTATTCGAAACTCTCAAACTAACAATATTGCTCCATTAGATTTTAAAAAATATGATGATATGGCATAATCACCACCATTAATCAATATATCATTGATACATATAGATATTAAAAAGATATATTTGATGAATATCTCATATTATCTTTTAATATATTAAAAATAAATATTTTTTTCTTCTTATTCTTAATATAAAATTAAAAGTTCATATATGACTAAGGATAAAATTGAAAATGAAAATGTTATACAAAGGAACATACAAAACTTAAAAACGCTTTCGTTTAATATAATAAGTCTTCCCCACGCACGATGTGTGTGTAAATAAATAAAAAATCCATCCACAACCATGGGAGGTGCCACATGCATTGTGATGGGTCAATTGACCCCTATCAATTTTTATTATAATTTAAACTATTACCGTCACCATGACAATTCAACTCACCAGTGACCCCACCACCCCCATCAAGCTACCATCCTTTCTTGATTCATTGATGGTTTATTTTTTGAGCGTTGATACACTTGGTTCGTTTTACAGCCTGTTTTACAAACCTATACACTATTCATAAAATTCTTCAAAAATTAATAACTTTTCAAGTATAACTCCAATTACAGCCTGTGATCACTGATCAATATCTCGTTTGAAACATTTTTTTGGGTATATACTTATGATTGTAAAATAGTTTTTTCCCATAAATGAATATTTGACTATAAATAGTAAGATCAAACATTAAAACTCATATTTGATCCGAAATTAGATTTTTACATCTATATTACATGATTATCTGAATCTAAATAAAAAATAATATAAAAAATAAATATGCTGATGTGGTACAATTATAACCATTCATTCAGTATACCTTAAAAAATCATTAAAATACTGAGATTAATTTGGTGGATATGAATATGATATTATTCGATTCATATATATACACAAATATAAGAGACATTTTTTTTCCTTATCCAAATCTAAAACTAATAAAAATATTTTTCCATTCTTAACCTTTGTTTAAATCAAAGATAATTAATAATTAAGGGTAATTCTAAAAAATGAAAATGTTACAAATGAACAAACTTGATAAGTTAAACACTTTCGTTTTGTATAATAGAGTCGATACATTTTATTAACAAAATATATACACCAATAGATGATGTTTGTTATTTTAAAAAATTAAAATATGTGAGGACTGCATTTAGAGCTGTACCTAACATTATCTTTTATTTTATTGTCTAAAAATACATAATTAAATATTTTTGTTTTTTTTTAAATTATATGTCTCATATAATGAAATACATATTTTTATAAAATATAAAATATATACTCTTGAATAGTATCATTAGTAGAAAATGATAAAAATTTTAAGGGTAAAATGCATTTGGTCCCCCTAAAGTTTTTAAAACCTACAAAAATACCCTATGAAGTTAAAAAATATACACTTACATCCCCTATCATTATATTTTTCGGTTAAGATAGAACAAAAGTAATTTAAAATTAATTTTTTACACTTAACTCTCTAAATTTTCACAAAAAATTAATTAATTAATTTTGGATATGTTTGATAAACATTAGCTTATACAATAAATAACTCTTCAAATGAGTTTGACTGCATATTTTTAGAAATAAGTGACACAACAATTAATTAGAAGGTAAAAATATGATATAGATTCAAATAAAAAGATGAAATCATACTTTTTCCCTATCCTTGATGAAAAATTGTATATTTTTGACCTTATGCATGTTTAGAATACTCTAGGGTAGCCCTGTCAACGGGTCGGGTCCGGGTCGGGTCGGGGTGGACCCGGACCCGACCCGTGGCAAGACCCGACGGGTCCGGGTCCGGGGAAATGTAGACCCGGACCCGGACCCGTCGGGTCCGGGTCGGGTCCGGGTCCGACCCGACCCGGATGGTTGGAAAAAAAAAAGAAAAAAGGGAAAGATCTCATATATTTGTTTGCTTTATCATTTTATTTGAAATTTTTTGTATAAAACATTATTATTAATGAGACTATGTTTGAACATAATCTTATACAATTCAAAAAAATAAATGAATTATTAAACAATATCCAAAACAATAACCACTAACATAAAAAACATATTAACCTAAATAATAAAGATAACTAATTATACAAACATTCAAAACAATATTAACCTAAACAACATTCAAAACAATAAACATTAACATATTAACTAAAATAATAAACATAAAGCATGCAACAAACTAATTAATTATACAAATTCAAAAGCTAATAAGTTAATTGTTCAAAACAAACCGATGACAATACATTACTAAGTTTATTACATATTAAACAATCAAATTCTTGCAAGTTGCAACATCAACACAACAAAAAAAATGTTATGACATTATGATTATGATTTATGAACTTATGGATACAAACATAAGTTAAGTAAGAAAAAAAATTATGTATCAACTAATACTAATAGTCTTATAATATATGAGCATATATTAATAAAACAATCGGGTCTCGGGTCCAACGGGTCGGGGCGGGGTGGACCCGGACCCGACCCGTTTGTTTGTTCGGGTCCGCCGGGTCGGGTCCAACTCGGGTCGGGTCCAAATCGGGTCGGGTATATTACACGTGTAATCGGGTCCGGGTCGGGTCGGGTCCGGGTCTGGACCCGACCCGTTGACAGGCCTACTCTAGGGTCCAAGCTCATTTTACCCAATTTTTAACTGAGGTGAAAAGGACAGAGTGTAACAGAGCTCCTCGAAAAATCACCGGCGGTAGTCATACTCTCATCGTCTTCCCTCCCCTCTCTATCTTTAGCCCACACAAAAAAAAGTAAACACTGCCTTCAAAAGATTAAACAAACAACTAGAGTAAGTGAAAGTGAGAGAGAGAGAGAGAGAGAGAGAGAGACAATGGATAACAACAACAACAGCAGCAGCAGCTCATCAAACGCTTTGAGACTCCTCAACAAGTCCTCTCACAAGATCTCAAAACCCCCTCTCAAACATCAACAACAACATCATCACTCCAATCAATCACAGAATCAACCAAACCAACAACATCAACAACAACAACAGCAGCAACAACAACAGCAGCAGCAACAACAACCGCCGGTATATAACATCAACAAGGGCGACTTCCGAGACATCGTTCAGAAGCTAACCGGCTCCCCCGCCGCCTCCCCATCTCCGCCGCCGCAAGCCCCTCCGCCTCCGCCTCCTCCTCCGCCGATCCACCCTCCGAAGCTCCCAAGCTCCCGCCTCCACAAGATCCGCCCTCCCCCTCTCGTCCCAGTCCGCCCCTCTCCTCCGCCCCCTCCGCCGCCGCTCGATCCGTCCGGGGTGGCGGGCTGGTTCCGGACGCCGCTCTCCCCCCTCCCGCCGTTGCCCGCCGTCAGCGCCGCCGCCGAGTCTCCCATCACCGCCTACATGAGGCGTCTCCGCAGCTCCTCGAACCCTAACCCCGGCGGTCTTGATTTCATGCTCCCACCGATGCCGCCGCCACTGCCGTCGCCACTGGGTTTCGGGTTCCTGCCGTCGCCTCGGTCGCCATGCTCGTTGACGTCGCCTTCCGGGCTCGGGCTCCCGCCCTCGCCGAGGCTGCCGGTGCCCAGCCCGAGGTGGAGAGACATTTGAAATGGGGGAGCTAGGGTTGCTGGTGGAGGGAGGTAAGCTTTCTTGCCCCGACTGGAGGCCTCTGTGTTTTTTAGTGGGGAGGGATTCCAATTTTCTTTTTGTTTATTGTTGTTGTTGTCTCTCTTTTGTGCATATGTAAAAGTTATAGAAACTAATCTTAGTTTTTTTTTGGTGTAAAAGAAGTTGTTATTGTAGGTGGATTGTTTTTCTTTCATGTATATGAATGCTTGTGACATTGTTAGAGAGTTTGAGCTTTGAATTATATTTGGATGGTCTAGTCTATTTCACATTATGTCCCTGTTCATCTGAGATTTATTCGAATAGATTTGAAACTGTACCATCCTATTCTTTGTTATGTATAATGTGTCTGTTATGTTTTGCTAATAAGTAGGTTGTGTATATTGAATCAACTGACTCTGCTATAGAAAATGGTTTTGCTCATGTTGTTGGGAGGGATGTGAAAACTTTTGGCAGTTGTTATAGATGTAATAACTAAATACCCCTTATTGGATTTAGTAGGCAAATAAAATCTAGCTAGTGGGCATGGAGTCAAGCTATGAGTCCATCAGACATGACTGAACAAGTTTAGACAAGGAACAAGGAGCCTGAGGCACCATATTACTATGCACATGTGTTATTTCTACAAAAGGTTGTTGAGGTAGAAACCCACTGTGATGAATAAAGGACAAATAGAAAGTAGAAGGCCCTTGATTTAAGGAGGGTTCCACTTGGGAAATCAGTGTGGAATTTGGTATGATCTGATCAATCTTATTTTCTTTAACAAAAAATAAAATCTGAATTTTTTTTTTTCATTTTTCATCTATCTTGATTTGGATCGTGAATTTTATCAACTCTGTCTGATAATCCATTTTTGTTAAATTGAGTGCGCTCAATGTACTAGAAATTGATGATGAATATGTTCAATTTTCTTAAAAGTTTTTGTTGAAGATGGTTAAAAATTGTTCCTTTTTTTGTTTATTATCAACTATCAAGAGTGACCTACTTCATCTTCTTTCTCCAATCAATTATTGTTTTTGTATTGTAGTTATACTTTGAGTCTTTGAGGGACTCATTTAAATCAATTTTCCATAGCACAGTATAAGTCTTGGAAAAGAATACTTGATTATGAATCCCTTTTTTAATGTTGAATCATCTAATGATAACTTGTACTATAAGTTTTCAATTATATTATGGATGTAATTGAAACCAGAGAACTTTTTGAAGTTGATTTCACAGGAAGAAGCTCTGAGGTATATCTCTGATGTTGATGGAGATTAAATGTGAGAATAGATGGTTAGATTGGATGGGATGGCAGAAAGGTCCTAAATCACAGTCAGCGGAGAAAAGTTCTCATGAGGAGATGGCAATGTGTGCGTGTTTTCAAATATTATTTTATCGGGGTTCTGCATTGCGCTCTCTCAAAGAAGGAAAATTGTTAAATTTGGGGATGATGGCATGTTGTTTATTTGGGGAGTACGGTTGGAGACTGAACGTGCTCCGTTGTAAAATTTCTCATGAAATTCATAGATGTAGAGCACCATTTGTTATTCCATATTCTTGCCACATTGATGACATGGGGAAATAGATTATGCTCGGAGAAGCACACATCTTTCCTTGACCCTCCATTATTGCCCTTATTAATGTCATCTTCTTCATATCAGTGACTTTTGTTAATAGATTTGAAGTTAGATTCTGTGAATGCTTTTACATGTCATTCCTAAATTTATTTTTTGAGTGTTGACAAGTTCTGTGATAAAATAAATCTTTAATTAATGTAATTGTTGAGTCAGTTGTGTCATAACAATTGAAGATTAGAAGATTTGACTGAAGTTTGGTTCATATTGAAGAATAGAAACACACTCACATGGGTAACATCCTTGATCAAGTTCAGTTAGACTTTGATTTTGATTTTGATCTTGTTTTCAAATGTGTGTTTTTGATCTTGTGGGAAAATATTTTAAAAAGGTTTTGAAACATTTTTGAATCATTTTTGAAATCATATGTTGAAGTTTGAAGTGTTTTCAATTGAGTTTTTCAAAAGGACTTGGAAAACTAGAACAATGGTTGCATCATGTTCTTGTTTTTGGAACGAATGTTTTATTTGTATGAATGAATGAACTTTGTTTCTCGTTATTGGAATGATCATCTGATCATCTAGATGAACATTTTCAAATCTCATGAAGCGCAATTTTGAAAAACCATCTTCATCTCTTTGTGGAGCATATCTTGGGTAGTTACTATGAGATAATCCACACTGATCGTTCAGATGAACTGGATGATCATCTGAATGCTGTCAGGTTAGGTGCATTCTGGGAAAGTATTATTTCATGTTTTGCTAAACATAACATATAAATAGTGATTTTTGACGCTCCATTATTCATTTAAAGAGTTAATTTTGATTTGCATATTCTAGGGCGAGTTTAAAGAAGCCCTTTTGATCTTCTTAGGTGTGGGATCATTTTTTTCTTCATTGAATGCCTTTGAAACTTTGTTTGAAACCATTCATTCTCGAGGTTTCATTTACCATTGGCCTAGTTCTTCATCTACATTTTGTGTGTGAATCTGATCCAGGGAGGATCATAGAGTTTCTCTATAGCTGGTAAGAATGAGGACCGTGCAAAGTGAGGAAACTTTTGTAGTCAGAAGCCATCATATATGAAGGAACCATCGAACCTCCACCATTTGGTTAACGCAAAAGCGACGAGCCATCCAAATGAATTGATCCAGGGAGGACTGCGATCGAGATAAACATACCGTTGAGTTGTAGGACTTCTTATCTCTTTTTTTTATATTGGAGGGACCTCCCGTAGCTGACCTTTTAGCCGAGCTTGGTAGGTTACCTCTGCCAGTGCACCTCGGTCCGACATAAAATTTTTCAATTTTTGCCAACAAACAGGAGGGTAAGTCAATGCCAAGACTGATCTGTTTTAAACCTTGGTACTGCTCCATTGCCAAAAAACTGTTTTTGTTTTTTTTTTGTTATTAAGCTGAAACATTAATCTTCTAGTTTTAGCACAAGTTCATCTCAATAGTCTTGTTTCAGCCACGACTGATCAATTGATTTTTGATACCTCGAACCCTGAACCCATTAGACAGCATAATCATTTTGTACACAATTTTCCCTCCATATTATATCATCAGTTGGCAACATCTTCATCAGTCTCCCTGCTTTGCAATTTATTTCCCATTACTGAACCAAGTGCATGGGGCATCTATTTGGGATACTAACTGTGTACCAGTTTTTTTAATATTGTTTTGAATTTGACCACCATTCCCACTAAATTGTATTCCATACTCATTTTTTGAGTGCAACTGAATATCAAGCACTACTTCAAGTTTTTCCTTCACTCCATCTTCTTTTTATCAACCAAACATGTCACCTCCTCCAAAAAGCATGAGCCAAGGAATTTGTCTTGAACTTGATTGTCAATGTTCAATTTCCAACAAGTGCCAAGTTTCTTAATTTTCATCATTGATGAAATCCTTTTCACCTTTGATTTCTTTGTTTCTGGACAACTAGTCTTCAAATTTATCAGAAAACTAGTCACAATTTTCGGTTTGACAATATCTGGGCACCAATGCTCACCTGTTTTCCATCCTTCAATTGGGTTTTGTAATCTTTTCTCAAATTTGTTTCATAAAGAAGATAAAACACTTTTTATCCATCTCCAGATACATAAATTTATTCTTTGCCTTCCTGTCAAGTTAATCATTGTAATGTAAGGTTAGAATCTTTTATATATTCTGTCTGGAGACAATCACCTCAGGTGCATGGATGTCCGAGAAATGCTTGCATTTTGGAGCTCGGTATTTCAACTTGCAAAGAGCAGGCTTTCTGCAGGTCTTTGAAGATTTTTTAGTAAAGGTGCCGCCGGCTACTCCAATATAGCCGTTGGAAGGGGGCGGTTGGTTTCAAGTAGCCTTCTTCCAGCAGTTTTTATCTTTTATGTTTTTCCTCAACTATTTCCTTATCCATAAGTTTAAATTTAGGGTGCTGATACATGCAGTCTTTTTTGTAGTTCGTTTTGCAGCCTCATACGCTAAGATAACGTAATATATACTACGTTATCATAGCATATGGGTTCTAACATAGTATATGACTCAATTTTGTTTTTTATTATGAAAAAAATTACACTAATGTATCTTAGTATATACTTCATTTCATAAAATAACATGCACTTCAAAAGATGAGTGTATGATTTAAAAAAAATTATGGACTGTAAAACGGCTGTAATTGGGGCTGTGTATATCTTTTTCTTTAAATTTATCCACTCAACACCCTAACCAAAATCAAAAGCCCATACTCAAGTTCTGGTAAGAAGCCTAACAGCACCAAGCCTAAGGTGTGCAGGTGATGGCTGGCTAGGGTAAACTAACCGATGGTCAGTTCCCCCCTAAGCTCTATAAAAACATGTCAGCTAATCCCTTTCAGCTGGCGGGCTCAAACGGCTGAAATCAAGTAGCCGGAAGGCTCAAACGACTGCTTTCAAATAGCCGATGGCTTAACTACTTTTCTATTTATTTATATTTATTTGTTTTATATACCCGCTTTATTTATATACATTCTTTTCGATCAATACTCAACATTTCAACTAGAGGCGGCCAACACCCCATTGTTGAATTCTGTACAGTAATCACTTTCTTTTTTTTTACAACTTTTATTTACTTCTGCTATATATACTTGACGTTTTAGATAGAGGCGGTTGACATCCCCTAGTTCAATTTTGTACGGTGATCGTCTTCTTTCTTTTACACTTTTTTTTATATCAACTGATATGACCCCCCCACTTTCAAAAGCAATTGTTAGGAGTTCTCAAAAGCAAGAGAGTTACTGGCTTATCCACTTCAAAGTGCGGCCGATCGTAGCTTTGAGATGAGAACCCTACAATTTTCCATTTGAGGCGATCAACAACAACACCAACTTTTCCTGTTTTTTAGAAAGCAGATGTCGATCACATCCAAATTTTGTTATTCTGAGAGGTTGTTGAGCAGCTCAGAAACGACTCACTGATCTAATCAGTCGCGAGATAGATCAAAAAAAGGTTCTAGGAGAACTCCCTCTATCCATGTACCAAATTTCCATATGGACAAGGGTGAGGCGGGTTTTTCACTTAATTCCAAAACTTGTCCTATATTCTTCATCGGATTGGAACGAGTCGGATTCGGGCTTGAAATTAGGGGACCAAACCCTCCCCAATAGGGTCGGGTCGAGACTAATTCCCCATTTATTATATCCCACTACCATCCCTATATATTTGTATTGAATGGGAATCCAAAAATTGAAATAAAATATTAATGCCTGTGTTGGTCCTGTTGGAATAAATTTTGGAAAAAATAATTTGTCCTCAACTAATTTTTACATAAAACTACTCTCAACTAGTATTTTTTCATGATAGTTATTTTTTGTTGACTTTTAACATAGAAAAAAAAAATGTAAATAATAATTTAAGTTTAAATTACCGTTTAAAACATGATTTTGTAACAACATTAATCAATTTTGGCAATTGGTTCCTTCCAAAAAGATTGGCTTTTAGTATTTTACATAACATTCTTTTGTGCAATTCATTTTAGGAGGCTGATACACTCAATCATTCTTATAGTCGTGATGCAACTCTGCCAACACTCAGTACAAATAAGTCGCACAAATTAAGTGAGAGATTGTCGTCTGGGAGCAAAGGGAACTGATTGAATAAAGAATCTCCAATACTGATACTACTGATGCAAGCATGTGCATAGAGAGAGACAGCTATGGAGTAAAATTACAGTTTTTATTATTCAACTTAGCCAAAATATGCAAATAAAAAGGGCTTGAGAAGCGTGTTTGACTCAAAAGAGAAAAAAGCTAGAACTTAATGCCTTTTGCATATCAAAAGGCATTAATTATAAGCACTTAGAGTGTGTTTAGTTGCGTGATTGCGAAACTAATTCTACAGAAAGCTCACTCCTCCAGCTTTTAAAAATCGTAGCTTTTGGACATTATTTGCATGAAATCTGTCCGTAGAAAACTGCTTTAATAAAATTGTTTGGTTGTCCGATTACATAAAAAATAACTTCCTACAAATGCAAAAACTACACAATCATGCAATAAAATGCTACGTTATTCAAGGGGTTAACAATAGAGCAATATGATTGGACCATTGCACATCACTAAAAAGGCTAACCATTTCTAATCCTAACAGATGCTAACAAACTAGTATTCAATCTACAAAAAAAAATCTATGGTTACAAAAAAATCCACTAACTAATTATAGTGAAAATAAAATAAAATAATTCTAGATTGAATCTATGGTTCCTTCCTTGAAAGTTGTGTCGAGACAATAATTATCTATTGAGTTAGTGATCAGAAGATGTTGATCTTCTACCTAACCACTTTTGACATATTGATATAGGTACCCCTTTTTATCGAGAGATCATGGATTTGAGTTTTGTTTCTGTTGATAGGAGAAGATTTGATCAAGAAATGTTGGTCCTAAATTGTGATGAGGGCCTGCAGGAGGTTGTGAATATTAAAGTTGGTTTGTGGTGTTTTGGATCCCTGTCATGCTCGAAGTTCATCTATCACAATCTGAGGCTTGATGATATTCCACCATTAGCGCTTGTTTAGAGGTTTGTTACATCATCTATAGGTATCTCAAGCTTTGGGCATCCAGGATATGAGTTTGTAATCTTTTAATATATTTTAATTCGTGAATAAGGGAATTTTAGGCATTTTGAGAGTATGAATATGATATAATTGAGATACTTTGTTTTCTTTGGATGCCGTCTCTTTTATGGTGAGTTTTTCCTCCGACATGATGGATTTATGTGTCCCCCTTGTCAAAGAATATTTTTTAGGGTGAATGAATTTTTGCTAGATATCTCGCGTGGCCACGTGGCATCTTTTAAGGTGGCCACGTGGCACGTCCCGTAATACTGTTATCATGGAATAGGCATGAGACTAGTCTATCGACTAATTAGCCTAATTTGGTCCCGATCTGTCTCGTCTATCTCCTTTCCTCAGGTCATATAGGCACTTCTCCTCATGACTTGGTATGATATGTTCATGTTAATCAGGAGAGCATGGATGTTCAACTATCCATTTATGGACGACACGTGTCTTCATCAGAGATTAAGCAGAATTTTCCATTAATCTTCTGGCACTTTTTTTGCATATCATTAAGTTTGGTTGCTTTTTGTGTTCGTTGTTACTTTCAAGGGGCTTTATCTTTAGCAAATAAAATTGGCTGGCAAGTAGGTTATGTTGGTCCCATATTTGATATTTCAGTGGCCCCAAAGCGCCGAAAGAACATTTGTCGATATCTGCATTGATAGTTGTCAACATGATATTCGTGCCTCGACAAATGGCCGACCTTCTGTATTTGCACGGCTTATATTTTTGTCAAAAATACACCCCAGGTTTGAAAAAAAATATATATATATATATATATAAAGCGGGACGATACGGCCAAAAGTATAAATTTTAATTCAGCCAAGTCTCCTATATTTATAAGACCCTAAAGTTTTCATCTAATTGCTATTTTCTATTAGGCCCCTACATATTTATAACAGTCCCTACACAAAATCGTCAATTGTCAACTATCTGGTTTATTTGCAATAGTGCTAGGTTCCTGAATTTACATAAAATCCCTAAAAAAATCGGCTAATTTTGTTCTTTTTGTGGGAATTTGATTTCGACCCTCGGTTTCAACCAGTTAAAAGCCCCTATCTATGTTAAAAGAATCTCTGAATCAGATTTCTAATTTATAACAATCCCTGATTCAAAACATGACTTGCGATTCAAATTATCCATAATTTTTTTTTGAATGATACATAAAATTATAAAATAAATATTTTAGTCTCATTATTTAAGCGCATAGTTATTTATAAGAAGTCTTTATCATTTCAGTTTTCATTAATTTATAGTGATTATCATAAAATTAACATTCCAAATTTTTGTAAATCTTTTTTATTTCATGCAAAAGTGTATCCACTTGGTTCTTGTCTCTCTCTCTTCCTCCCTCTCCCTTTAAAATATTAAATATGGGATTTTAACTTTCAATACAAAAATTTAAATCAGTTTATTGATTATGAGGGTCAAAATATTATTGTATTTGATTAAAAACAAAATATAATATATCTCAGTAAAAAAAATTTAGAGTAGAGGCTAAACAATTTTAGATATTAGAATATCGGTTTATTTTTTAATTTTTTTGTCACTCCTTTATTAGAATTTTTTAATTGCACTATGTTATTTTTGGGTGAAGCTACAAAATTTAGATGTTATCTGATAAAAATTTATTTTGCACTGGCCTAAAATAATATACATGTATACACTTTCTTATGGCGTTTCTTCACAATTTAGTCCTTAATGAAAATAACATTATTTAGAACCTTGAATTTTGAAATTATATACTTTAAAGCAAAAAACATATATAAACTTCATTTGTCATTTGAAAATACATTTTATTAACTCGGGACCAGAAAACTAATATATATATATGTATAAATTTTAAGCCAAGGACCCTCAAGGTCAAAAGAATGAATAAAAATATTAATTAAAAAAAAGATAAAAATTTGGCGATTCAAATTGAATGCGTTTGTGTAGGTCATCAAATTAAACAAAATTTTAAGCAAAAGATGAAAACCCAGTTCAAGTGACAAAAGCGTTCAGGCGTGGGCGATTTAGCTCACTGGAAAGCAGGACGGAACGAATAATTAAAGAAGTGGGGACCAGAGGGCCAAGAGAATGAATAAGATAAAAAAAGAGTAATTACATATATATGATATGTTAAGATGAAATTAAGATAAATGATCGAGTCCTTGAAGTAACGGTGATCGATTCATATCAAAAGCTTTTTTTTTATACTTATTTTCTTGTATTTAGTGATCTGGGATCATTTATATAAGATATAGAAAAAAATTTCGAAGTCTCATTATTCCCATAAAAAGAAAAAGAAAAAATAAAGCTTCAAAAATAACAAAAAAATATGAACATGAAGGAAATAATTGATCAGAAAAAATACAAGGATATATTTTAAACCTAAATTTTGAAAATAAAATTTAAAACCTAACTTCCAAAAAATTTAAGAAGACTTTATATTATATAGTAATGATGAAAAATCAAAATAAACAAAAAAAAAATCATTAAAACATCCTTATGAGTGATTTTTCAATCATTCAAACTCAAGTACTAATGTTCTCATGAAAATATGTGAGTATATATGTCATTTCTATAAAATATTAATATATTGTATTATATAAATATATATTTTAAAAAATCAAATGTATGTATGCTAACTGAATTGCAAACGAAAATGCGTGTAACATTTTTCAAATTCAAACTCACTCATTTCTATTAGAATTTTTTTGCATCATGAAAATATCTTATTTTATCAAAATAACTCCAGTGAATTACTATTTGAAGTTATAAGAGCATTATCTCCAAAGACTCTTTACACCAAATTTTTCTCTATATAGTGAGTCAAAAACTTTAAAATACACCACCAAAACCCTCCCCACACCCCTCCCTATCATATTTTTTCTGTACAAGGCTTCATGGAGTCTTGTAGGAAAAACTACAATGTAAAATGATTACATTGCCCCTTTAACCAAACCCTTTTTATCTTTCTCTCTCTCCATTTTTTTCAATCAAAATGAAACTATCTCCCCCAAAATGTACAAGGCCCTGCAAACCTTAGAAAAATAAAAAAATAAATAAAATTGATTTCATCTGCCGGTCGTCCACCGTCCACCCGCCGTCCGTCCTTCCTTTTTACTATAAAAGATTTTCATTTCATTCGTTAATAAAAAATCCTTTCTTTTTTTGGATCCTAAAAAATCTCAATCCCCATCTTCCATTATATTCATCGGCCTTTATCTTCATCCATGTCTCTCTCTTTCTCTCTGCATCATTAAAAAAAATAATTGGAGTCTCAGGGACTTGTGAGGCTGTTAATGGTGGTTATGGCTCCGTTTGGTAACGAGTTTAGGCGGATTCCGCTTTTTGAAAAGTTAAAATCTCAAAATCGTGCAGCCAAACGGGTCGGATTCCGGCGGAATCAAAAGCTGGGTTTCTTTTAATTTCTCTCTTAAAATCCGTGTTTTTTAAATCTCAAAAATAACGTTTTTTGGTCGGAATCGATTTTTTGAATTGAAAAACAACTTTTTCTATCAAACATTAAACTCCTTCCAAATATTGATTCCTGAATTAAAAAAAAAACATCCCAAAAAATCATGGTCTAAAATCATCTTAAAAAGCAGTTTTATTCTAAAATTTACTTTTCAATCTGTGTTTCCAAACGGAGCCTATGTTTCCAATGGGTCTTCTCTACTGTTATGAAGCTTATGATTTTTACGTTGATGGTAGAGATGGTTGGGTACAAAATCCATATGATCTTTAAACAAATTATTTATGATTTTTAATAATTTTGTTTATTTATTATGTTTTTTAAATGATCTTTATTTCATGTCAATATTTGATCAATTATAAAAAATAATTTTAGATTTTATAATTTATAGGTATGAAATGGGGTAAATAGGTCATTTAGAATGAAGATATGGTAAGAATGAAGTGACTTTTAAAATGCTTAAAAAAAAGCTTTATATATGTTACATGGAGCCATTTTTTCCCCACAATGTAAGAAAATATCGGGGAGGCTTTTGGAAATGTTCTAACCGTCCAAATGATTTAAACAATTCATGAATGATATTAATATTTCTGCAAAAAAAAAAAATGCAAAAATACTCCTCAAAAGGGGATTCATTTAAAATTCAAACCCTTTTGAAAGGTGTTAATGAGAATAAAATTCAAACCCTTTTGAGAGGTGTTAATGGGAATATAAACTTTTGGAGGGGTGTATATGCAAAACCCTTTCTTTATTCAGCATCGGGTTGAACCCGACCCAACCCGACTCGTGGGCGGGTTCGGGTTGGATGTTAACCACCCGAACCCGAACCAACCTGTTGGGTTGGGTTCGGGTTGGGGGGTTCAACCCAAACCCGACCCCCTTTAACAAATGCTACCATAACAACATACATATATCTAAAACCCTAAATTCCTAAAACATAATAAACAATTACACAAATTAGTATCACTATGGGGTGGGGTGTATATAATATTTAATTAATAATTAATTAGGTTTGTTTTGTTGTTTATTAAATATTTTGTATGATATTTTAGGTGTTAAACCGGACCCGAACCCGACCCAAACCCGACCGAACCTCAGGCCCGGCCCTGGGTTCAACCCGAACCCACGGGTAGGCCGGGTTGAACCGTAGGTCGGGTTCAGCTCGGGTTCGGGTTGGAGTTGCCCCGACCCAACCCGCCCGAGTACCCCTACTTTATTCAGCATCATTCGGCCCTGTTGAATCTTGCGTGGGGTGGGGTGGGCTCACCCGGCCTTGGGTGTAGGGAAGGGCCCCAAGGGAAGGGCCCAAATGCAACAATTATAAAGTATTTTTATGGGCCTCATTCTAGCATGGCCCACTAGTTATTTGAACATATTCAATGCCCTAACTGAAAAAAAAGAAAAACTGAAATCAATCCCACCTATTCAGTTACTATTAATATTTATATATAATTAAATTTTTTAAATCTCTTTTAGGAAGGTGAATAGTCACCTTCTTTAATTAGCCTAACATTTACTTTTTTATCCCTTAATTGATCTCTCTCTCAGTCTCTCTCATCTCTCACGGTCTCTCTCTCTCATAATCTAAGTCAAAGAAGCAAAATAACAAGATTTTACAAGAAATTGATCTTCATTATAAGGTACATAGCCCTTTTTTGAATCTTAGTTTTATTAATTTATTTATTTTTCTTAGATATATTTTTTTAAAATTATATTCACATATTCTTGCTAATTAAAGATGATATTAAAAATTTAGGCATGCAAATCTTATTTTTTGAGATGATTGAAAATCCCTAATTAGAAGAAAACAAATTACTCACTCATGTTCTTTTATAAAAGAGGGGACGAACAAAATAAATATGGTTCTTGAGGTGTAACCTATTTTTTTATATTCTTCTAAGACTTCTAATGAAAATATTGTTATTGGTGTAAATGTGATTATATGTATGTGCTTGTAATTTTTTTAATATAATTGTTACAAGATAGATTTTTAAATTATCATATGTTGGTTGAGTTATAAAATGAAGCTGATGAGAGCATGTATTTATCTTTTACACTCTTTTAGTTCATCAATGAAAAATGAAAATTTATTGGATCATTTTTAAATAAAATGATTTTTTTATAGGGCCCTGTTTTGAAAAATCGCCTAGGGCCCCAATCAAAATTTCAAATCTCAGGGCCGGCCCCCCTTTGGTTCCGCCCTGCTCGAAAGGAGCGTATATTCTAGAATCAGTGTTTCTACATGGAAAATTTATGAGAGTTGGTCCTTCTGCTTCTCTCGGATTGGGGTTGTGCGATTGCAGGTGTGAAGCAAGTTTGGTTGGGGGGGGGGTGTTTCTCGATCTCTAGATCGAGTAAGAGATTTTCCCCTCTGGTGCATGTTTCCTTGGATACCTCTCTTCCATGTCCTTTCACTTTTCTCTCTTGTCCTGGGATGTGAAGTTTGAGGTTTTGCATGTTTCATGCCATTGTATCCCATTCCTTTGTTTTCACCTTTCATCATTTTTTATCTTTCTCTTTAAGTCTGTCAATTATCTAAAAAAAATTTGAATCCGTATCCAAAAAATTATAAATATCTCAATCTTAAGATTTGAAGTGTGGATATAGATATCAGTGTATCTGACCCAAAAAATATCCGTATTCGACATATATTATAAATATATATATTTTTATTATATATTGTTCATATAATCACAATCATAATATATTATATTACTATTAAATTTTTAATGTGGAATATATAAAAGAGAATAAATCTTAAAATCTCAATTTTAATTTTTATGTCTCTTTGATATATAATTATTCAATTTAATGATAATATTTAAACATGTTAATTATCTGATAAATATATCCGTATCCAAAGAGATCTGAATTCGAAAATTAATATCTTTCAAATATGAAAGTTAGAACATGGATATTAACGTATCTTATCTGTCCAATTGACATGCTTACCTATCCCCCTACTC
This sequence comes from Acorus calamus, assembly GCA_030737845.1. Taxonomy (NCBI): domain Eukaryota; kingdom Viridiplantae; phylum Streptophyta; class Magnoliopsida; order Acorales; family Acoraceae; genus Acorus; species Acorus calamus. The sequence goes on from CM060876.1 coordinate 20,514,003, forward strand.
TCCTCTCAGTTTGAACTTTTGTAACTCTTTTTTACTATGTTAAAGTGTTATTCTAACATATGATAAATTATAAACAGTCTACAATTTCCTTTAAAAAAAAATTTAAGCACCGGAAAGAAACAAAATAAAACCATGTGTATCAATCAGTTCTTTAAATAAAAATAAAGAAAGTTGAAAAGGAGCTAGATTTATATCATTTCGAGATTTGGTACCTGTGAAGAAAGACAAAAAGTCCCAAATTACACGAAATTTCACAAGCTGCAAGTTGATCTCCAGGGAATCCTAACTAAAAGCATCCAAAGATGAGGGTACTTGTGAAAACTCCTCTCCTCATTAATTAATAGAGAGATTGATCACTTTCATTTGTCTATATGTATGAAAGGCACAAAACTGACTTGCTCTTTGATTAGGTTAAAATCTGAACACGTGATTTTTAAGAACTTTTTCTCACCCGATTCTTAAAATTTAAAAATCATATATCATTTATAAAATGAAATTTAAGGTGAAATTATCAATATTTTTAAAATCAAGTTTTTCATTGAACTAAAAAAATAAAGAGTTAAGGATCATTAATTTAACTGTTGAGTTGATCAGATTTTTTATCGGTATGATGACATATTATATGTTATTTGATCAGATTTGATAAAAAAATGAAGTGTTAATCAGATTTGATCCTTGACAATATGATGACATATTATATGTTATTATTATTAATAAAGAAATTCACAAAAAAAAAGAAATATTTTTCGTTCTTATTACTTTTTAAACTTTTATTTAACATCATAGCATGATTTATTATATAAATTTAATTTTTTATATTAAATTTAATATGTTAATAAGTAATCAATCATAATCTTGTACAAGATAATATGATACCGATCAGTTTAATCAATTCAATTGGTGAGTTGATTTATTTTTATCGATTTTTATACTAACAAGTTTCAGTGTTACATATGGGCTTAACTCTTATGAGAGAGAGAAAATATTTTCTATTTTTAATACATTTTCAATTAATTATATGTTTGTGAGCCTTTCAAACGGTGACCCTTTACATATCATATTTACCTTCAAATGGTGATCCTTGATGAATTCAAATGGTAACCCTTTATTGGTCACACTCGACACAATTCAATTTTTGTTCTCAAAGAATAATGACGCCCATTAAGGGCATCAATGAACATTCATTGTTCACTTGTTAAAAAAAAAAGGAGTGTGGTTAAAAAAAAAAAACATTCATTGTGAACTTTTGACTGGTTAAAATACTTAATTGTAAAACCAATAAATTTCTGTGCCCACCCACCACAAGGCATGTTTATTTATGATATGATTAATCATATTTCATTAACATTTCAGTAACTCTTTTCAGTTAGAATGCGGTCCAGCCAACCTTGCTTTCAAAATTATAGATGCTACAGTTTCATAGACTGTAAAGCCTTTTATTTCTCACACAAAAAAAAAAAAAAATCTTGAGCGTATCTGAACATCAATAGTCAGTCTGTTTCTTATTGCAGCCTTTATGCTAAAATGTTTCATGGACCACAGAGAAATTTTTTTTATAAAAAAAGATGAATTTTCGTGCAAACTTGTGATCATTTAAAACCCACATCCCATCAACGTTAAACACATTTAAAGAGAGATGATATAATTGAAACACTACTTTAAAATATATTGACACAGCCAATATATGCGATTCATTGTTTAGGAAAGATACATGGAGAGACTGGAGGGTCAGATTTTGGGATTGACTCTTCAAAATGAAGAAGGGGCTCAATTTTTTGAGGGGTTGGAGATGAGATGTTATAAAACAAATAGTATTATTTTATCTAACACAAAATTTGCAAGTATACTGAAATCCCTCTGCCCTGAATAACAACCATAGAAGTACAGTCACCTAAACCCCGAATGGCATTAAAGAATCCTCAACAGAAGCATGTATACCAAACTCCATTGAATTATTTCTACCATAAATAAGACCTTAATAAACAACATCTACTTTGACGTTGACGCTCACAGACAAGAATCTGCAAACAATGACCCTACATAGACGTGTAAATTTGAAATCGTGGGGACCCAACACTGTCACAACACAAACTCATCTTTTCTCTGATAACCAAATACTTAATAAACATCATTTGCATGGCATTACCACAGCTTGGGTTATATGCCTCATCTATGATTTATAAAATATTTAGAAAAAAATAGAGATGATGTTACACAATCCTTGCATGTATTATATCACTAACAAATGTATATTGTTCACTACTAAATGACACTTTTTTTGGGGGGGCAAAAGATACAATTTATTGAATTTCATGAAGTCCATTTTCAAATATAAAAATAGTGAAAGTTTCATGCAACCCTAACATTGATCAGGGAATGGGAGGCAAGAGAGAAGAAGCCAGGAGGAGCAAACAGCCAAACACACAAGATGAAGGAACTATATATAGCATAAAGACAAAAATATAGCAACTTGAAATCTTGTCATTGAAGATCAAAAGGAGTCATTGAATCCACATAAAAGAGAGGGGATACAAACATACAAAAAAAAGAAGCAGCATTCCAGCCTCCCAAATATATATGCTAAGATGCTAATGACAACTGCAATCTTAGCAAAGGAGAAGAAATTGCAGAAGCAAACAAATAAAACATAGAAATCCCAAACAAACTAAAAAGGATTGTTGGCACCTCGCGGGTTGCTCGAGCTAGGCTTGGAATACATAAAGAAAAACAGGAGAAAAAAAAACAGGAGATAAGACCATTAAAACAGCCAGCAAATAACAGCAAAAGGGGGGGTAATGAAGAGCCCTATTTGCTCAGGTTACTGCTCATCCTCGTGCTTTGGTGCTTCTTTGATTTCATCAACTCCATCATCCTGTACACAAACAGGTTTGGATGAGCACATTATAAGCTTGTAAATAATGATATTATTAATTAATTCACATGGTAGCTGAATAAGATAATGACCTGCATATCTGAAGTCCAAAGAGTGAGATTGTCACGGAGAAGCTGCATAATCAAGGTACTGTCCTTGTATGACTCCTCGCCCAGGGTATCAAGTTCAGCAATGGCTTCATCAAAAGCCTGAACACAATGTAGGGTTAACATATGAGATAAATCATGAAAGCATAGAGGTCAGACTCACTATATCCAAAGAGAACACAGTAAAACATTACACTGGTTCAGGCCCAATACATCTTGAATTGCAAATTTCAGATACAAAAAACAAAAGCAACGGTTCTTGATTCCAATAAAAATAAGATCATCACTTCCTACTGCATAAAACGTGCCCTTCCCCCACCCCCCAAAAAAAGAAAGAACTAACAAAACAATGAGTCATTATTAATAAATCAAATAAAATCACATTCTCAGGTCTGATTGGAGCAGAGTGAAATGGCAATAGAATAAGAAAAATAAAGCACATATATCATAGGTTAAGCAAAATTACAAACGAAATACCAGAATAAATCAAGAATAAAAAGAGAAATCTGCCTAAAAACCCTAGAATATTTGAAGATATTCAAACAGGAAGAAAAGGAGAAAAAAGAACTCATGCTTAAAACACAAAACAGCATAAACCAAGACCAAATGGCAAGCACATATAAAACTACAATAAAAAGAGAACCCCTAGCTGAACAAAAAGGCAAACAACAGTAGAGAGTGGTTTAGTTTTAACCCTGACCAGAGCCTTCAACACAAACCACACAAAAAAAAATATAGCCAACATCAGCAAACCTAGTAAGGTCAGCTTCAATATTCAAGTAATCACATCCCCCAAAGATCCACAGAACCCCCAACCAATGTATCCTGCCCAGCAAACTCAAACATCTTTCATGGACAGGACATCAAACCACACCTTGAAACCCATAAACGCATCCACAAGGACAATCACAAATGCCAAAACATAATACTTCAAGCAATTACAGAGTTACAAAACAAAGATAGTTCCAAAGCATCAACTTCCACATTCCAACAAGTACATTCCATCATATGAAAATATAAAAACAAAATTAATAAAAAGCTAAAACACAAAATCGACAAAGATTACCCCAAATCAAGAAAACGCGATCAAGAAACCAAAACCACAACATATGTATCCCCACCAAGATCCCAGATCCCCAAATCTCACCACACATTTCGTTCTTTTAAATTCTTTTTTTCAATTTTTTTTTTCAAAATTAGGGCATCAACATCAACCAAAAAGCAAAACCAACAAAAGATCCGATCCATCCTCACCTGTTTAGCGAGCGTGCAAGCCCTGTCAGGGGAGTTCAATATCTCATAATAAAACACCGAGAAATTCAGCGCAAGACCAAGCCTGATCGGATGCGTCGGCGCCAGCTCCGCCACCGCAATATCCTAATCAAAACCCCCGCAAAAAAACTCATTCAAAACCACAGAGCATCATTTAAGGAGAAACCCTAAAACAAAACAAAAACAACAAACCTGAGCGGCCTTGTAGGCCTGGAGAGTGGCTTCAGCGGCGTCCTTGCGATCGGATCCGGTCTTGAACTCGGCGAGGTACCTGTGATAGTCCCCCTTCATTTTCAGATAGAAGACCTTCGAATCACCCGACGAAGCCGACGGGACGAGCCTCGAATCGAGGAGTCCGAGGATCCCGGCACAGATCGACGAGAGCTCCTCCTCGATCTTGGACCTGTAGTCCCGGATGAGCGAGACGTGGTCGGCGTTGCCGCGGGACTCCTCCTTCTGCTCGATCGAGGAGACGATCCTCCAGGAGGCACGGCGGGCGCCGATGACGTTCTTGTAGGCGACGGAGAGGAGGTTTCGCTCCTCGACGGAGAGCTGCTCCGACGTGGCGGAGTCGGAGGAGACGACCTTCTCCATGAACTCCACCATCTCCTCGTAACGCTCCGCCTGCTCCGCCAGCTTCGCCATGTACACGTTCTCCTCCCTAGTCGCCGACGCCATTGTTTTTGCTTTTTTTTCTTCTGGTTTTGGGAAATTCAGAGAGAGAGAGAGAGAGAGAGGGGGGAATGGGAAAGGGAAGACGAGCTGGCAGAGATGAATTAATTGGCAGCTGTCGTTTGCTTTTTCTTTTCTATTTTTTTCTTTTTTATTTCAAGGGGCGGAGATTTTTTTAAAGAAAAATTAGGATAAATTTGCATTTTGGCCCCTGAAGTTTACAAAACCTGCAAAAACACTAACATGATCTCTAGAGAAATGTAATTTTTTTTTATCATATGCACCATCACTTTAGGCCTAATTTGGTAAACAAATAAAATTTTAGAATAAGTTAGTCTAATTTATTGAGATAAAAAAATCACTATTTTTTATTCAAATTTGTATTTGATAATATTTTTTATTATCCTTATTTTTCTATTTTTATCCTCAATCTTGTATTTGGATTAAATATGAGATAATTTCAATTTATTTACCTTTTCTATTAATGGGACATTAATATTATTTGTTGAAATACATTCTTTTTTTTTATTGGAAGGGTAGTCATAAATGTCATCCTAATTTTATAAAATAGGGATAAAAAATATGTTCCACCTTTTACCTATAAATAACTATTTCTATTTTTTATTTCATAATGTGAACAATTGTTCATACTTTATTTTATTTTTTAAAATGTCATATGGGATAATGAATGATTTATCTTAATTTTTTCCTTATCATAACCCTTTATCCACAAACTGTATGAATGATTTATATTAATTAAGATATATGCATGGATAATTTGAGAGGTAAAATACATAAAATGTGTTTTATTATTTAAAATATATAGATAAAGTGATAATTTCATGTTATCGAATTTTTTCTATTTTACTGAAAAGTATACTGTAAGGTGGCATAAGTGTACGTTTTTTAAATTACAGGAGGGTGTAAGTGCATATTTTTAACGTATAAAGAGTGTTTTATTGGTTTCCATAAACCTGAGGGGGTGCAGATGCATTTTACCGTAAAAGTTGCATAGAGAGAAGCACTGGAGAGCGTAAATGCGGAGAACCTTATCTTACTATTCACGTGCGATGCACGTGAGAGAGCAGGGGTTGTTTGTTTACGTTGTTGCATTTTTAATGTTTTTTTATTTTTATTGGAAGTCGGTGGTTCTCACATTGTAATTGTTGAATATTTATATATATTATTATTTTTTTTTTATAAAAAAAAAAATTTGAATCGATGGCCGTGGATTGTTGACCACATTGGCAGCAGTCAAGGAAATCTAGAGAGAGATAGCCCTACGCTTAAAATTTGGATATTAAAAATAAAAATAAAAAAATCTAAATAACCCACTGTTTAAAATTTATATAATCTTTTAATTTTTTTTAAAGTTCATATCCTTAAAAATATTATGTAAATATAAATAACCTTTCGAATTAAATTTTTTGTTGAAAGATGAAAAATATTTTGTGAATTTGATTAACCCTGATTAAGAATTCAATATATAAAAAAACCTTATAAATTGTTTAAAATGAAAAAAGCTTCTTTATTTTTTCGGATATATTATAAAATCTTATCTAGATGGGAGAAATAATAATTTACACATGATTTTTCACATTTTTAATACATTACTAGGATTAATTAGATGGAATAATCCAAATTTTTTAACAAAAATTTAACTGAGATAGTTATTTGGATATATATAGGTGTTTTCAAGGGGATATGTGGATTTCTTAAAACGTTAAGGGGTTATATGGATTTTAAATCATTTTCAGGGGGCTATATGGATTTATCCCTAAAAAAATAAAATAAAATTCACAAAGTTTTATTTGTGTACGTACGTGTTGTTATCGGCTCTTTTGCGTTAAAAGAGGATATATTAAAGAGGATGCGATGAACGGAGGGGATAAAAGAATTGAGTTTTTAGAATTTTTTTTATCTTTATATTTTTTCTCTTTAGTGTAAGCTTATTGGTTCACTCAGTATTATATTCACTTCATTTCTCTGTTAAATCAGAAACCATATATAGCCCAAATCAACTTAAAATCTCAGGGCAGACTCTTTTTATTAGATAAATTTTGCAATTTTACTATGCCCCCGGATACAGAAAAGCCTCTAACTTATTTTTTTTATAAATAGGTTTAGATAGTGAACAATAAAAATTTAACACATTTCAAAAAACATTTTTTTTTTAAATAATAATTTTGACATTGTTGAAAAGTAACCAATAAAAATTGATAATATTTTATAAAACCTAAAAATAGCAAAAAAAAAAAGAAGAAGTGGCCGATAGGATTTAAAACCATTTTTTACTAAAAATAAATGGAAATGTTTAACGAATAGACTTAATTCGTAATTTTGCATCCCAAAAAGCTAGAAGAAATGTTTTTTAGATTAAAAAGTTCATTCAAAAATCATAATTTAATGATTAAAATATATATTTAATAATTACTAATTAAATATAAAAAATTACATTTAAAATCATCGCCTTAGGTCTTATTATATATTGAGCCGGCCCTGTGTTTATCATGTTATAAGACACATGTTAATTCTTAATTAAAGATTGACACGTGTTAATAGGATTTAATACTAACAATGTCCTTTCATGTAAAGAAGACTACGGAACTAATTATTCATTTAAAGTGAATATAAAAAAGAGTAAACCTTCCTTAACCACCCCCCCCCCCCCCCCACCCAAAAAAAAGGTTAAAGCCTAGCGCATAGGTTATAGGTAGTATCAATATCCTATCTTAAATTGTGTATTAAATTTTGGAACAGGATCATATTTATGTAAGATATACATATTCTATTGGGTAATTTATATTTTTCAAATGAGGACTCAATATTCGATTGTTGCATAAGAGATAAAATAATTAACATCGAGATTTCATATTTTATCCTTTTCAAATATCATAAATAAAAGATATATAATAGTTATTAAAATTTAACGATATGATCATTTATGTAGTATTAATATGAATAGAAAATATTACGCAAACATATATAATTTTATAATATATGTCATATAATTTTTTGTGTTTGAATATGGATTTGAAGAGGATATGAATATTTTTTCAATAATTGATAGGATTGTGAAGGGGACACCATGCATGTATAATGACTGATTTTTAAGCCTTTTCTGGCTAGTTTTTTAGGAGCCTAGTCAAATTCAGATATTAGCAATTGCTAGCTATCCTCGTTGCGAAAATTTTTGAATGGATATTACATATAAAAAATTAGAGTTGAATTAATAAAGTTATAGCTGATTTAGTGCGTCGCAGTCAGACTGAGGTGCCAGCCTAGGGTCAGCTCCCCATAATCAACCACCCAATTTTATTTTTTATCAGAAGATCTAGACCAGTGACCCAGGTTTCAGGCTCATTTTGCATATTTGTGTTGAAAATCAATAGAGGGTATTGTATTGTATTTTTTTTTAATAACGGGAGGGACCTCCCATAATTGACTTTGCAGTTGAGCTGGGTAGACTATATTTGCTTATGTACCCTAAACTTATAGAAATACACAGGGATTAAGTCAGCGTCAAGTCTCGAAGTCAATGCATACCTTTAACACATGTAAGTCATGATTATTGTGCTATACTCACTAGTGTGTGTGAGAGCGTATCTTGCATGATCAAAGGTATTACTGCGTATAAATATGTGGTTTCTCTTGACCAACTAACCCTAAAAAAAACCCTTAATTCGGAGTCCTCACTTCTCCTCTCTTCTTCAATCGAAACTTTTTTTTACATTTTTTAAGAAAAAGCTTGGAGAGTCAATATAGGCCCCTCTCCAACATAACTATCTACAATCAATCATTTAGAACTCATTTAACTATCCAAGCTGATTATCTCACTTAGTGAAAATTCAAGAACCTATCTAATTAATTTTAATAGGCTAATTAAACAACAATAAATTTAAATAACACATTAGACTAGTTAATTACAATGAATTTCATTGGATAATGAGTCTCAGGGACAACCCACTGTTTAATGGGCCAGTCAGGTTGGGCTTAGGCCCATTGTCAGATATCTCAGAATAACAGTCCCAAGATCCACTACCTCATGAACTAGTCAGGTTGGGTCCAGTACTATTGTTTAGGAATCTAGAATTCCTAGGCCCAAAGACCTAAATATTAATTTTCTTTCTTTCTCGTCCTCCTCCTCTTCCATATCTTCTCCCTACAGCCAACAAAACCTCCACCATATAAGGGATAATAGGGGATATAAGGGGTTTTTTTTTGGTTATGGGGTAGTTATGGAAAAGTCTAAATTGGCTTTTTATGTTCAAAAAAGTCCTTCATTCTTACTCAGTCGTCCTTGTGTATAACCTCAAAAATTTTCATATTTGCAACAAGGTTCCATATCTATTTGAGTATTTGACATTCTGACAATCCCCGAAACGTAAAACCTAACTTCTATTGTACCAAAACCTGTCGACTTTGATACATTAATTCTTGTGATCTTAACAATTGTACAAAGTTATTAATTTATTTTTCTACCCTTAAATTATTATTTTTAAAATTTAAACACTTCTTGAAGACATTGAATATAGAAGTTGTGGGCCTGACATGATATAGGTAGATTTAATTTTTATTTCTACATAATAAGTATTTAATAAAATAAAAAATATATATATGTGGTTGTTGCAGGTCTAAATCGGGTTGGGACTTACGGGTTGCTCCTCCAGCTACTGTTCCGATTAGATTGGTGAAGCTCTCTGGCAAATGTCCTTCCAATACTGATTGATGAATGGTTGATGACCTGCAAAAAGGTCATCCATTAGCCAAGTCAGACATTGGAAATTAGAGTTCTCTCTGGAATGAATGGTATACCTTTGTCATCCCCGTATCTACCTTTTTATTGTTTTTTCGTCATTATGGTCATCCTGACTTCCTTCGAATTCATTGCCCCTTCTCGTGAGAGGAGAGATCGAAAGAGGATACAGAGATCCCGCCCAGGCCATCACTAGATTGATGATGAGGGAATCCCATCACTGGATCGGCGATTAAGGTTTGTTTGGGTAGAGATATAAGTTATTTTAGAGTTTATACTTATTTCAGAAATAAGTAAATTTATCAATGTAATATGTGATTTTCTTTTTAGTTGTATTTTTTTATTATTTTTATTGGTAAACGTAATAATAAATGTTGAATTATTTGATTGATGAAAAATAAAATGTGAATAAGATATAAAAAATTAATTTGACATAGGAACATAATGGATAATAACATGTGAGCCCCACTTTTTCAAAACCTTTTTGAGAAAATATTCCAAATCAATTTCATAACCTTTCAGAGTTACCTAAAAACTCTTTTAAAACTTATCAACCGAACCCACTCACAATAAAAAATAATAATAACTTAATTAAGATAATTTAAAACAAAGAGTAAAATGTATTTTAACCCAATAAAGTTTACAAAACTGAAAAAATATCCCCTATATTTTAAAAATATACTTACACCCCCTTATTAATAAATCAATTAGTAACATAAGAAAAATAATTACATGAAAAATATCGTTGTTGAAATGTAATGATGATTTATATTAATTAAGATATATGGATGATTAATTTAAGATGTAAGAATGCTTTAAATACTTCCAAATGTATGGAAGGTAAGTGTACAATATTATTTTTAATAGTAAAATGATATTCATGTTACTGATTTTCCTATTTTAATGAGAAGTATACTATATACAATAGGGTGTGTAAGTATATATTTTTAAATTATGAAAGACAGTGTAAGTATATATTTCTAAAATATAGCAGGTGTTCCTTGGATTTTATAAACTTCAGTGCGGATGCATTTTTCCCCTAAAATAAATTTGAAGGATTAAGTTTAAAAACCTTCATCCCTATGTGAGTCTCGCAAAAGCCAGCAAGTAAAGTAAAATTGAGTTTTCATTTGATTTTTTTATCTTAATTGTTCGACAAAACCGATTCAATTACACATATGGACTCTAATTGATTTTGTTACAGCTAAAAACATAAACACATATTTTGGTTCAATACATTATGGGTGTGTTTATGCATGTGATGGAAAGTAAATGAAAGTGAGGAAAATTGTAAATTTTTTTTCTTTGAACATTAAAAAAATTAGTGTTGATCAAAGAAAAAATATTTTACTTTCTATTACTTTCTTTTTTTACTCAAATTATATCATTTTCTTTTATTTTTCCTTTAAATTTGTGGACAAACACACTCTAAATATTATATGATTGCTTTATATTTTAACCATAGAGGATCTTATCACTGAAGCCGTGAAAAATCAAAATTGGATGTAAGAGACGCTAGCTTAACCTAAAAACTTGGAAATAGACAATTTGTGCGCCAATCTTTGAAGTAAAAAAAAAAAATATTAGGCCCCATTTGGGACCGCGTTAGTGTGGATTTTAAACTGGCGAACATGGTGGAATGTCACCCTCCATCCAAATAAAAAATCAAAGTTTGTGTAAGGGTAGCATTCCTAGGTAATTTTGGTCTGCGATAGAAAAAATAAAAAAAATCAGAAACAACACTTTCAACTCGTGGAAACGAACGCGGGCGTTCCTGTCTTGATCATGTATCTCACATGTTTATAACATGAGACAATTTTTAGGATATGTATAATTCAATTACTGATAGCAACGGAGATGATGGTATCCAAAAAATACCATTTGAGTCCCATAGTATCCCATCAGTCCTCATAAACACATCTAGAATTCCTATCAACACGCCGTGGGATTGTTGTATGATATGCTACTGAAAGTTATTTGGTTGGTTGAAAATTTTATCTATTGGCGACACCGACCCAAAAATCACTCCATTTTGAACCGTGGGTCCCACGTGTCTTTGTTCATGAATCAACACGTGAACGAAAACTTGTAAACAAGATGGCAAGGCAGATTATTCACCACAAACACAAATTTCCGTCGCTATTGAACAGTCACATCTCCGCATATAATAAATACTCTACATCAGTCGCTCCGTAAATTCTTCTCTCAAAACAGTCCTCACTGAGAGAATAAAAAAGAATGGCTTCTGTGACTGAAATCCCGAGCATGGACGGCCAGGATGAGTGCATCGAACGCCTGGATTCGCTCCACGTGTCCGACAATGTCCCCCGCTCCGCCGAGTCCTTCCTCAAAGCCGCCGTGTCCCTCAAAAACCAGGTCAATCGAATTTAATTTACTCAATTGCCCCCCTTCCACTCCCTCTCTAGTATCTCCTCGACCGTACGATCTCATCTCATCCTCGTTATTGTTTGTTTCAGGTGGTGGAGGAGACAGGGACCAGCGGAGGACGGGGAGGGAGACCCATCGATCCAACGGCGTACACGGGGCTACTGGGGACGGCGTTCGTCCTGATCAGATTGTACGAGGCGACGGGGAACCCACGCGATCTGCTATCGTGCGCGGAAATCATTGACACGTGTGCGGTCGTCGCGCGAGGATCATCTTCTAGAAGGTACTGATCATCAACTTCATTAGTCTAATTAAATTTATCCCGTTGTCATGGACAACGTTATGCGTGGGATGAGATAAGGTTGGGTGGGGAAATAATGGAGGGTTTTCGGGTCCCAGTCTCCATCAATGTTATTTAATAATGATTGGTGTATTTTAATGAAAGGCACGTGACGTTTCTGTGTGGACGGGCCGGGGTATATGCGTTAGGAGCAGTGGTTGGGAACTATAGAGACGATCTTCAACGGCGTGATTTGTTCTTGCAACTCTTTCTTGAGGTATATGTCACTCTCTATTTCTGTTTTTTTATATTTTTTATATTTTAATTTCTAGGCACTTGACTTTTGAATATATCTGCTATTCATATTTGTTGGAGATGTGTTGGTTTACTTTGATTGGAGTGGGGGAAATGAAAATGACATATTCATGTGGAAAGGTGCGTTAAGTTTGGTTTAGATGTTGAGATTTTGTCTCTCAACTATTCAAGACAGGAGGCATATGAAGTTATTAGGAAATGGAATTTATCATGAAGCGTTAATCTTGCCAGTGCACCCCTAATGATTTAAGAGTGGTTTCTATCTCAATGAACCACATTCTAACATTATTAGATGTTAAATCATGCTTGAATCATATTAATTAATAAGTACCTTATATCATATGTGATCTCAAGTGCCCAATTCCGAAAATGTCATCAGGTAGCTCAAGAAGAGGCCCTCCCAGTAGGCCCCCAAGACGGCGGCTTTGGCATGTCCTACGACCTCCTCCACGGCCGTGCTGGGTTCCTATGGGCCGCGGCCTTCATAAACAAGCACATCGGGCCCGATACAGTCCCCATGACCCTGCTCATGCCGGTCGTTGAGGCCGTGCTTGCGGGAGGGCGGGCGGGCGCATTGGACAACGTGTCATGCCCGCTGATGTACAGGAAGCACGGGACACGGTACTGGGGCGCGGTGCACGGGCTGGCGGGAATCCTGCACGTCCTCCTCCACTTCCCGCTTTCGGCTGTGGATGCTGAAGATGTCAAGGGAACGCTGAGGTACATGGTGAGGAACCGGTTTCCAAGGACGGGGAACTACCCGTCCAGCGAAGGGAACCCGAGGGACAGGCTCGTGAGCTGGGCCCATGGCGCCACCGGTGTGGCCATCGTCCTCTGTAAGGCGGCTCAGGTAATAAAATTGATTAACAATATCAAAAATGTAATTTTGATAGTGACAATTCATTTTTTCAGACACTCCACCTAAAAATTATAGATGAAATGTTCCTTTTGTCATTGGCTTAAAATGTTGTGTGGTTAAAATATTGGTCAAATTTGGGGTCACGGTAACAAAACTCTATGCAAGTTATCAATAGATACATGAGAGGGCACATTATGATTGAAAGTCTGATAATTATACTCTGTGCAATTCAACCTAGCTTTTGAAATATTGATATGCCTATGCAACCTGGACTATGCACAAAAATCTGTTGATGTTAGTGATCATCCAAACAAATTGATGGGAAGGAATGTGAATATCTGATGTCCTTCCTATTTGTACAGGTGTTCCCAAATGATAGGGAGTTCCGAGACGCGGCCATAGAAGCCGGGGAAGTAGTGTGGAAGGAAGGATTGGTGACGAAGGTGGGCCTTTCTGATGGCGTGTGCGGGAACGCCTACGCCTTCCTGTCCCTCTACCGAATGACCGGAGAGAGGCTCTACTTAGACAGGGCGAAAGCGTTTGCGGGCTTTTTATACGACAATGCGCCTAAGCTGATTGTGCCCCCTGGTGGTTCTATTGAGCAGAAGTACTCTCTCTTTCAGGGTTTGGCAGGGATCGCCTGCCTCATGTTTGACATGGCTTCACCGGAGAATTCAAGGTTTCCAGGGTTCGAGATGTAGGTATGGGTAGTCTTGTTTTTGGCTTTTGAGAAAGGCTTTTAATTTGCAAGTGTCTCTCATGTTGATAAGTATATAACAGTAGCAAAATCAAAGTTATGATGACGGGTTGTGTGCACGGCCATGTTTGGTGAGTGTGAGATGTGTGGATGTCTTGGTTAATTTTAAAGATTATGGAGTAAAAACAAATGCACAATATGGGTGTAAAATGGCTGCAATTCCAGGTTCTGTTCATCAAGGAATTTTTGGATGATAAGATGCTAAGAGCATCTTCAACCACACTCTTTAAATATTTCCTACATCTAGGAATCAATAAAGGTAGGGGGGCATTTAGGGAATGCATTCTCCAACTTTGTTTTTACAATGATTACCTACATAATTGCTTTATTAATAAAATGTGATGTGAAAACAATTGAAAGTATTTATTTAATGTTGGTAAAAAAATATATATCACTGTAGGTCTTAAAAAAAAGCTGTTGGGAGCATTCAATTTATAAAGTGCGATGTGGGGCTAACGCATTTAGGAGTCAAATTTCACTTCTAAAATGTAAGGAGACTTGCTCATTGAAAAATGTTAAATGTAGAGAGTCCATTAGAACTCTTTTTTTTTTAATATCCTCTCCAAATATAACTTAGAAGACTCTTAACTCCGGTGGAATTAGAGATGTTCTAAGAATCTAACTACCTGTTTGCATCTACGTTTGGGTGAATTTTGTACTTGAAAAACTAAAGATTAACAAACGCGGATCCAAACACATTTTAAACATTTAATTTTTTAAACCATTATATTACTTTTTTAGGTTTAAATATCCAACAATTTAAAAGTTAACAGAATAACATTTTTTAGTATAAAAACAGAAGATCTATTTTAAGAATTTCAGTTTTTTAATCGCATGTGCCTTTAGAATGGGATGTACCGGTAAAAAACTAGCACAGAGATGGCTGATCTATTGGCATTATTTTTTTTATTTTTTTTTGGTATTCGGCTATATATTGGCATAATTGATTCGATTGTCCATCTCATAATACTACTTTCCTTTCTCGTGAGTGATAAGAAGTTATCTTCAATGGAGAATCAAAATCTTCTATGGATCGCATGAAGTCATACAGGGCCAAATGACTTCATACAGGGCCAAATGGAGGCGGACCACCCGCGTACTATGCCAGACGAACCACGAGACGCTTGACCACCTTTTTAATCATTGTCTGACACTACAGCAGCGAACTTTGGAGTTTTTTAAAACATTTCTGATGGATAGGTTAGTCAATCGAGATGTTAAAATGTCATATTAACACTTTATACATTAATTATACAATCATTTATTAATATCTATTTAGTTGGTTGTTGTTGTTCTAATAAACTAGTTAAATAAGCTAGCCAAAATAATAGTGAGTCCCACCTCCCCACCCATTCCATCTCTCAAATGTATTTTTTTAAAATTATTTAATAAGAATAATTATGTGGGATCCATATTTGATTAACTAAAACACTAGCCACAATTAGCTTTAATGATAACACCTGACAGATGGGTCTCACATTTAGTTTTTTTTTAACATCTTCATTAGAATAACATTTTTACATGTTATGTAACATTTTGACACTAACATGTTAACCTATCAATTAGATATGCTGTTAACTAAGCTTAGCCGTGGGTTTACAATTTACTGTGTGATTTTTAAAGTTGCGAATACCATTTTGAAAACTTGTGGGCCAATTATCACCGTTCGAAAGGTGGTCTCAGAAATCAGAATAGCTTATGTTGCAAGTTAAACTGGGGAAAGAAAAAAAACTATGCTCGGATCAATCCACTTTCACACCCCACCCACAATTCCACAAAGCCTTGGACTGGTGGTCTTTGTATTTGATTGCTGCATCACCTTTTTTTCCATGTGTGCTCAGAGCTCACATTGCTAGTTAAATTTTGATGATGTCAAGAAATACTCAACTTGTCCATGAATGGGTTTTCCAAAACATGATTCACATGTGAAGATTAGGCCAAGATGTGGGTCACTTTAAACTAGAATACTCAGATTTCTCCAAATAGTAATTGACTTTGAATCCGGAGACAGAGACCAAAACCAGAGACATTACAGACCGCAGAAATGGATAAAGTGCTCTCCGGTTATTACCAACCTTGGAATTAAAAATAAAATGAGATATAAAGATATATGAAATTTTAGCTTTAATTATATACTGGTATTCATCTATGCACAATATGCGTATAATTATAAAAGTACCAATCCATGAAAAACATTCATTGGGCATCTTTACCCTTACCAATCCATGAAAAACCATTCATATCCCAAATGATATTTCATCATAAATATTTACCCTTTCAAATTATTCATATTTACCATTTAACATTCTTCACAATCAATTACATGATATCATAATTTTTTTAATAAATTCAATTTCATTTTATATAATTATATAATATATCTACATATATTATATTGTAACCGTTAGAAAATCCTTGTATATAATAGAAGCCCTATGTTTGTAATTATTAATAAAAAATATACAAATATGGAAGGGAGATAAAATTCAACCAAAAATTAATACATACCATTTCAATTACATGTTGTTTTCCCTTAACAATTCATGAAAATCTATTCCTATCGAAAATTATTTTTGATCTTACATATTTACCCTTTCAAATTATTCCTATCTAAATTATTAAAAATCGTAATATATGTTATATTACATACACATTTTTATTCTTATGTATATTTTTTAGAGATTTAATAAATAATGACAATCTACATTATGGAAAAGTTATACTCCGTAAGTGTAATGACTCTGTATTTTTATATATTATATATATACTTATATAAATTAATATGTATTTTTAATTAAATAATTATTTATGATCATAAGAATTAGTGAAACATTTTGGTGGACTTTGATAGGAGTTGTTAATATGTATCTGGGGACCCAGTTGCAAATATTACAAATATAAAGTTGTCAAAAGAGGGACCTATTTGAAACTAAAATTGCTGTCTGGACCTATATGTAATTGTGCTGTATACGATCTTACTCTGTAACAGACGGAATTTGAAGGGAATGTAACGGCAAATCAGCCCCTTTAACCCTAACACAACCCCTGTTATCCCCAAATCCGAATGTAGGAATCTTGAGGCTATTGTCAATCTCAATCTTGGTATGTTCCTCATTCTTTTTAGTTTGGGTAATCTTGAGGTTTTAGATTTCATTGTTTCAGGTGAATATGAAAAATATTTTCTTATATGTTTGGGATGATCTTGAATTATTTTTTATTTAATGGGATTTGGATAGTTGGAGGAAAGATAATTATAAAAAAAAATGGAGAAAGGTAAAAAGAGTTTCTTTATAATGATGATATATGGGGTTTGGGTTTTGTTTGGTTGGCGGGTTTCTGGCCGGCGAGTCTCCGGCCGCCGGAGGGCCCGGCGGTGGGTCCCGACCTAGAGGGTGGTGGAATGTGGTAGTGATGACTTTGGAGTTTTATTGGTTGTGGGTAGAAGAGGTAGGAAGAAGTAGAAGAATAAAAAGTTGAGATTTTCTTTTGGGGTTTTGGATCTAGAATTTCTGGACAGTGGGCCTGGCCCAACCCGACTGGCCCATGATCCAGTGGGTTGTCTCAGAGGCCCATTGTCCAGTATAATTTATTGGAATAGATGGGTTTTGAGTAAATGGGTAGTTCATTTGGAATAATTGTTTAAATTTCTTTTATTTATTAGAATTATTATTTTATTTCAGACAATTCTTGATCGGATTTGACCGGTATTATGTCACAAGTGCGCTTGTTAGAGGTGAGTAAATCCTTACATATCTTTTCTATTTTTATATTATGTATATGTATAATTGTTTGTTATAGGTACAGTTAGACTTCACTTCTTCATTCTCTGTCATATTTATCTCTTTGTATGTATTTTTTATGGGCTTCTCATTGTTATGTATGAGGAAAAAAATTGTGTTATTTAACTCTGTATTTTTTTAATAATGTTCTGCTATTTTTTTTTTGTTATAGGTTCATATATTTAATAATTTTTTTTTATTATTTTACTTCTTCATTCACTTCATTATTTCTTTCTCTGTTGCTGCTAAAGTGAAACAAGACACATCATAGTGAGATATGTTCTTAACCAGGAATTAAATATCAATGTATCCAAAACTTTCAACCCTGATGATTTACAACAACATTCCAATGTTGTGCTATAGTATTAAGTTTTCAATTACATTCGTCTGTGGGAAAATTATCATGTTATGAATTTTTTTTTACCCTTCTTAATCAATGTTTGCAATTTTTCTTCTTATTCTTGCATCTTGTCTTTCATTCTTAGTTGTAACACAAAAGTGAAAATAAGAAATCTAATACAAAATATATTGTTTTGCCCTTAACAGATTCTTCTTCATTTCTCTACTGTGGTTGGACGTAGGATAGGTGTGCATCTTGTGGTAAGTACCTTAATTAAAATAATGTTTGCTTACATCATTTTTTCGTATTGCAACTATGAGTTATTTGAATATTCATTTTTGATTGGATGAAGATTTAACTAGCCAATGGAGTATATGAGTGATTAAGAGAAATAATATTCCCTGAACAAACAACTTTGCATAATTTAAATTAAGAAAACGCGGAAAGCATAGTTATAACTACACTTGTACACTTTTTTGTTCATGACTAGGTGATTTAACCTGTGTAATTAGAGGCATATTAAATATTTTTCTAGCTCAGGTATTCATAAGTTTATATTACTTTTTTTTTGAGTTGTTTAATTTTGTGCCTGAGTTACTTGTGTGCGTTAAATTTTTTTGTTCTGTTCTCATGCAAAATTTTAAGTGTTTGCTTTTGAAGTTGGAAAAATTACAAAGCATTATTAAATGAATGGTTCGTCCTCTTGCCAAACAACAGAACACTTAAATTCAAGTGAGTATTTCCGAGTGATAATTTTTTAGGTTTATAATTGGTTTCTTCATTGGTAGCAGTCCATGGTATGTCGGAGCTTTTATTATCCTATGTGTCATTCCCGATTCTTGAAAATACATTTTTATGTCAAATATCAACATCGTTTTCATTTGTATATTTTTAGCTATGTGGATTTGTCGTGCATTTCTCATTATAAAGTGGTTTGATGATACATTTCTATTTATGTTAATTGATAATTAGGATTTGAATGCATTCAAAATATTTCTTAAACTGTTTTTTCATGCTTTATGAAGCTGGATATTTTAATTTATTACTGATTCTTTTTGGAAGCCTTGTCTTTTATTTAACTACTATGTTTATTTTCTATTTCCCAATAACATAAGAAAACATACATCACCGGGCTCTTTAATCCATGTAATTAGTAAGGAAAGAAAACTATATATTAAACAGTACTTTGATTTGATGAATTGAAAAAAAAATATGTTTCTATTTTTTTGTGATGCTCTTTGTTTAACTCGCATTCAGATAGATAGGAACATTGTCTCTTTGTTTAACTCGCATTCTGATAGATAGGAACATTGTCTCTTTGTTTAACTCGCATTCTGATAGATAGGAACATTGTGTCTTTGTTTAGCTTGCATTATGATAGATATGAACATTGTCATGTAAACTAACCCCTTTAAATGTTTTACCAGGACATTTATTTTTTCTTTCTTGACTTTGTTCTGAATTTCATCTCTGAATCGGGAATTTTTAATAGATCTATGGGGTAGGCCATGAGAGGAGTTTTTTCATTGAGAAATCGGAATGAAATTCAAAGGCAATTTTGGAATTCCTATATAACCATAGTATAAAAGATGGATCTATCGATTGTCATGTAAACTAACCCTTTTAAATATTTTATCAGGACATTTATTTTTTCTTTCTTGACTTTGTCTTGAATTTCATCTCTGAATTGATGAATTTCCCAGGACATATTTTATATATTTTATTTTTCAGAGGGCCACTTTGCAGAATTTTGTTTTCTTTTATAGGGGGGGGGGGGAATCTTAGAGTGATATCTGCATGGAATTGTGTGGAAGCTTGGAATCATTATATGCAATACTGAAGTATATTTATATTGGAATGTATGAAGCAGTATTCCATCATACTTTATCACTTTGATAAAAAAAAATAGAGGGAGCTCAATAGAGGAATATAAAGGAATACATACCTACTCATTAAGTTTATAGATTAGCTTAGAAGATAAAAGAATATAAGCTTCATAACGGAAGCTATACAATAAGACTTCTCAACATTTAAATGATTAAATTGAATTAGATCTTAATTACATGCAAAAACATTACATGGCATCTCAATAATAAACTACAAAAAAAATATCCAGACTTGTAATGATCTAAAGTTCAATATAAATTTATGGCTTATCATTTTTACATATTTATATAATTAAATATCTCGTTTATTAAATTATCAACAAAAAAATTCATGTGCAACGCACATGTGCCTCAACTAGTAATTAAAAAAGTAACGTTTTTAAAAAACTCCAATATACGACTATACCATCACTATCTTTCAATAAAAGGAATATACATTATAATTGAAAATGTACTTTTGTATATATATCTCCGCTCGCGATTAGGTGTGGCGAACGGCGGGTGCGACCGCGACGTGGGCCATTCGATCGCGGGTCCATCGCATCCGAAAGTTGATGTAAATTGCACCCGACCGTCCGATGCGATGGACCCGTGATCGATGGTCCGTGATCGCTGCCGCACCTGCCGTTCGCCGCACCTAATCGGTTCCCTATATATCCCTCAAATAATCTTACAGTATCAAAATTTCATTTGAAACAAAGAAAAATAAAGACCAGAATAGCGCCACCAACAACCCCGCTGTGATCACCCGAGCACCTAGTCCCCCTCCCCATTCAAAATACAAAATACAGTGTGGTAGATGAGAAGTCTACCCAACTGTGATCACTAATCACCCACGCATACTAATTCAAAATCCGTCCAAGAGATCCCTTGTGTGCCAACGAGTTCTTTCCCTCAAACGCGAATGCTTTGATGCATCAATTTTCATAAATTCTTAAAGTAAAATATGTTATTCCGGAACACTACATTTTTAGTGTGCCAGCAGCCAGATATCCCATGCCGCAACTGGTGAAAAGGATAAAAAATGATGAGACACTGATTTATCAATTTGTTTGTTAGCGATTATTTAAAAGAATTTTTTGTTGGATCAGGACAATTAGACGGAGATAGCTTTTCCAGCTTGATCATAAAGTTAACCACGGGGTCCCTCCGATATTAAAAAAAATCATTTACTTCATATATCTTTAAAAAAATGTTACTTTATTTGCATGACAAAGTAAGAATTAAAGTTGAAAACACAGATAGATAATTTTTTTCCATTATTGCCCATAGGCTGCGTTTTACAGAAATCTCTCTCCACAACTTTTAAAAAACTCATGTTTTAGACACATTTTCACATAAATCTATCTGCAGCTTTTTACCTCCATGTTTTTTTGTTTAGAAACAAGTTTGAAAAAACAGTATTCTATAAATTAACTCAAAAACTGTCCAAACCCGTTGCCAAAAGACCCTTAATAAAAAACCAAAATTAAATAAAAATCATATGTCATTATATAAAAAATTCAGGATAAAATCAAAATAAAAATGTTACAAAAAAACAAAGTTCGAACATTCGTAGTCAGTAGATATGTATGTCACAGATGTATCTTTTTATATAAAGATATGAAATAAAAAAATAAAAAATATAGAAGTGATGAATCAAAACTCATTATATATTATATGAGCTATCTATCCTAATTACTGAGATATTTTGCTGGGTCCCGCATGTATTCCCAGAATGAAATCCGGGTGCGGCCAGGTAAAGTTCCCAGGATACGTAGGGTGCATCCTTTCAAAACCGTTCTCTGATTCCGAACAATCAAATTAAAGTGCACAGACAGCAAGCAAAAAATTTGAACCCATCAATGTCACCCATTGAATTGGAACTTAAATCCTTTTCAGTTTAGCGATGTGAGTTATTATGCAAGTGAACTAAGGCTGCGTTGGAGTTGGGCGGACGTCACGGACACGAACGCGGACACGAAAGCGGACACGAACGCAGACACAAACGGTCCGCCTCATTGTTGCGTCGACAACTCACTGATATTTTGTTGTATCACGTTTTCAGTCCGTTTTTTGTGTTTCCTTGACTCTGTGGAAACATAGATTCCTGGCACCGTAGGTCCCCCCATGTCTTGGCACAGCGGACGCCTGCGGACGTGCTCTCAAACAGAGCCTAAATCATTTTTTTTATGATTGTTTTAAGTTATTCTTATTGAAACATATAATAATTTTTTTATTGTTTCATTGATGATAAATAAATATGAAAAAAATGAATAAGATGTAAAAAATGATTTATAAAAGATAAAGAAAATTGATTTGACATGTGAATCTTAGATTTATAAAAGATGTTTCGCTATACAGAATAATATAATTTCAGTTGAGACATGAAATATCAATACCAATTTATTCTCACTTATTATATCATTCTTATACTCATATTTCTTGCAAACAAACATGTTTTTTTATTTATTTATCTCTATTTCATATCTTTATTTCATATCTATTTCATATCTATTGCAAACGACAGTAGATCGCATAGACCGGCCTCTAAAACTCATTTTGTAAGTTATACAGTTATACTTGAAAAAATAATCATTCAAAGGAATTAAAAACTGCTGCTTCCAGGCTTCCAGCTTTCTTTTGTTTCAAAGATATCTTGTTGTTTGAATCACTCTTGGAAAATCAATTAAGTCAAGTTTACATCCCATAAACTTCAACCAAATCTGACCGCGTCATGTATCAGTTTTTCATTGGCAAAAGTCTAAATCCATGGAATCAGTTTTTCATTGGGTGGGGGAGGTCGGGTCGCTTGTTGTGATTCAATGTTTCTTTCAATTTTTCGTTTTTCTTTCTATATTTGTCTCTCTGCCTCTTTGTAAATTTTCACCAGGACATTAACTAAGAACATTTTTAATAGAAATACCCACAATTTATCTATTTAAAAAAAAATCAAATACATAACATCATTCGGCATGCTTGGTGGGGAAAAATCTATAACCATTGTACACATGTATAAGTAATGCATTTCACAAATATCATTTTTGATCTAGCTATGACCAACCTTTTTTCAGTTGTTGAATTATGAATTTGGATTCTGTTTATCGAAAAAATTTAGAAACAAAAACTTTTATTTATTCACATCTCCCTTTCCTATAAGCCTGCGGCAAGTTCGCATCCTTGGCAATGATTTCCTTTAAAGTGCTATAATGTCTATAAATTTTTAATTTTCTTAAATATGCAACTAGTCCAGTTGAAGGATTTCATGAATTATAAAGATAGGTAGACCCATTTACAAATTATTTTTTGTTTTGCTTCCTGTAAACTTTGGGTTCAACTTGGATTTGTGAATGATTTTATACATCTTAGAGTGTTTTTCAACAACAAGACAGTGTTTGAATCTAAGATCTAAATGCCAATATTTTGAAAATCCATCACAAATGTGTCTGGTTTTTCAAAAACGTACATTTGATAGTTTTTCAAACAGGAAAATATGCACTACCAACGCATAAATATAGGTTCAAACGTAGAAGTTCAAAACCCGTTTGGATCCACAATGGTGTATTTCACCCTGTTTTTTCACCACGAAATGCATTCCACTGTGATTAATAAGGGCCTAAGAAATAAAATAATATTAGGATTCCTCGTCATCAATATACACACACATAATAATTTTAAAACCTTCCCATCCCATGCTCAATGAAATTTTAATACTTACAACAAGAAGAAACAAAAAAAAAATAGAAAGAAAGAAAGAAAAACATAATAGGAGACGTAAGAAGTTCAAGAGCACTCTTCCCGGTACTGATATGTTGATTGAGATCTCATTAAAATGAATGAGCATCCCTTCCAATTGCCAAAGAACAAAAATAGACTCTTTCTTTCTTTTTTGGTTCAAACAAAAATATACATTGATGTATGAGCATAGCTTGCAGTGAGGGCAAGGACGTCATGACTACCACACGTGTCATGTTAATTAATTTGATTTAGGAATAGATTTATAAATGCATTCGTTAGAGTTGAATACCAAGATTATGACAGCTTAGCATTGTGTTTATAATTAAATAAAGCTTATACTTGAGGAAGAAATATAAAGTAAAATGCACGACTCGAGGCTTGTTATATTCACATTGCATCACTACTGAAGTTTATCCTCTTAAGATACCTAAACCAATAAAAGGGGAATAATAGACAAACACGAAAAATTGTCTAAACTGATAAACGAGTAATAATCAAATAGAGAATTATCAAATTTTCTTTATTTAGACATAACTATTTATGAACCATTTGTAAGATAAAAATACATACTAGAAAAAACCTAGGGACGACTCTCTCTTGTTTTGATTTTTTTAAAAATATATGATTTTATTTAAAAAATGAGGTACCTTTGTACAAAAATGAAATGTGTACTATTTTGTAAAAAAATAATTGAATAATTAAATGTTTTATCTTACGAATCATATATATATTTCATTCATTAAAAAGAAGACTATGTACAATTGGGAGCCTTAGCCCCTGTTTGGATACAAAATTTGGTTTATTATTGGATATACAATTATTCTTACATAAGTTAGTATAAATAAATATAAAATGATTTTGTGTTAGTTGTGTTTTGAATTATTTTTCTTGAAAAACATAATAATAAAATTTTTGTTGTTTGGGTAAAATGTGAATAAAGCATGGATAAAAATTTATAAAAAGTAAAAAAATAATGTTAGTTGATTTGACAAGTGATTTATTAGAGATAATGACAATTGATTTGACCGTAGGCCCACATATTCTTTGAATTGAATAAATTGGAATAACTTTAATTCTAGAGATTGGTTGAAATCCATATATCACTTTATACCGGTTTATTATTTCAATATTGTTTATCCCTAGGTATTCCCTTCATCCAAACAACCAAAAACATATATTTTGTTTTATTCTCACTTATTGACTTAGATGTGAAAAGAACTTTTGTATATTAATTTAAAAAAAAAAACCAGTTGGTTCCACCGATGATAGATGAGTTCCACCAATGATAGTTGAGCACGTGGACATTTTTTTCGGTTTGTTCCCCAATGTTATGCCCCCACCTCACTAATCAGCACTGGCTTTGTATACCAGTTGTGCCCCCTGTTTCAAATACAAAGTTTGGAAAAACTAGGCCAATCTGCTATACTAGTCTTTAATATCTTCCTTCATAAATCAATTCTTTTATTTAATGCAACGTCAAATGGGTTTTTAATCTTTGACACAAGGGAAGCAAAGAAGAGATACAAAGTTAGAGCTAGCCCACTGTAAGGGCCAAACCAATCCCAGCCCCTGGTTTCAGCTTTTAGAATGTCCAAAACAAAGGCTGTAAAAAGCTCCTATTTGTTCATGCAAAAACAGTCTCTAAATAATCCTCTTATTTATCCACATATCATGTGTAGTACTTTTTCATTTTTAACTCATCACGTACACACACACAAATCTTTCTATAAACAACCAAGTTTTTTGAACAGTATTTGATGGAGATGATGAGCAAAATACAAAGGCTATATGATGCTTGCAACTT
Source organism: Acorus calamus (assembly GCA_030737845.1). Lineage (NCBI taxonomy): Eukaryota > Viridiplantae > Streptophyta > Magnoliopsida > Acorales > Acoraceae > Acorus > Acorus calamus. Next base: position 20,539,807 of record CM060876.1, read on the forward strand.
GGTCTTGTGTAAGAGACCACAACAGCAGAGCTTTAGAGAGATTCGATGGCTTCAAAGCCTACTTGGTAATGAATGCTGAACTGTCATTTTTATGTGATCACTAGTTTTGACATCATATATTTGCAGATACACTTGAAGCTGTGGACGTCGGCATCGATCAATCGAACGGAGAAGAATCTGGTTCTATGGGGCATGAGTTCTCGCAGATCACGTATATACATATCCATCAGTGTGATTATTTCTCGGTATGTATATATGTATGCACACATTATCTCAATCTTTAATTTATTTCATGGATTTGATGTTTTTGTTCTTCCTTTAATTTCCTTGAGTACTTATTTTTTTGGTAGACAAGTGATCTTTTGTTAAAAATCTTCTCCTTGATAGCCTTTTGCTTATTGTTGAAATCTTAGATTTTTCATACTATATCAATAGTTATAACTTGTAATAGGAGCACATAAACATACATATATTGAGTTTAGTCACCACACTCACTATAATAAATTTTATTTACACATTCTATAAATCAATGAGTCTATATAATTAATTGAAATATATACTTGAATTTTTATAAATATACACGCTTCATATTTTATTAGATGAAATATATTATTTTTATAAATAAACTGCATTTGGGGTTAAAAATAACGGAATTGAATCTATCATTTTCCATATATCGATATATATATATACATCACCTGTAACTTGCATTAGGAAAGGCTAGATAGATTTATCGATATTGAATAAAGGGGTGGTGTTTAATTTTAATGGTCAATATATCCAGATTATCTGTTGTTTATTAATTTCTCAAGCTAAAAGAGTCCCCTCTTTATAATCTAAAGGTTCATTCTACTTAAAATGATTTGGGTGTCCCTTGAAATTAAGTTCTGTGGATGCTCAAGGTTGGTGATGATGCTGCAAGTAGAAAACAAGAGAAGAAACTTGTATTACAAAGCCTGAATTGCCCAATCAGCTGTTGAAGAGTGGACCAATTCATACTCACTTTTTGAACTTTTCAGCAATAGTGGGACCTGCCTGACCTTTACTCAAAATGATCTTTTTAATAGCTAGACTTAGCCCGAATATATCTTCTTCCAGAGCATAGGAAAAGCTATATAAAAAAATTAAAGCCACGTGTGCAAGCACTTTTACTGTTGAAGAACAAGTGGGAGAACATTATATCCCCTTTGTTTGATTAGGACTGGTTTTTATCATTACACGCATATATATCGTGTGCGCCGCAAGAGAGTGAGAAACCTTTGGAGGTTTATATGTTTTTTAAAGTTACAGGCCATTAAAACTTGCCAGGTTTCACATGTTCAGCAAACAGTATCATTAAAACACAGTACAATAGATGACAACAGTATTGGTCATATCATGTTCCTCATACCTTCCATTTGAATGTTATATGGATTCATGTACTTTTAAAATAAACTTATCAACATTTTGTTATTATGTATTGAAATGATACATAATTTTAAGGGTTCCTTTGAAAATACAATTATTGCAACTACACTTTTTTCTTCTGAAATTTGTTTCTCAAAAAATATTTTTTATAATTTTCAAAAAATGTGAAATGTCATTTATAAAAAAAATTATGCTCAATTCTTCCAAACAATCATTCAAACATTTAAAAAGTAGGTCCTAATGTCCTATGTGGCAGTGGTATACTGGTATATATAGAGGGAATGATATAAGTATAACAATAGTATATAACTTATATGGGATTTTAATACCATTTGATAAAAAAGATGTTGGGAATATATTTATTTTTATGTCACAATTTTTTTACTTTAATAATATGGTTTAACTAGTCCAATTAAAAGATGGATATGATGATGTTATAATGTATTAAATTCTAGTTCATCATTTCTAATTAATAATATTATCTATAATAGTATCGATAATAGTATTATTATAAGTAAAATTAATAACAATAAGGTATTAATAATAATATTAATAAGTGTTATTAACATTATGATTAAGTATTAATATCATTATTTGTAGTACTTATTAGTATGCATTATATTATTATAAAATATTAATATTAAAAATAAATAAATATAGAAATAAAAATGTATGAGAAGAAAACCTAGTAATATTAAAATATATTAGTAATGTTAATGTTAATGGTATTGATTATGAACAATACTGTAATTAAGAGATTAATAGTTTTATTAATAAGTATTAATAATATTATTAATACTTAGTAATAAAAAAAATTATTATTACTATTATTATTTAGTATTAACATTACTACTAATGAGTATTATAATAATATAATTAAGTAATACTTTAATAATATTAATAAATTAATATGAACAATAATACTAATATCAATATTATATTAATAGTAGTATTGATACTAAAATATTGTAATAATAAACCTAATTCATCTAACAACAACAACAACAACAATAATAATAACAAAAACAAAAACAACAACAACAATAATAATTAACAATAAAGATAATTTAATTATAAAATAATAAAAAATAGTATTAGAAATTAAAATACCTTTAAAACATTAATGGAAAATAGGTGCATTAATTACTCATCTTCTTCCTTTTAGATTATGACACATCTTACTTACAAAAAAAAATGGTATTTAAAATAGATTTTTCAATTAATGATTAACCAAAAACAAAAGTCATTTATATAACAAGACTCGCTGATTAAGTTTCTGAAAAAATATGGGATGAAGTTCATATTACAATATCCTACTATGTGGTATCCTTTTTTTTTAATAAATTTTTTTTGAACTATTTCTCGATTTGTGCATGTCTTCCTTATGCAGGGAACATGCTAATCTTCTATGTATCATTCCAGTATTCTTAGCTTAAAAACCTTATCCCCCTGTCCAAGGGACCGAACTGATTATATGAAATTTATAAAGGTTTGTTGATGCATGGTTGTCATGTATATGAGGGTGGTTGATTGATAATATTATATTTTTTTATACAATTGAGCAGATAGGGATGTTCTGCTTCCCGGCGGGAGCAAAGCTGCCGCTACATGACCACCCTCAGATGACCGTCCTCACCAAATTATTGTACGGTTCTATCGCGGTCAAGGCCTACGATTGGGTCAATAACGGTTCCGAAAAGAGTAAGCACTTTTTCATCCTTCAAATATAAATTAAATCAATCAATCACACCCTAATTGATATTAGTAACACCATGAGCAGTCATTCAGTCATTATTCATTTGCTTTCATTTCATTCACATTGCATCACGTATAATGAAAAGAATGAATTGAATGATGTATAGGTGGTGGGTTAGCTGGGGTGGCGGTGGATTGCGTGATGCAGGCGCCGTGCGGGGCGACGGTGCTGTTTCCGAGGAGCGGGGGAAACATACACTCGTTCACGGCATTGACGCCGTGCGCGGTGCTGGATGTGTTGTCTCCTCCCTACTCGGAGGAGTTGGGGAGGCCGTCGAACTACTACACCAGCATCCCCATCCCTTTCCTTCCTGGTAGGTTTTACTTCCTTCCTTTAATTTATATTATATACTCATGTTTAATTTGGGCATGAATTAATGTTGTTTGATGGGTGATCTTCATATTACACTCATTAGGTATACCCTGGTAGGACATGTTTGAGAATACATGGAATGGGAGGGAATCAGTTCAAACTTAATGCTAGATTCATTGGACTATCAAATTTATTCTATTGATACAAGAGGCTCGCATGTAAAATTATTTTCTCACTTTTTATATTCACATTCTATTCACATTTTATTTACAATTTATCTATGAATCAGACAATAAATATTTAATTATTACATTTTTCATCAAAAATAACTAAAAACACAAAAAAAAAAATTTATTCTTTATCAATACTGAAAAAATTATCAATCACAGATAGCTGATGTTGTTGTCCAAACAGGGGAAACATTTTCACATCTGGTTTAGATATAATCAATGTCAACCAGCACTAGAAGTATATATAATTGATGATGATTGGTGTGATCTGACATTAATTAGAAGGAATGTTTTGTTGGTTCAGGATATGTGATTCTGGAAGAAGAGAAGGAATTGGCGGATGATTTGATCGTCGTTAGCTCGCCCTATCTCGGGCCTGAGCTCATTGTGGAAGACGACGAGGACGAAGACGAACTCGACCTCTGCTCATAGACTGACATTTTAGGCCTCCATGATCTGCATGCATTAGGTTTTAACAGGAGAAAACAATCATGCATGTCTCTCATTTTGTGTATAAATTTTGGATTACCAGATCGAGCTCATGGACTATTCAAGAGTGACAGAATCATTTCTGTCTTATTTCTGAGAACGAGCTAGTTGTGTTGTCTTATGATCAAACTATATAAAATAAATAATATTGTGTATATATTTGGTCTCTAGCTAGTGAGACATCCAGCCATGCCAAGGAACTAACACAATAGTGGATGAAGTATAGATTCTGTGTAAATTTCAGTGGTACTAAGATTATTTCAGCACTTACTCAAATTTATACTTAAATTTTATTAAAAAATTGAGTAAATACTTGATTTGATATGATGTATCTCTAACTATCACAATGTTTTTTTATTCAAATCTTTAAAAAATTCATACTTTTTCTAATTATTTCCTATAAACATTTTCAAAGTATTTTCTCAAATATTTTTACTACTCAATTTTTTATTTTCAAGATATTTAAATTTAAAAATTAGATACTTTCAATTTTTTGAAAAAGGTAAAAATAAGCTTTTTTTTTTATTAAAGTAAAAATAAGAACTTAAAAAACAAAGATAAAAACTTAAGAAAGAAGACTAATTTTTTTTGGGGGTTTCAAACGATGGTGAAAATTTTGGGAGTGGGAAGACATCTAATATAATTCAATTAAATGTGGAATTGAAAGATAAAAAAATATCACATTAGAAAAAAATGTAGAGAAAAAAGAAAAAAATGAGATGTTGAAAATTTGGGTAAAGATTTGAATCTCACTTGATTTGGGTAAAGATTTAAGTAAAATCTTGATTTGATATCGGTATGTGTAAATGGTTGAGAGAGTTTTGAGTGTCTTTTACTCAAATTTAAATTTGAATAAATGTTTGGGTATAAGATTAAAGATGTTCTAATGAGAATGAGTTATGTTCAATGCTAAGTGGACAATTTGATTGGTCCAACACATTCATGACTGTCATTTTATCACTTCAAATATGCTTATTAAAAGTTATTATGATAGATATATTTTATCATTAAATGCTAATCACATATAATGTCTTTTGATATTCCTATTTTGAGTTGCATTGGACCATCAGATTGCATTCCAATTAGATTTGGACCTAACTGACCTTATATATGTATTGGAGCACCCATTAGACCAGTAGATTTCCTTTTTGGGCCATCCCCTACAAACACGCGAGGCCCTGCCCATGGATCCTCCAACCAGCACGAGGCAGTCAAGTCAGGCAGAAATGCGGGTCGGATCGCACTCCTCCACGCATAGGGGGTCGTCAACTCGTCATTGTGGTCGTATCTCTTGTGAAGATAGAGCATCGCTTGCTTTTAGTATTCCTTTTCTATTTAGATTTTTTTTCTCAAATCTAGTGCACGCTAGAAAGTTAGTTACATTTTTTTTCTTAAAACCTTTGACTTAACTATGTCTTCGTTATATAGAATAAGTAATAATTTCACTCTATCACCCAACACTTCCTCGCTTAGGTATTGGATATTTGCTTTATGGTGATCTATCATCTCAATGACTGTTCCTTGTTAAATAATTTGTTTATACCTCAATCTCATTTTTCTCAATGTGAGAAGGGGGAGAGTCCCCAATAAAAGACTTCTGATGATTAAGTCATTAGGGTTCTTTTGGAGAAGAATTCACTTAACTTACCTACAATACCTCGGTTCATCCCTTTTTATCCTCCTTTGGCCGCTTTAATATCACCAAATTATTTTTTGGATCTCTGTCCCTCGTCGGCATCCGGTGAGATTTAGTGGGATCTAACAAGATATGCCCATCTAGATCGATGATTCGATCGTAATCCAATGGAATTCAATGGGATATGATTTCATTTGAGTGGTTCGATTATGATTACGGGATATGATACCATTCAGTTGATCTAACCATAACGTGTGATTTGATAGTCTAAGTAACAGAACTCTCGTTTGGACGAAGGTTGGAATACATGTTAGATTGTGATAAAAATATGTGGTGGATTATGACTAAACTTATGATGACATATGACAGAATGTAATGAAGCCATAAAAATGGACCCTACAGTAAACAAAGGGAATGGAAGGTTGTAGAGGTATTCTAGAAATCATCTATATATAAAATTGTATATGTACAAAAAAATTATGTGTGAACAAGAATGTATATAGCCTCTGTTTGCTGGACACACACAAACATCAATATGTGCTCAATCGCCAAACACATTACACGAAATTTTTATATGTGCCCTCGTGCAATCTCATGTTACTTCATTAGATGATGAAACATTTGATATTTATTTTTTTACATAAAGGGTATATACAATGCATTTTTTTTTTATGAAAAAAATCCCATTTTTTATATATTTTTGTAGAAAATTTAGATACATGAAAGATACAAGTAGAGTTACATGTGATACTCACATTAACATTATCCATGACAACAAAATTTAACCCTAGGGTAAAGTATGGCCAAGAAATAAAATTTTTCATATAGATTAATCTAATTTTAAAGATAAAAAATTATCAATTATGTCGTCATCCATGTGACACGGCCCGTTAAGAGCCCAACAGTCTCAACATGCCTATAGATTGGGTGATGATGAAGATAAAATGTTTATATATGAATACAACTCTTATACACAAAAACGTGTTTTAAAGTCGTGAGTCTATCTGAATGCAAAACATTACATCTTTTATAAATAATATCATTCTATTATAAACTTTAACTTTAATAAAATTATGTTATATTAGATAAGATATATGAATTTTATAAAATAAAATGTATTCAGTCTATGTTTTGAACCATAAAACGTGGACTCTCTCTTGCTTCATCATCGATAAGAAAGCTCATTCTGGTCCACCGGGCCCTTGGTCGGTCGTGTAATGTCCGGTAGTTTTGTCTCTAGTCTATGGTTTAGAAACCAAACAAAGGTGCAAGTACCAATATAATCACGTGTCATAAAGAAACCAAAAAAAGGTGCAAATAACAATACAGGATACGACAATAACATGGGGAGAGAATATTCATGCATGACCGGAGAAAAAGTCTTTTTTTTTAATAAATAAAAAATTAAATAATGTCGTAAATAAATTTTAAGATTTAAAATTAAATGTTAGATCAGTTTGACATCTAGGCTGTGTGGTTCGTTTTTTATTTTTTGAATCATTTTACTATGAATCCATATTTCATTTTATTGTTTAATTTGTTAGTGGATTTATCTAAAGAATTATTTTTCAGTGTTTGGTTCATGTAAAAAAAAATGATAAAGAATTTGATTTAAATATCTAAAATACATTTACTATTATAAATATATTTGTAAAATTTATTTCTTTACCTATATCACAATTATAAAAAAGTATATTTTTTTATAAATATTTAACCAATGCAAATAAATAAAAATTATTATCTCAATTTTAATAATATCTAAAGACATTTATAAAAATAAAAATTAAATTAAAAAATATAAATCAATATCTAATACACAATCAAGATTTTTACCTTACATATACCAATTGTGACATAATTTCTTAGTTATAAAATTAAAATGAATAAATAAGTGGTTGGTAAAAAAGAGAAGGCTATTTATTTTTAAAAAGTTGTGGATAGTAATTTAATTAATTTGTAAAAGATAAAATAATTATCTAATTTAATATTTTTAGTGAAATTTGATATTAACACAAAAAATGATGGGATTCTACCAAACAATGATGGGAATTTGATTCTACCATATTTTTTCACATGTCATAATTTTATTTTTAACGTGACTCATAATTATTATCAAGATTACCACCAATCAAACACTGAATTTTATACATTGATAATCTCATATGAAATTAAAATTTATCATAGAATGACACAACCAAGCAGAGCTTATTTTTATTCTTCTTCTATTAAAACATCTAAAAATATTATGTTTAGAATCATCTATTCCTTAACTCATTCCTGAATATATATAAATTAAAAAAAATCTTTCTGTGTAACTAAATTCTCAGAGAAGCTATGAGTATTGGATTTAAAAAAAATGAACCTACTTAATAAAGGAGCACTTGCAATAATACAAAAATATACTATATAATCTTTGAATTTACATGTTTAAAGGAGTATTTTACAAGTAAGTACTTATTTAGCTTGTTATAATTTTGACTCTTTTGAATTTTGAATTTTTATATTTTCTCACCTCATCTATAATTGTATTTTAAAATAAAAAAAATAAAATCGACATAGTGATTTTTTTTTTTTAAAGATCTTTAGTCTCTTTCGAGCCTTACTGGGTCAATGTAGTCATGTTACTCTATTAAATATATAAATAAGCCTACGTGGCTTTTGTACAAAAAAATAAACAAATAAAAAAATACCAGACGTGTGGGACAAGGGAAAGCACAGGGGTGTATTTGTAGTGAAAGCACCTACCAGGGGTATATTGTGAAAAATCCCATGGAAGGTGTGGCGGACAATCAGACACTTGCGAAGTGACGTGATGCCTAAAGAGTGCACCGTCCATCATCGGGTCATTCTGTGATGGCGGAATAACATAACTTCCAAACCTCAAAGAGCAGGTGACCATGTATGAAATACTCGCATACTGCTCGGTTACCAAATCAAAAATATATAAACTAGGGAGCACGGAGTTCCTATTCAAAACGGCTCTCCCTGATCTCAATCCATTATTGCGGGTTAGTTTCATAGATCATGTTTAACATCTCGTTTTAGAGTGTTTTTAATTTTTAAAGAAATTAAAAGCTTCAAACTGTTATCAAATAAGTCTGTTTAATTAAAAAGATGTATAAAGTATTGTGAAAACTGTGTTTATGTCAAAAAAACAGCTCATGTTATCAGCAACAAATGTGATTTATTGAATAAATAAAAAACAGCTCAAATGATTACATCATCAAAATACATGTTAGAAAATTAAAGCTCTTTTTAATATGTGTTTTCAAACATGTTCAACCATCGTTTTTTTAACAATTCAATCTTTTTAAAAAATATTGTATTAAAAATTTTGAAACACCGAAAATTTAATGAATAGACGAAAACGTTAAGTCTAAAGTGTTTGTGGAGAACTATTCAAATATGCATTTTAAGCGCTGATATACGCAGTCTATTTTACAGCCAGTTTTACAGTGCCATACACTACGATAATGTAGTATATACTGCACCATCATAGTGTATGAAATTCCAACATATAGTATATAACACAAAAATAATTATCATTTTTTAAGTTAAAAAATACATTAATGTATCTCAGTATATTTTCATTTCTTATAACAACATGCGCTTCATTTAGAGAGTGTATGATTAAAAAAAATCAGAGTAAACTGCAAATTGGGTTAGAATAGAGGCTGGACGTATCATTTTCCTTCTCCGATATTTAAACAAAGGGCTGATGGTCAATAGCCCACATCTTCACTCAAAATCATCAGATAATGTCCAGACTCAGTCCAATTTAACATCTAGACTAATCTCAAAAAAAAAGAAAAAAAAAAGTTATACACGGTGCAATTCAACGCTCTGGGTCCCCTATTAATTTGTTGATCTCAAAAATTAAAAGATTATCCATAAATTCACTACAAAATAGTTCATATGATTTTTCCATTTATTCCACTTAAAACACAGGGCAGACCCTGTTCCCCTCCTCCACCGCAGGGAGCACTCCGTGCATTCAAGCTAATAATTGAAAGATGGAGTCGGTAGATTGAAGCGGCCTTTGATTAGATTACGTTGTGGCCGAAAGACACGTCCGCGACCGATCCCTCTCTCTCGGGAACGAGAATTTTGTGTTGCTTTCACGTCGTAGTCTCTTTTTTGTTTCTGCGACTCTGATCAACCATTTAAATCGTAGAAACGTGTATTCCTTCGGTCCTCCAACTTTTTTTTATTTTATATATTCTATTAATCTCTCCTACTTCATGCATTCATTTTAGGCTCCGTTTAAAAACACAGATTTAAAAGTAGATTTTAAAATAAAGCTGCTTTTTAAATGATTTTAGACATTAATTTTTTGAATTTTTTTTTTTAATTCAGAATCAATATTTGGAAAGAGTTTAATGTTTAATAGAAAAAATTATTTTTCAATTCAAAAAATAGATTCCGATAAAAAATCGTTGTTTTTGAGATTTTAAAAACATGGATTTCAAAAGAGAAATTAAAAGAATAAAGCAAGCTTTTGATTCTGTCAAAAACTGTCCCGTTGATTGCGCGTTTGGAGATTTTTAGCTTTTCAAAAAACGGAATCGCCCCAAACGCGCAACCAAACGAAGCCTTAAACTGACTCGCGATTATCTGCCCCCACTAATCGGTGGAGGTCCCGCGAGACAGTGTAAAGGATGAGCTTCGGTTTGTCGTGTTTCACTTTCCAAAGGTTGCACCGAATGAGGAACACTTGTTCACACGCAGATTGATTGACGGGGTTACCTAGTCATCGATCTACGCCTCTCAAAAGGGTACTAGACCCCCTTTAAGTCCTCTGTTTTGTTTCCTTTATTAGTGGAGAAGCTCATATTTTGATGAGACTTGTGAGAGAGAGAGTCCTGCCTATGGAGAGATACGAAGCAGTGAAGGATCTTGGGTCTGGGAATTTCGGGGTTGCTAAGCTTGTTAGAGATAGATGGACTGGAGAGCACTTCGCAGTGAAGTTCATAGAGAGAGGACATAAGGTCTCCTCTATCTGTCTCTCTCTGTTTTTGGTTGATGTTTTTATCAGTTTTTTTTTTATATTGGTTTTTTTATGTGGGTTGTAACTTAAATGGATTTTTTTGTGGACAGATTGATGAGAATGTACAGAGAGAGATTATGAATCATAGGTCACTGAATCATCCAAACATTGTTAGATTCAAGGAGGTATATTTTTTGCTTATATATATATATATATATATGGAATTTAATTGTTGTCTGATTTATATTTAGGATTTTTAGTTTTAAGTCGAGTAAACTATAGGATTTAGCTATCGATCTCTTACTTCTTCATATTTAAGTTTTAGTCCCTACATTTCAATGATATGTTCTTTTTAATCCATGGGAGGAACATGTTCCTAAATTATTTAGTTTTTTTTAGTCCCTAGGAGGGACTTCTTCTTAAATTATCATTAAAATATAGACTAAAACCTAAATATGAAAAGTAAGTGATCGATAGCTAAATCCTATAGTTTACGGGGACTTAAAATTAAAAATCCCTTTATATTTTTGTGGAAACAATCCAATAGCTGTTTTGAGAACTGCAGAAGTTAAAGTTCTTGTTGGGTTTTTGTTGTTCCTCTGTATTCATTGAAATATACTTTTCCTTAATATTATGGTGATTTTTTTATGGAGAGCATAATTGTGAACTCTTGATTGGTATTGAGTCATTGTAGGTTGGGATTGATGCTTTGGAGTGAAATTGATTCGTTGCTCACATGTGTGTATTGGTAGAGTGATATTGGTATTGTCTAATTGCCACAAGATAGTCCATATTTGAACTTCCTCTCTGTTTTCTCTGTTCAAATGTTTCATTGGATATGCTGAAGTTGCTTTAGTGTGTGGTTTTAACTAACTGTATAATTACTGGTTGTTTTGTGGAAACTAGTATGATCTCATACTTGGTTTGAAATTAAGGTTTGAGGATTTTTTTATTTACTTGAAGGGTTATAACTTATAAGCTAATTAAATGGAGGAAAAGACACACCTGAAAATGAACTATAGACACAATATGATTTTCTTTTGTGAGTAGGAACCCAACATTCATTGGGGAAACCATGGATCATCGACAAACCATTCGAGCTCGAGAAACTAACAAATCCAAAATAAGTCCTAGATTTGTCCTACATCATCAGGGGAGCAGAAATATGATTGTTCAATGTATAAATTTTCCTTTGCAGTTTTTGTCGACATTCAATTGTATACATTTGATCCCTGGTGAATGGTGTTAAACCATTTTTCTCTATCATTGATTTCTGAATTTACAACTATACCTTTCAAGAGCTAGGACTAATAATAGATTTCGTTGTGTATTAGCTGTGACTCCATTAGTAGTGCATGTAAGTGCATCTTTTGAGGGGGATTTTGAATTCACTTGTTTGCCAGTGTTTCATCACCTCCCATTGTTGCAACTTCAGAGCAGATACGAAGGCCTTACATGTTTTATTTGTTTCCCCTTGCAAAAAATTGATTTTACTGAATTTAACATTCGTTTTGCAAATATTTTTGTTTCACTTGATTTAACATTAAAACGAACAATTGATCAATCTCATGGAGGCAATTGAGGCTAAGATATGGGCAAGAATGGAATGAACTATGACTGTTGAATAATTAGGTTCTGATTGGATTTTCTTTTGCTTTTGATTCAGTAATGAAACTGAATTGCTTTTATTAGATATGACTTGTTATGGCTGTACTGGGGTTTGTTTTCTCAGTATCAGAGATCTATGACTCCATGCAGGTTCTATTAACTCCCACTCATTTAGCTATAGTCATGGAATACGCAGCCGGTGGTGAACTCTTTGAGAGGATATGCAATGCGGGTAGATTTAGTGAAGATGAGGTAACATCTTCTCATTAATCGATACAATGAATGATATGCTTTTAAACAATAAATTCATGCATTTCCATGTTTAAACAGGCCAGGTTTTTCTTCCAACAACTGATATCTGGAGTCAGCTACTGTCATTCAATGGTAATCATTTCTTTTGATATCTTAATCGAATGAATGCACACACACTTCATCTTGTTCATTGTTTGTTTATTGTTTCATCCAGCAAATCTGTCACAGAGATCTAAAGCTAGAAAACACACTATTGGACGGAAGCACGGCCCCTCGTCTCAAAATATGTGATTTTGGCTATTCCAAGGTAATTCACTTAATAAGAAAACAAATTCTCTACTGTCAACACCTGCTTGATTTTGAGAATTTTCAGTCATCGGTGCTGCATTCACAACCAAAATCAACAGTGGGAACGCCGGCTTATATTGCTCCAGAAGTCTTGTCAAGAAAAGAATATGATGGAAAGGTGAATATTAGTATTCCCATATGTGATTCATTCAGTACTTGTGGTGCTGCCGATCAAATCATCTGATTAAGTGATTCTTTGGAACCATATATAGCTTTCAGATGTTTGGTCATGTGGGGTGACATTATACGTGATGCTTGTCGGGTCCTACCCCTTTGAAGATCCTGATGATCCACGGAATTTCAGAAAAACAATAGGGGTGAGTAAATGCATATTGTGCTCTAATATTAATTATCAATAAAATCTAATTTCCTCTTGTTTGAACAGAGAATACTAAGCGTCAACTACTCGATTCCCAACTATGTGAGAGTGTCAATGGGGTGCAGAGATATCTTGTCGCGGATATTTGTTGCCAACCCTGAAAAGGTAGCCAAACACATTTAGGTAGCATTTAGAAACAAGTTTAAAACGGATTTTTTTCAGTTGAGGTTGCTATTGAAATAAGTTTTTCATGAAGTATAATTTTAAAAAGCTCTTTTTTTATTGTTTGTAACTAAAAGCTGCCTTTGCTTTCTTTGAAGGAAAATGTTAGTTCAGTTCTTTTTGCAGCTGAACTTGTTTGATGTCCACACGGTTTTTTTTTAAATCATGTACATTTTTTTTATATATAAAAAATGAAGTGTGTTCTCCTATTAATTGAATGCTTGTGTTTCATACATTATAGTATATACTAAGATGGTGAAGTATGTATTGCATTAGATGATTCCATATATTGCATTAGTGAAGTTGGAGATTGCAAATAGGGTCGCAAAATTGACTAAGGGACTGTTTGGGTGGAGTAATAAGAGGAGAATAAGTAAGAAGAGGCATGGAATAGGAAAAAAAAGTGTTTGGATGAGGGGAACAAGGTGGTTTTTGGATGCCGGAATAACAAAGAATAAAGAGATATATTAATCACCCTTTACTCATGGAATGAGTTTATTCCAACAACAATCATAAGTGAGACTCACAATTGTTTTTTTCATTTCAAATCACATGTGATCAGGTCTTATACATTAATGGGCACACACGTCAAATCAACTTTTTACATCTAATTCACATTTTATTCCTCATCAACCAAACACTTCAATCTTTATTATTATGTTTTCCAATGAGAATAATTTGAAAACACAATTAAACAGAAAAATCACTTATTTCTGGAATAGGTATAAACATATAACTTATATCTCTATCCAAATGGGCCTAAGTGTATCTGCGCCATTCTTTAAAAGCTGGGACCGCATGGGGCATTTAGAAACCATTTCTTATAAGGGTGTGTTTGTGTGCAAACTTGGATGGAAAATGAAAAAAAATAAAAGAACATTAGTCAAAAGTAAAAATGATGGAAAATAAATCATTTTGTCTGTAACCATTTTTTATGTTGTTTGTGCATACAATGGAAAAAAAGTGAACACTTTCCATCACTTTCATTTATTTTTCATTACACCTCAAAGAAGAAACATCCTACCTCAAATTACATTGTGAATTGTATTTTTTTTCCCTGCTTGGTTTGCAGAGGATAACCATCCAAGAAATCAAGAACCACCCTTGGTTCTTGAAGAACCTGCCTATGGAATTGATGGACGGAAACCAGTGCTCCTCGAACAACGACGATGCGAATTCTCAGCCGCAGAGCATCGAAGATGTGGTGTCGATCATACAAGAAGCCAAAAAACCTCCGGAGGGACCTAAAAATGTTGGGGACTGTCTAGACCTGCTGGATGACATGGATGAAGACACGGATCTTGATGACATTGAGACGAGTGGAGATTTCGTCTGTGCAGTTTGAGATATATAGCTTGTCTGATGAGCTGCTAGAGATTCTTTTCATCAGATTTTCCATTCTTTTTTGTTTTTTTGTTGTCTGTGTTGTTTGTGGAGGCAGCCATTTTGAGTGGACTAGAAGCCCATGGATGATGGATGTGTGATCTCATGTGGTGTGGTCTCTAGTGTTGCTGAAGAAATAAGGACTGTGATTGGTTTTATGCATCCATTTTGGATTTATAACTACCACGTAGAGAGCTTGTTCGATTTGGAGTGTCTTTCCTGTGTCATTGTTCAAGCCCTTTTGATAATTTTTTGATAATGATATAAGTTATTATGAAATAGATAATTATACTAGTGTAGATGAGTAATAAATTATTTTTTGTTTGATGGTGTTGTTAATTATTCTCATTAAAAAATGTAATAATGAAATTTTTGTTATTTGATAGATCATAGAATAAGTTGTGGATTATTAATAAATAAATGTGAATAATAAATTATATAATGTGAAAAAAATTATATGACATGTGGGTCCCTAATTTATAAAGTGATTTGCTATGTGAGTTCCCTAATATATATATATATATATATATATATATATATATATATATATATACGGGGATGATAATATGCGGTCGTGCGGTCGCGGTCGTAGGCCGTCCGATCGCGGGTCCATCGCATCCAATGGTCGACGTGATTCGCACCTGACCGTTCGATGCGATGGACCCGTGATCGACGGCCCGTGATCGCGGACGCACCGACCGCACGACCGCACGTAATCACTTCCCTATATATATATATATATATGGGGGCCGATTACCTGCGGCGAACGGTAGGTGCGGCGTCGATCGTGGGCCGTCGATCATAGGTCCATCGCATCGGACGGTCGGGTGCGATTCACATCGACCGTTGGATGCGATGGACCCGCGATCGAATGGCCCACGTCGCCGCCGCACCTGCCGCACGCCGCACCTAATCGCCCCCGTATATATATATATCTATCGATCTTTTGTACCATGTATAATGATCTTCAAGTCCCTCTTTAGACAAATTCCTGGCTCCATCAATGCGTATTGCACTATGAGAATATAAATTGATTGCTATTACACTCAGTTTTTTCTCAGTCAAAAATGCATTCTTATGTATTTCGTTAGAAATCCAATGAAGCAAATATATCGTTAGAGGTTGTATATATCTCATTAAATATTTTCTTACACTTATTAAAAATGAGTTCATTCAAATCGAAATGAAGATATATATATTTTTTCTATCAAAGCATATATTTCATTAGATGATATTCATTATTTTTAAAAAATAATATGTTTTATCTGAGTTTTGATTAGTAAAATAGACTGAGTCTAACATTTTTCATATAATAAATGAGTGTTGTTACACCCAGATCCATTTCCAGCTCCAAATCCAACATTATATGCGTCGGTAGAAAATTAACGACACATATGCTCACATTAATAAGACATACGCTTCATAAGAATTTTTTTACAATTTCAATAAATAAATTCATGTAATTCATTATATTATAAGCTTCATTTTTTATAAAATCATATACCTTAATAAATGGGGTATACTATTTAAAAAAAATTTAAAACATTATTTAACGATTGGAATTGAGGCCGACACGGGCTGAACATAACATTATTTATAATAAATTATGTGAATGTAACAACGTCCGAGACCATATTATAATGGGCCTCAGTTGGATGTGTCCAGCCCATACATAAGCGGATCAGGCCCTAACAAAGAATATATAAACAAAGAGCGAGAAACCAAACCCTAGCGGGAGTGTTGTGTGTTCTTCATTTGCGGCGTGAAGCCCTAACTCCTCCGATCGGAGTCTCTGTGAGGGCTGACGTTGATTCTGTTTCAAGATGAAGGTAAATCCAATTTCCTCTGCTTCTCTATCTCTCTTTCTATCTGTCGATTTCGGTTGTTTCTTTTTCGATCTGGACTGAATCGTCTGTTAATGGCAGTTCAACATTGCTAATCCCACTACGGGATGCCAGAAGAAGCTCGAGATCGACGACGATCAGAAACTGTCAGTCTCTCTCTCTCACATTATTTTAGGGTTTCGTTGTATTTTTTTTGGGTACACCTCGCATCAGTTATGAATGGCGTGTTTTGACATCGAAATTGCATTTGATTTGCTTTTGAGCTATTGAAATGATAGACTTTAGTAGTAATTGACATCTGACATCTCTTGTTTGGTCGGTGGATGTTTATAACATCCGAAAGTCTTGCTGTCCGGTGTTGTGTTTGGAGATCGTGTAGTTATGCACTCAACTTGTTTGTAAAAATTATATTTAACAATTTGTTTGGTTAGTGTACGTACGTAAACTACTGAAAGAGTCTT
Source organism: Acorus calamus (assembly GCA_030737845.1). Classification (NCBI taxonomy): domain Eukaryota; kingdom Viridiplantae; phylum Streptophyta; class Magnoliopsida; order Acorales; family Acoraceae; genus Acorus; species Acorus calamus. The sequence continues at coordinate 20,557,061 of CM060876.1, forward strand.
TTTTAGAGTACTTTCAGTGGAGATCTTTAAAGGGTATGATATTTTTTTAACAAATTGAAGTTGCTGATGGAGGAAGTTGTTAGAACTTACATTCATGATGCGCAAGGTTCTTTTTGTTGTACAGAATTTGTAATGTGATGTAAAAAAATGTTGTCAAATTAGAAATGAGCAGCATCAGTAGGTAGAGGTGTACCTTATTTAGCATATTAGTTTGTAGATAATTAGAGAAATGTTATAATCAACTTTCCTAGCTTTGTAATGGGAATTCATGGTTTAAATCAGGCCGGTCAACAGGTGAAACCGGATCAGGGTGGACCTTGATGTGAGACAATAAACGTTCCATTGGGTCATGGTCCCATGACAAAAAGTGTCTGTACCCTACAAACTTGGGTCTCCAGGAAGAATTTTTTATTTTTTCCTCTTTATCCTTCCTGACCTCCTCTTCTTCTCCCTCCTCAATGATGATGGATGAATTCTGCCCAAGGGAAGAAGAAGAGCCATGTAAATGTTGGAAGCATGTCTCTCATGACAGCTGTGGAATCTGCCCTTTGTGCCTTCATTCTCTTCTATTGCACAGCGATGTTGGCCGAGCTTCGGCAGAGCAAATCTTGTTGTAATCATGACTTCCATCAAGCGAAAGCTAAAAACCAAACTTCCATCAATGAAAAACTTGATTTTCACTTGAGGAACACCTGAAAGATCCAACATCAACAAACACCTACTTCCCTAACCCTAAAAAAATGCTAATTTATTTTCAAAAATCCAACAAGGTTGACAAACCCAGTACCATTGCGTACAGATTGGTGAAGCAATTAACGAGGGTGGAGCTCCTAGTGAACTTCTGTTGGTATATTTAAGATGTTACGGGCCTCACGGCGGTTGTGAGCCAAATCTGTGGAGGTCATGAGGACCGATGATCAGATGACAACAGAGAGCAATATAGAATGGATGTAACTGCAAGTGCTCTTCCCACCCAAGAAGACCCACTTGAGGACCAATAGGTCTATATAAATCTTGTCGAGTTGAGCGGAGCAATCCCATGCTCAATTCATAGTAGAACTAAATGAAATGTTTTTTCAAAGTTGCCTCAACCGAATTCAGTGATGTTATTAGATTCTATGTGGTAATACTGGGATTTCCATTCTTCCATATTGTAACCAGAGTTGCTCTGATCTCTTCTTTTTTGTATTTTACAGAACCACTCCCACATATCTTCTTGGTTAATTGTTCTATGCTTCTTTGAATAGTGGTACCAGAAGGCTTCTCAATGGCTCAAGAGTTTGAGCTAATATGGGGGTCAAATTTTCTTTGAATATCTGGGCATAAACGTGAAAGCCTATCCTTCTATGAGTTAGTAATTCAGAGATGAACTGTGATTTTGTATTATAATAATACTAACCTACTCTTTTGTTCAAACTTTCCATTGTCACTTGTTAGGCATGGCTCTTGAGACAGGGTGCCTTTTGCAACACACCATTAGTTTCGGATGTATTTGTATGAAATATATATGAAGCTAAAATTGGATCTGGACTAAAACTCACTAATCTCGCAGGCGAGCATTTTTCGACAAGAGAATATCGCAGGAAGTCAGCGGTGATGCATTGGGTGAGGTATGGATCAGCAGCTACCCGCTTATTAAAATATTCTCCTTCTTTCTCCTCTTGCTTGTTTACAAGTTTCATACCTGTGACAGGAATTTAAGGGTTATGTTTTCAAAATCATGGGAGGTTGTGACAAACAAGGTTTTCCAATGAAGCAGGGAGTCCTTACTCCTGGTCGTGTCAGTCTTTTGCTCCACAGAGGCAAGTCTCCTTTTTGGTGATTAGATAATACTTTGAGATTCAGAATATGTGCATTCTCCAAGAACGGTAATGATTGTTACCATTGCAAATTAACTTAAAAGGTTACTAAAATTGAGTTTTTTTAAGGAACAAATCTAGTTCCTAGTTAGGATCATTCATATGAATCTTGAAGCTTATTGTCATTTTTTTAATATTTCAGTGTAGCCCTCAACTTAGCATATTTTCCAGTTATATGAAATTTATCATTGTCAGGTTAGGAGAGTTCATGCTGTCTTTTCCTCTGGTCATATATTCCCTCACTGTGGACTATTTTTGCATGTGACATATCGAATAGGTACTCCTTGTTTTCGTGGATATGGTAGGCGCAATGGAGAGCGGAGGAGGAAGTCTGTTCGTGGGTGTATTGTGAGCCAGGACCTTTCAGTTCTCAACTTAGTTATCGTGAAGAAGGGTGAGAATGAACTTCCCGGACTGACAGACATTGAGAAACCAAGAATGCGAGGCCCAAAAAGGGCATCAAAGATCAGGAAGCTTTTCAATCTTTCCAAGGAGGATGATGTTCGCAAATATGTCAACACATACCGCAGGACCTTCACAACAAAATCAGGTCAGTTCTCTCCATCTGATGTCTCATGTGGTATACATAATTTATATGTTACATTAATTTGGAGTCTAGTTTTATTCAAATTAGACTAGGAAGAATTTGTGCATCCTGGTAATTTACCTTTGGACTAAATAAATAGAAACCTAATTGGACTGAGCGCTTGGATTTGTGATCTCTCATTAAAGTTTTCTTGCCTGACTGACTGTATAAGTTCTAGATGTGTATACTAAAAATATTTGGAAATGTATGAACTGTCTATCATCTTTCATTATAGTTTATGGGCGCTACTTGACTTTGATTAAATTATGTTTTACGGACGGGAGGACTCAGTTCTTTGATTAAATTATGTTTTACTTTTACAGAGTGGGGCCTTTGATATATATAGTGCAATCTTTATATGTATATTGTTTATTAAAGATGGCATCCTTTTTTTTATTTGGATTGCAGGTAAGAAGTGTAGCAAAGCTCCCAAGATACAGAGGCTAGTGACTCCCCTGACACTGCAAAGGAAGCGAGCAAAGATTGCAGAGAAGAAGAGAAGGATCTCAAAGGCCAAATCAGAAGCCGCAGAATACCAGAAGCTTCTGGCCTCCCGGCTGAAGGAACAGAGGGAACGCAGGAGTGAGAGCTTGGCAAAGAAGCGGTCCAGGCTCTCTTTACTCTCGAAGCCTTCTGTTTCTGCCTAAAAAGTAAGGTATTTATTTTAGAGCAGGAGGATATGTTTTACGAGGTTTGTTGAGTTGATGTCTAGTCTCTGTTTTTGGTCGCATACTTTTGTATGAATGAGTTGAGGTTCTGTTTTGTGAACTTGGATTTTGTTGTTTGGTTTAATGTTTAATTGATCATTGAACTATTGAGTTGTTGCTAATCCCGGATTCCGTAGCCATGATTTGTTTTAGTTCTTTAGGCAGCTGTGGTCTTTCTTATCTTAAGTTTTTGTGGCTTAATAGGTTGACTTGAACTATATAATGAATGAAACAGAGAATAGCATCATCCATCAGTCCCATAACCCACTGTGTCCCCCACTTCATGACTAAAGTTAGGAGGACAAAAGTTGAGCAAATCAGATCCTGCTAGATTTAATGGCTTCATCATATCTGATTCCACTAACAACCTCCCCCCCCCCCCCCCCCGTTCTTTTTTTTAAAAAATAAGGAATCTGAACATGGTATGCTTTACTGCATTCTAGATAATAGCAAAGAAAATGCAATCAATTTACCAACCAATTAAAAAACCTCATGCTTCTTGTGATCAGCCTATTAGCATTAACCTAGATTAAAAAAAAAATCTACTCACGGTTAAATCACCATGTACAAACCAAAACCATGCAACCATATCTGGTTTTCCCTACTACTTCCACATGTATACACCGATGAATAACTACACAAGGATGAATACTGTATTGAAAAAATATCTTAACTACCACAACAATGATCAATATAATTACGTAGACAATCAAGCCCTTCCAAAAGTGGAGTGTGTTTTCATCACTGGTCCAAACACAATTTGGATTAACAAATTAGTCAAGTTTTAGATCATTGGATCAACACTGTGTCGAATTATATATATAAATATATTACAAGAAGGAAAATGATCTATATGATTGGTCCAACTCACTGAATCAGTCAAAGTTTTAATCACTAGATCAAAACTCCTTACAATAATTGAAAAGGCACATAATAATACCTTCCTTTATATATATATATAACAAACCCTCCCACAGCCACTCTTCAAACCTCCAACAGCATCTCTTCCAGCCTCTGTTCATTGACAACCCTGCAGTTCCTCCTGACCTCCCCAGGCCGCCCCGACGACAAGTCCCCCAACCTCACCATCCCCTCCACAAACGCCTTGAAGAACCCGGCCTCGTCCTGGCTAAACCTCCACACCACCTCTCGAGTCCTCCCATCCCCGCCCGAGTACAACGTCTGGTCCGAATTCAAGAAACCCCAACCCCTCACCAAGTCCTTGAAGTACCTGCATTTTTTTTAAAAAAGAAACGGTAAACCTTTTATAACTTGAATAAAACAGTTACATCTGGTCCGAAAGTAGGGGACTACTTGAAGTACCTGTTGTCGAACACTATGGGCGTCAAGTCGAGCCCGCCCGTCACATTCCCATCCCCGCCAGGGGGACACAGCGCGTTGAGCCTCTCTCTGAAACCGGGCTCGATCGCTGGGTCAGGCAACCCGGTGCCCGACTGGTTGTAGAGGCGGAACACAATGGAGAAGCACCGGCCCTCGCCGATGGAGTGCGAGCCAGAAAGGGCGACGAGGTCAGTGATGGAGAGGTTGAAGCGACGGAAGAGGTCGATGAGTGCGGTCACGTTAGCTCTTGGGCTGGGCATGATGTTGTTGGAGTCCTCTTGGCTCGCTGTGAGGCTGTCTAGTCTCCCCAGCTTCACCTCCCAATTGGGTCCTCCACTCTGTAAGCACCATAAGATAACTAATCCATTAGATAAATAATAAAATATATATGTTAGATTGTGTTTGTAGTTATTCTTGGAATAAATGTAAATGAATTTTTTTATTGTTTGATTAACCATGGAAAAGTTGTAAATGAAATGTAAAAATAAGATGTGAATAAAAATTTCTAAAAATTGAAAAAATGATTTGAGCTACTGGTATATTATAAGTAATGACAAGTGATTTGTAACCATTTTTATACCGGTTGAATTGATTGGTTGAAATAACACAAGGAAAACTTAAAATATTAATATCAATTTATTATCATAAATTCTAGAATAGTTACACACACCTATTATTTGCAAAAAAACAGATTTTGAGGTTATTCATCTCTATTCCACCATATTCTCTTTATTTCACTACCCAAACATGTTCCAAAAGTTATTTTAATTAGGATCTGTTTAAATAAATTTCTAAAGTTTAAGTAAAAAAAATTATTGAAAATTATATGCGATGTGATCAACAATAAAGTAGATATTGTTGATATGAGTGTGTGATATTATTGATGTCCGTGACAGTCTAAAAAACAATCTTAATGTATTTTAATTTTTTAAAATAATAAACATTATCTAATAAATATATATAAATTATTCTATTTCATATTTCAAATTGAATGGATAAATTTTTAACAAAGTAAAAAAGTTTAAAAAGTGAAAAAATAATGTTAATAACAACGCGTCAACGCCCTTGAAACTTACCAGTGCAACTGCGTCACGAGCGGCTATGATTATGATGTCAGCGCAGGAAACGACGCCGGGGCAGGCCCTCTCGAGGGCCGACTTGATCTCGTCGATGACCTCGTAAGATCGGAGGGAGTTTATGTTCGACAACGATTCCTTCTCTCCGAGCATGGTCGGCGTATCGTCCAGCAACAGAGACGCGTCACACCCCTGCAAAAACAAAATTGAGTCTCTATTTTGTTCTCTTCATCTGATATGAATAAATAAATAGAACTTTAACTTACGTTGACAAAGCAATCGTGGAATTGTAAGCGCATGACGGAGGCGGCGTTCCTGGTCTCCCTGGCCATGGCCTTGGACATGACATCCCTCACTATGGACTCGGCTTCGGGACAGATATCTGAGTAGAAGCCCTGTCTCAATTGGGAAGCTGATGTGAGGAGGGAGAAGAAACAAAGAGAAGAGGAGAAGAAGAGGAGGAGATGAAGCTGTGACATCTTTACTCTTCTTTTTTGGTTTTTTTTTTTCAGTTGTTTTGGGGATGTGATATTCTGGTGGGAAACAGGGGGACATCCGGTTGTTTATACACGGACAGACGGTTTATCTTTTTTGGCAATTCACAAAAATAGCACAGTTGAAACGAATATTTACAAAAATAGCACTGGCGGGTGAATATTTACAAAAAGTAGCACTGACACTGTTTTACAAAGGAGGCGTCATACGCCATATATATATGGCGCCTCCTTCATATTTGTATCTTTATAATAAATGACATTTTTACACTGGAGGCGCCATATATATATGGAGCCTCCAGTGTTTTTCAATTTCAAAGGAAGACTCCATATATATACGGAGCCTCCAGTGTTTTTCAATTTCAAAGGGAGGCTCCATATATATACGGAGCCCCCAGTGTTTTTCAATTTCAAAGGGAGACGCCATATATATATATAGAGCATCCAGTGTAAAAATTTCTCTTGATAAGGATATCAATTGTTTTTTGGGTAGTCAAATGATGCACTTGATATAAAATAAATTCATTAAAAGATTAAGTAAAACAATACAAATTCATTAATACAAAAGCTAATAATCAAATACTATATTAAAAAAATACTAAGTAGAGAAATTCATAATCAAAGTTTAGTCGAGAGTAATTGAGAGAAATTAAAAAAACTATATAATAAAGCATCTACAAAACATATAATAAATCAAAAGTGTAGGAGCCAAAATCTGTCACACCTTATGATCCGTTTAAAAGGCTATATTGCTTCAGTCCATCACATTCTGTCATAACACACCACCACCTCAAGTCAGGCCAATAAACGGTCTGGTCGGACTCCCGACCAGACCAGGGTGAATGGGGGCATAGCTCCTGTCCGACTTGAATCAAAATCATGGAGTCCGCATTGGCGAGATATTAGGATTTACAAGGAATATTTCCTGACACAATGGCTGTAACAAACTGTCAAAAAGTAGATCACACGTGTCGACCGATCCAAGAGCCACGTGGAAGATTCAATCCCATGATATGCTTACACCTCCATAGCAATAGACACACCCCCTCCCACTATAAATAGGAGGGTATCCCCTTCACATAAGGGGGGACAGACAGAGAGAGAGAAAGGGAGACTCCTTCTCTAAAAAACCAAGAGAACCCAAGATCCAAGCTTAAAATCTCACTTTAATGGAGATTGGGTTTCATCGTCGGAGGTTCTCCCAAAAAGGAACTACGTGTGGCTTGATCCCTTAAAAAGGGTACGTAGGCAGCCTGATCTACATCAGGTTCAGTCCAGACAAACCTCACCAATCCCTCCACGGCGGAGCCTCATCGTCGTCTCTTCGCGGATCTACTCAAACCAAGCCCGGACCGTCTTCGAGTCCGGCCCATCGGGGTGAACATCCTTGCGGGCTGGACGGGCACGGTTGGCCGACCGAGTTGGCTGTGGACACTCATTGGGTCAAGTACAACATCATATCAGGAACATCGACGTCGTGCCCCCACGTGAGTGGGCTCGCGGCGCTCCTCAAAGGGGTGCACCTCGGGTGGAGCCCCGCCGCGGCCCGACCTGCGCCGATGACCTCCGCGACAAGGCCGGGGACAAGCTCATAGACGTCATGACGGGTAAGGCCGCGATTTGACCATTGAGGACTACCTCGACTTCACTGAACAACCACATCAAAAAAAAAAAAAAAATCTCCTGAGGCGACCTACAATAAGAGATTATCTGGTTCCGTGACTCTTTGGGTACCCAAAAGACAAACTAACCTCTCTATCCAGATGCGGATAGGGAGATTATGCTAAACCCTCCCCTGTTTTTGGAGTTTTTGTAATTTTGTCACAGAGATGGAGCGAAGCATCTTACCCACTGTGAAGTTCTCCGAGCACTAGAACGTGACAGAGTAGTATGCCAAACCCCCGTCCGACGAACGAAGACCACAACTTCCACCGGCGACAGAGGCGGCTCGAAGGTCATCCGCATCTCCGTCATCGACGTCAATGCCACCGACTCATCCAGCGACTTCATCCCGTCTCCGAATCCGATGACGGCGATCGTCTTCAATGGAACCCTATCACATTCCTGACTTGATCCCGTCTCCGAATCCGACGACGGCGATCGTCTTCAACGGAATCCGATCACGTTCCCGACTTGATCACGTCTCCGAATCTGACGACGACGATCATCTTCAATGGAACCCGATCGCATTCCCGACTTGATCCCGTCTCCAAATCCGATGACGGCGATCGTCTTCAACGGAACCCGATCACGTTCCTGACTTGATCCCGTCTCCGAATCTGATGACGGCGATCGTCTTCAACGGAATCTGATCACGTTCCCGACTTGATCACGTCTCCAAATCCGATGACGGCGATCGTCTTCAACGGAACCCGATCACGTTCCTGACTTGATCCCGTCTCCGAATCCGACGACGGCGATCGTCTTCAACGGAATCTGATCACGTTCCCGACTTGATCACGTCTCCGAATCCGACGACGGCGATCGTCTTCAATGGAACCCGATCGCATTCCCGACTTGATCCCGTCTCCAAATCCGATGACGGCGATCGTCTTCAACGGAACCCGATCACTTTCCTGACTTGATCCCGTCTCCGAATCCGACGACGGCGATCGTCTTCAACGGAATCTGATCACGTTCCCGACTTGATCCCGTCTCCAAATCCGATGACGGCGATCGTCTTCAACGGAACCCGATCACTTTCCTGACTTGATCCCGTCTCCGAATCTGACGACGGCGATCGTCTTCAACGGAATCTGATCACGTTCCCGACTTGATCACGTTTCCGAATCCGACGACGGCGATCGTCTTCAATGGAACCCGATCGCATTCCCGACTTGATCCCGTCTCCAAATCCGATGACGGCGATCGTCTTCAACGAAACCCGATCACTTTCCTGACTTGATCCCGTCTCCGAATCCGACGACCTCGTTCCTCTTCAATGGAACCCGATCACATTCCCGACTTGATCCCATCTCTGAATCCGACGACGGTGATCGTCTTCAATGAAACCCGTTCACGCTAGGAGGGTTGAGCAGAAGAGGGTCACATGGAGCCAGTGGACCACCCCTTCAGGTCTTTTCAGCAGACCACCACTTCAGGTCGTCTCGACGAGCCATCCCTTCGCGTCATCTTAATGGACGGGATACCTAAAGCCGTACCCATCTGTTATGGACTCGAGGTCGCGCGCTCAAATAAGTCGTACTCGTCCATCTCGGAATAAGAGGTGCGCACCCAAAAGCCGTACCCATCTGTTATGGACTCGAGGTCGCGCGCTCAAATAAGTCGTACTCGTCCATCTAGGAATAAGAGGTGCGCACCCAAAAGCCGTACCCATCTGTTATGGACTCGAGGTCGCGCGCTCAAATAAGTCGTACTCGTCCATCTCGGAATAAGAGGTGCGCACCACAAAAGCCGTACCCATCTGTTATGGACTCGAGGTCACGCGCTCAAATAAGCCGTACTCGTCCATATCGGAATAAGAGGTGCGCACCACAAAAGCCGTACCCATCTGTTATGGACTCGAGGTCGCGCGCTCAAATAAGTCGTACTCGTCCATATCGGAATAAGAGGTGCGCACCACAAAAGCCGTACCCATCTGTTATGGACTCGAGGTCACGCGCTCAAATAAGTCATACTCGTCCATATCGGAATAAGAGGTGCGCACCCAAAAGCCGTACCCATCCGTTATAGACTCGAGATCACGCGCACAAATAAGTCGTACTCGTCCATCTCGGAATAAGGGGTGTGCACACCTAGCCGTAACGGCATCCAAGATGCTCTCCAATGGGACTGGCACGAATGAGGTCACGCATACAAGTAAGTCGTACTCGTCCAAATCGGATTGGGGGCAAACCAGGTCTTCCATTCTAAGTCTTCCCAGAAGATCATGCCTTCCCTCCAGGACTGAAATTATGGTCTTCCCAGAAAATCAAGTCTTCCCTGCATGACTTCCATTTTGGTCTTCCCAGAAAATCATGTCTTCCCAGCTAGTCTTCCTTTTCTACCAGGTAGTTCACCTTTTCAGGTCAACTCTGACATTCAGGCCTACCCTGCCATACAGGTCTACCCTGGCAATCAGGCCTACCCTGCCATTCGAGTCAACCCTGGCATTCGGGTCAACTCTGGCAATCAGGCCTACCCTGCCATTCAGGCCTACCCTGTCAATTCAGGTCTACCCTGGCATTCAGGTTTACCCTGCCATACAGGTCTACCCTGGCATTCGGGTCAACCCTGGCATTCAGGCCTACCCTACCATACAGGTCTACCCCGCCATTCTGGTCAACCCAGGCAATCAGGCCTACCCTGCCATTCAGGCCTACCCTGTCAATTCAGGTCTACCCTGGCATTCAGGTTTACCCTGCCATACAGGTCTACCCTGGCATTCGGGTCAACCCTGGCATTCAGGCCTACCCTGCCATACAGGTCTACCCCGCCATTCTGGTCAACCCAGGCAATCAGGCCTACCCTGCCATTCAGGCCTACCCTGTCAATTCAGGTCTACCCTGGCATTCAGGTTTACCCTGCCATATAGGTCTACCCTGCCATTCGGGTCAACCCTGGCATTCCAGTCTACCCTGCGATTCGCCGTTTTAGGTTAAAGGCAGAAAGAAATAGAAAAGCGTCATTTTGACAAAAGTCAGATGAGGATTTAACATGCAAGGTCTCGACATTTGATCTATAGCTCTCCCGATCCCCAAGGGACCAAGAGTGTAAAGATTTTGTCCCATCATTAAAAGGACTCCTCTTAAATCTATTCTTCTGCTCTCCCGGTCCCCGAAAGACCAGAAGAGGGGGCATTTGTAGGAGCCAAAATCTGTCACACCTTATGATCCGTTTAAAAGGCTATATTGCTTCAGCCCATCACATTCTGTCATAACACACCACCACCTCAAGTCAGGCCAATAAACGGTCTGGTCGGACTCCCGACCAGACCAGGGTGAATGGGGGCATAACTCCTGTCCAACTTGAATCAAAATCATGGAGTCCGCATTGGCGAGATATTAGGATTTACAAGGAATATTTCCTGACATAATGGCTGTAACAAACTGTCAAAAAGTAGATCACACGTGTCGACCGATCCAAGAGCCACGTGGAAGATTTCATCCTATGATATGCTTACACCTCCATAGCAATAGACACACCCCCTCCCACTATAAATAGGAGGGTATCCCCTTCACATAAGGGGGGACAGACAGAGAGAGAGAAAGGGAGACTCCTTCTTCTCTAAAAAACCAAGAGAACCCAAGATCCAAGCTTAAAATCTCACTTTAATGGAGATTGGGTTTCATCGTCGGAGGTTCTCCCAAAAAGGAACTACGTGTGGCTTGATCCCTTAAAAAGGGTACGTAGGCAGCCTGATCTACATCAGGTTCAGTCCAGACAAACCTCACCAATCCCTCCACGGCGGAGCCTCATCGTCGTCTCTTCGCGGATCTACTCAAACCAAGCCCGGACCGTCTTCGAGTCCGGCCCATCCAAGGAGGAGGACATTTTCACCCCCCACAAAAAGAATTAAAGAATTTACAAATAAAATCAAATTCATTATATACTCTTTCGTGTTTGGTGAAAGAGGTGATTTATTCATTCTACATGTGCATGTTTATCTAATGCAAAAACAAAAGGTTTTTATTTATACATGGTTGTTGTGGATTTTAATATTGGAGGCTCCATATATATATGGCGTCTCCTTTTGAAATTAAAAAACACTGGAAGCTCCGTATATATATGGAGTCTCCCTTTGAAATTGAAAACACTGGAGATACAAATGTAAAACAGTGTCAGTGTAAAAATGTCATTTATCATGGAGATACAAATATATGGCGCCTCCTTTATAAAACAGTGTCAGTGCTACCTTTTGCAAATATTCACCGACCAGTGCTATTTTTGTAAATATTCATTTCAACGATGCTATTTTTGTTAATTGCCCTATCTTTTTCTATAGGTTCATATGTTTTGAAACCTTTTTGGATGTACAAGTATATCTTTATAATATAAAAAAATGATCTGGAAATATAGTGAACAAAGCTGATTTGGATCCCTCTTGTTTACATTTTTTCTTTCACGGAATGAGAACCAACTAGCTTAACACGTATGTCAGTCACATAAAATGATCACATTTCATGTGACAAACCTGAGAGAAAAATAAGTGTAGACATAATTATATAATTAATGAAATATGTGGGTTTTGATGTCTTGGCGTTACAAATGAGACTTGAGTTGAATGTATAGCATAGCATAGCCTTCAAATACCCCTTACTTGATACATGTTCAATAAAGCTGAATTTCCTTTTCATACACGGGTATGTCAACAGAAAAACTGAAATACATTTTTAAGGGGAGGCCACAAAGAAATGAAAGCAATAAATGATGGTGGAGATTCCACTAGACTGTTGTCAGTTTTTCATTAGTTGTTACAGAAGATATTTATTTCACCCGGAATTGCATTATGGGTGTCTGCATTTTTACCTGTGATGCCTTTTGTTGTTTCTCCTGTGGTGGGGTTGGATATGGATTGTAGAAGACTTGCAATAAGTCCTAGCTACTTCGATGGGATCCACATCGAACTGACTCTATATCGTCATCACTTGCGACATTCACAGATCAAACATACATCAGTGTTTGTTCTGTCTATTTTCCCCTGCTCATCATGTTTGCCTTCTCTCCCCACCCCACCCAAAACAACAAACACAATTCATTTTGGAGCCCAGCCACAGTCAGTCCGTCAGCCGCCTTTACATTGCCCTACTATATTATATGCTCCACTAGATTTTCATTTTTTTAAAATGTATTAATTTATCTAGGTGCGTATTTCACTTTTGATAATAGTATGTACTTCATTAAATGAGTATACTTTAACAAAAATATCAAAATGATTAAAAGCTACAAACAAGGCTAGATGTGGAGCGCTGATATAATATGATAATGCAGTATATATTCCGGTATCACAGTGTATAACACGAAAAATTATCATTTTTTTAATGCATAAAAAATACACTATTTATCTCAGTATATACTTCATTTCATACAATTACATGTCTTCAATGAAAGAGAGTGATTTTTAAAAAAAAAATTAAAAAAAAACGGTGTGAACTGGGAGTACACGGGGGCTGAACATATCATTTTCCCTAGATGTATCATTTTCTGGCACACATGGGTCAGCTCAATGTTTTCTCGAACTGTCTATGTGGTCCCCTATACACCTATACCCCAAATGCCTATACACTCTACCATTACAGACTACAGATGGAGCTGGATGTATCATTTTCCATGTTTACTGTATGAAATCTGTACAGGCCAACCAAGACTGAAATAACTTTTCCAATAGTCTTGACATGTGGAATTCATCAATCAACCAATGCCCCCCATCTGAAACAACAAGCATATTCATGATTCACCAGAACCAGACATTTGCTGCTCATATGGATGCATATTTGATATGATCAATAAAAGCTCAAATTTGCAACAAAAAAAAAGAAGAAAAACATTAATCAAGGATTCCAGTCAAGGTAAGAGCCATTCAAGCAATATATGTCAGGTCATGAAAATGTATGCAAGCCACCAACATGTCTCAACCATATCTGATGCTGGCCCAAACGATGTTGCTTGACGGGCAACAGCTCCAAATGTTACAGGCATCAGAAGATGTCTAAAACTCAAATTTCTGTGAGCAATGTGGTCACTGATATACTATAATTAACTGCAAACACACAATTATTTTCTTTAAGTCATTAGTTCATGAGTGTTCCCTTGAGTTTCAATAATCAATAATTTAGAAACGAAAACATTACCCAAAATGCAACTGCTTGGAACAATGTGAATCACACTTAAAATGTAAAAGCCTTGAAATTTATTCAGTAGGAAAGAAAAAAACTGTGGTCTGATGCAGAAAGTGTACCAGTATGATGAGTTGGCAGATGCTAAGCATAGCTTACAAGGCTATTGAGCAATTATGGCACAGACAAATTGCAGTTGATGCTTTGATCACCAGGCCAAAGTGATGTGAGTTCCATCAATTGATGCATTGGTATTTGTTCAGCTCCCCCCACACAGTCTCTTCGACTTCTTCCCAAGACTTCGCTGTCCTCAATTCCTTCCAGATACTGAAAATAGCTCCCAAGATATTGTCCTCGTGTAAAATACAGTAGCACCTACATAATGAGTGACAATTTCATCCAAGAGAAATGTTATTTTTATCCATCTAAATTTTTCTCATACAAATAAAGAAGGAAAGAATCATAACTAGCAAAAGATGATTCTCATCAGCAGAGCATAATAATTGACTTTTACAAAAAGAAGGATGCTACTGTTTTCTTTTTATGTTTAAGAAATAGTTACTTTGATAATTTTGTTTCCATGACCCCTTAATGATAGTTTCATTCAATACATTTGATCATTAATTGATGACAGCCCATGGATAATCCAGTCCATTGGAAAGAGGAACAAACAAAACCTTGTTTGGTTTCATGCACAAGGAAAAAATGGCATAAAATTTTGAACATCTAAAATAATATATCGGCAATTAGAAATGTAATAAAAAAACAAAGATTGAACCAAAAAGCAAACAGAATAACAAATTTCTTCGGAAGTGGGGAGTTCAAGATCTCAGTAGAAATTCAATCAATCAGCATATCTGTAGTCTGTAAGACTAATTGAAAACAATGACTAAGAATACATATCAGCTTAAAGCATTCAACACTGTTCATCTCAACATAAAAAAACTTACATGGCACGGTATGACAGTCTTCTGAACTGTTTTTCACCGTCTATTTGTCCATTGGAGAAAACATCACCTTGCAACCCGTCAATGGAAGCCTATAGCTTTCTAAAAACTGCATGAGAAGGCTTGAATCTCCTCCGAAGACATCAAGATAAATAGGAATCAAGTCGCATACAGGATCCCCTGAAGAAGACAGAAGAAAAGATAATTTAAAATAAAAGAATGGCAAGTCACCTTTAACACACAGAATAATCTATAAATACTATGGATCAATATAACACTATGAACTATATGGTTGATACTTGATACTTCCGCTTCCTGTTTTATTGGGAGATAGTTTCAATAGAGGGTATAACGCTGCCCATTCCATCTAACAACAATCAAAGGTAACTCTGAACTATACGGTTGAGACATGATACTTCCACTCCCTTTTTTATTGGGAGATAGATTCAACTGAGGGTCTAACGCTTCCCATTCCATATAACAACAATCAAAGGTAAATAATTCTGATGGTCCGGCAACTGGACTTGTGACTTATTGCAAACATGCACCTTCTGCTGCCATCAAAGAGCCAGAGATATACAATCTGATCAATTGAACAATCCATCTTGATGAACAGATACATAAGAGAGTAAATTAACAAAGATAGGAGAAAATTTATATGCCAGGTCATATCCATCCAACTAGTGATTCACCGAATTACACCCCATTTTGGGGATATAAGCAGTGGTGTTTGGAGCTTAAAAAACAAAAGTATTACTTCAATCAAGACCAGAAGATGTATTGTAATAATTCAAGCAAATGATCAGAATACTCAAAATTGATCTCAATAAAGCATGGAATTTTGGCCATTCAACTTTAAGAAAAATGTATTTTTTTTTTTTGAAGAAAAAAAAATCTATTTTGGGATGCAACACGAGGACTTCCCAGGAGGTAACCCACCCTAGAACGAGAAGATACCCCGCTCTACCCACTGAGTAAAGAACAGATTATCAAAAATATGTTATTAACGGAGAACTAAAAAAAGAGGTTGGGAGAGATGATTCACCTATAGACAGATTACTGAAATCAAGAATATGTGTAGGATGCCATTTCAATGGCTTTTTCGCTTGACTGCATCCATTGAGGGCACCATTAACCATCATCATAATAGCTTCTGGAGTAATTTCACCAAGGGACTTGCTAGGGACACATGGTTCCATGTGAATATTGTCATCCATAATGTCTGTATGTATCCAAGTAGGAGAACCGTGGAACTTATATTGTCCATCTTTATCCTAGTAAAGTATATAAATGATGTAAGATGTCAAGACAGGTTTCAGAAGTGGAGACAGTATTTAAAAAAATAAAACCAGAATTTTGAAAAACCTTGAATACATCTAGCAACATTGCAAGATCATGTGGAACATACTCTTCAAGTTTATTGATCAAATTACCCGGAATAGGATCTCCCCTGCAAAAGCAAGTAAATGAATATAATCCACATGGATTCCTCTTTTGCAGATTAGCAGACTAGTGATACAGTAGTTGAAAACTTTTTGAACAGAATGTACCCACAAAAAACAAATCGTTACATTATCATTAGGTTGCAACATTTTTTATAAACATGGATTTGGCATGGGCCCTTTTTATTTTTTTGATGGTGGTTCAGACCCATAAGGATGAGACCCTTAATTACATATTTCATTAATTAATTCTGTTCTATAAGTCAGAATTCATGATTTCATATTCATAAGAAATAAAACTACTTTCACAGAGGAAAAATTAACCTGTCTCTAAATATTGTGTTATGCTACAAGTAAAAAAAAAAAACATATTTCTCGCCTTTCTTCAAATTCACAATTAATGAACTAGCTCTAGCATTCAACATCCAGGTCCCTCGCTGCATTTTTTTAGATAAAAAATTGGTGGCGATGAGAGAAGGGTAATGAATTTTGCACTGGACATATAGGAATATGTTAATGATTATTGTAGATCCCACTGAAAAAATGGTCCTTCTTAATCAGCATTTAGATTATTTTGAAAGCTTGGAGAGCAAAGAATGGCTCCTTATTGCATG
The DNA here is from genome assembly GCA_030737845.1 of Acorus calamus. Taxonomy (NCBI): domain Eukaryota; kingdom Viridiplantae; phylum Streptophyta; class Magnoliopsida; order Acorales; family Acoraceae; genus Acorus; species Acorus calamus. The sequence continues at coordinate 20,573,902 of CM060876.1, forward strand.
AGCATAAGCTAAACAACTATTTAGGTTCCCCACATGCAAACTGGCCATCGCCAAGACATGGCAAGCCCATCCCTGGCTAATTAACTGGCCTCTCAAGATTATGCATGATCCTTTACCCTACTCCAAATACATGGGCAAGGCCTGTTGATTATAATAATGGTTTTGGTGATCGGCATAGTAAAAAAAATGACTACTGCAGCGACACAAAACTTGAGAACAAATCTTCCAAAGTAGGCGTGGTTCCAAAGCTCAATAGGAACAACATCTCTTTTTTTTTTAATATTTCAACTGTCAGCATAGATTCCATAAGATCAATATTTTGTCTTTGAATGGACCGTCAGTTTTTACTTCCTGCATATGATGCATAAAACATTTACTAATTGCACAAATTCAATGAAGCAATGAACATGATCAGATGCTTGTTAAAGAAGAATATAATTCTTCCAACTCTATAGTGGTGAACTATTTGACCCCTATTTCCCCTTCATTTTAAATATACTCCAAAACATCAGCAGAACAACAAAAAAGGACCACTATCTGAATCATGGCACAACATCTAGGTAGTTAAATTGCACCTTTCTCGTGAAATTGCTTAACTACAAAATGTGTGTTGTCCTTTAAATCAAAAGTTCCTTAAAATGATAGACTCTGCTTCTTTCAATTAGTTTATCTAAGGTTTCCCAAATATTCATTATCTTATACTAACTAAAAGTGAAAAATTTCCGCTTCCCTTTCCATTTTAGATATTAGTATGATATACACTGCATGAGTCATAAACAGTTAAAAATATTTTATAACAGAAACAGTAATCGCATCCATGAAGCTTATCGTACAAACCCACTAGAATCAGAAACATGAGGGGAAAAAATAAAAAGCCAAGGCATAAGTATTAAAAAGTACCATTTAGCCAAACGGCTCAAAAGATCCCTCTTTCTTCTACTCATGCTTGCAATAAAAAGGCGCCATTCAAAGGGTACATTAAGGCATTCAGGAACCGCCATAATAGAAGCATTTGCATGAGGCTGAGCTTCATCCTGGCCATTTAATCTTCTGTTTTGATGTACATTTCCTTCGTCATCTGGTGGTATGAGACTTTGCATAGGTGGCAGGGGCAAGAGGTGAAGATTGCGCACTTTGTCTCCCAAAAATGAAGCTAAATTTAGAACATCTTCCTTTGGTAATTCATCTCTTCTGCAAAACAGAGATTTGCATGTTATAAAGTATATATTGGGCATGCCAAAGTGTGTGCACTTCATACGTGACCATATAAAAAGATGCTGACATAGCAAGTGGTGAACTTACAAATTTGCAAATATATCGCCTTTGCATCTCTTTGTAATTAAGTATGGCCAGATCCCTGTGCATGCAGAAATTCCCACTTCTCTGAACTCAAACTGCTGTTTGCTCCACACACCAAAATGGAAACCATCTATTGCAAGATTTTCATTAACCCAATCAAATTTTGAAATCTCATGTGGAACACCTTTTCCATCCCATGGGACAGTTCTAATAGAACTAATTTCATGGACCACAAAACCACTAGCCATAGCACCAGGAATGTTATCAATCAGTGGGGAGCTCTTCTCCTTAAGCAGGGTGTAGAATTCAAGCTGCAAGCACACAGAGAGAAAATATGACATTTGAAATTATCTGTTCAATGAAAACCTAGTGAAATACCAGGTACCTCAGAGCCCAAACTATGGACAGAAGATTCCAAGCCCCCTTCAACATATATCTTAATAACATAGCCAGAAATGAGATAGACCTGTTTTGACATAATGCAGACAAACATCAAGTTGTTTTTAAGAGCCTGCAAACTAAACGCTTTTATCAACATTGTCAGGAGTCATATTTATATCAATTTATTATTGCATTTCCAAATAGATGTTCCTACGTAATTACATATCCATGTAAGATAGAATGCCTGTAGACAAGGTAAATGTAGCTAATAAGTATTTTACAAGACATCAAATTAAAAAACCAATAAGATAACTTGTTCATATTCATCAGAAGCCTAGCTCCATAACTAGTCCAGTGATACCAGCTTTGTTTTGCAAGCTTCTTCAGAAGGATAGTTTATACATTCACATATAGATTTTATCACACCTTTTACATCCAATCTGAAGAAAAAAGCATAATCTGCCAAAACTACATTGAAATCTTAAAAAATTCATAGTGATCTAGATGAGATCAACAATGACGCATCAGATTTAGAAGTCTGGGCATGACCATGAATTAAGTATGAATTGCAACATGTAATAGAAATTTAGCATTTAATACATGCTACTCAACAAGCTACCGCTTCAACAGAAAGAAATTGGCTGCTGTAATGTTGATATTTTCACATAACTAACATCAATAGCAGTAATCGAGGTCACTTACAGGATTGCTACCTGTGCCAACAGGAAGCCTCTCATCATCCACTGGACATGGCAAATTATGTGAAGCACAAATTTCCATGACACATTCTAACCATCTTTTAGCATTAAGAGCTAAGCAGGCCCCCTGATAACAATCATTGAATAATTTAGAGAGTGCATATATTCTAAAATATGAATGCAAAAATAAGGAAATTGAGCCAGGGCATGCAACAGATGCAGTATCTAACATGAGGTCTAAGATGCATAGAAATGCACAACAAAGGTGATTTGCACCATGTCAATGTCCTTATTTGAAAGATGGCACACTAACAGAATGAAAGATAAATTGCAGGAAAACCATACAGATTATACCTTCCATATCAAGCTTCTCATTTCCGGCTTCACAACCCAAAGCTTGTGCAACCATAGTCTCAGTTCTCTTTGCCCTATGCAATTGCTTGAACACCAAATAGAATTGTAGTGGTCCCTGTCTTGCTCCAAAAAATTTGACAAGAAATCTATATCATAAGAAAAATCTTGATCCTCTAAAAATTCATTTTTATTGTTTCCACTTATGTCCATCCGTGTGTCTTCTTTAAGTTGTATTCTAAGCCTCTTTTCTTTCCGTGTCGTATCCAGGAAATTCAACTGATCTGTATCCAAGGAAGCATCATTCATGACATCTGAAGGAGTGCAACCCCTCACAGCAAGCAATCCAGCACGAACAACTCCTTTATGACAATGGCCAGGAGCCATATCCAGGCAGACAAACTTGAAATTTGTTTCATTCACAAAGTTTTGAGTAACAGCTATGGTGGTTTCCAGATTCAGCACACAGTGCCACCACCCACTTGGAACAAAAATTGTCTCCCCAGGTAGTTGGGTGCATTCTAATGGCTTGTCATGATCAGCAAGAAGTGGGTATACATCAAGCCACCACTGTAGGAGCAAAATAAGTGCAAGAAATAAAACATAAAAAGGGGTCCCATTTATGATCCGATATTAACAAACAAATACATTTTAGGTATTTATTAATCATCTGTAGCCAGGTAAAAGTACCTGCAATGATGAAGGACTATCTATGTTGACATCGCCATCTTCTTCGTTTACATGTACTGTGACACCTGCTGGCACTCTTCCTGGGGGGTATAACGCCCACCTGCAAGAAGGCATCACTTAATAAGCCCCTTTAGATGCTGAGCCTCCCATTAAAGGAAGCATACACCAGAGAACATGAATTATATAGTTAAAAGAAATAAGAATCCTATCAGTATTGCCAAAAAAGAAAAGAATCCTATCAGCAACACTTTGAATGGAATTATTTTTATTAACATAAATTCCTTTAGCTAAACAATGTGGCAGGTTCAAATAATGTGAATTGTAAAAGTATGAAAGTAACTCACAAAATCTGTTTCTTTGAAAGCTGGATGATACTATATATTACAAATGGAAGTCTAAAACTCCAGATCCTATTGCGCATGTTAGCCTGAACCCTGACTATTTTGAAGTTTCTCACTAGCTGTTACTACTACTGGATTTGGCAATAGTTTATTTGACTACCTATCATCCGTGTAATTCATACACTCCGTTGATGTTGCCATTCACTGTCATAAATCTTATTTTTCTGAAGTTCAATTGAAGTAAAATTATCAGTTTCTAGATTCCTTGACTATCTCATGGAAATGACATCTTCTGGAAAAGCAGCGATCTCAATACGAACTCTCAGTTATTCCAATATGTACATTCACCATCTTATTTCATAATCAAAGGATGTTCTTATGGAAAACGGAAATACTCACAAAAATTTATAGACAAGCAAAAGAATATAAGCGGTTTTATGTAGTAAAGATCGTTAGAGCATTTATTCACTATAAGAGAGAAGTTGTGTTTGAATTTTAGCAAAAGCACTCCTATAAGAACTTCATTTTCAATTCAATGATGAAATAGAGATAAAACTATAACAATTAAACCTTTTACTAGCATAGTGTAACCATCTTTTAACAACTGAAAACAGATTACATAACTGGCATAAATGATAATGACCAACTGTGGGGCAAAAGCAGCTGACTAGAGCATTTCATCAAATGCAACCACAGTTCTCAAATCCACATTTTCAGCTCGGCGATCAAATAAAGATAAAAAAAACTAGATGAAGCAAGCTTTCAAATCATCTTTATAGCAATAAAAGAAATTTGAATAGGACACGTGGAGAAAAAATTAATTATTAATATCTTTTGGTAAATATATAGGTTTCAAACTGTAATTTCTTTACAAAATATTAAATTTTTAAGTAGTGTTTTGAGATTTCTTTAATCCTAATCACTTTATCATAAGTTACTCATATCCAAAGTTTGACAAATAATGTTCCAAAATGTCACACTCTTGACAATGTTCTGTTTAGTAAAAGAAAAAACAGTGGAATTTTCTTAAGCTTTTATCAGTTTGTCATAAATACCAACATCCATTTTTAAAAAAGAAGATGAATCTGACTAATTGTACATGCGAGTCTCATGAGTAATAACATAGTTGAGATCAACAAAATGTTTCGACTTAAGATAAAAAAAAAAATCAATGGTTAAATAAAATAAGTGGACAAAGATCAAGTAGCCCAGTGTCTCAAATAGAGAGGTGCATGACAGAAAGGGGAAAATTTGACACAAAGGTTTTTTCAATCAAAACTCAGATATGATTTTTTTTCTTTCAAAATTATAAAAAAATTAGACTTGGAATAAAGTTGGGCAAAAAAGGATCAGGGTATCTTTTACTATCAACCTTAGTTACCCAAAAACAACCTGTAGTTTTTAGAAGCACAGATAAATAGACCAGAAACTTTCAGGTAGAGATGATATCCCACTTGGATCAAATTCTACTAAAGTATTATAAGCTTAAATTAGATGATAAACAAAAAAAAAAAACAAGGAAAGATCAAAAGAGAAATTAACAGTTCCGGGTATGCAGTGTTCATTAGTTCATTGATAACTTAGATTTAAGTGTGTGAAAAATATTGTCAATGAATTCAATAAAGTCAGGCAGTTATTGGAATATATGCCAAATTAGATGCGTTAGGAACAAAATCTCTAAATCTTCCCAAAGGATGAGTAATATACTAATATGAGGTTGTTTCAGAAAGTTGTGAAACCATGCAAATATTTACAATCTAAAATTTGAAGATTATGCATGCAAAAAAAGATTCAATGTCAAGAATTATTTTGTCAGAATAATTATATCAATGCAGTTTTAAGCAAATGGGATTAAACAGAATTAGTCACTAAGAAAAGAATCATCACAAAAAGATGTTTCAAAAAATTATGAAAAATCTGACAAGGATGATTAATATCAAATTAATTTGATATTATGAAGTGAAGGCATTGCGCACCTGTCATCTTCTTTAATTATCTCATACGGGCTCATTAGAATTTCTAATTTGTGAGGATCAAATGCCATTATCAAGAGTGATGAATTAGACAGTTAAATTAGTTGCACTGCTGAACTCATACAATGAAACCCAGGAGTAACCACTTAACAACATAATATAGCTGACATTTATTAGAAGTGGATTGAACATGTGCATTCAGGCATCAAGATGATATCCCTAGGAGTTGGTAGAACAAATCAGGGTTGGCCCTCTGAGGGAATGACCTACAAAGACAGTGTCTGAATGTACATAAGATTATGCACTCAAAGAAAACATGACTTTGCACAAGAATTCAGGCAGCAGAATTATAGAATAAAATAAAAAGCTGAACCAGTACAGTAGCGTAAAGGAATTTTTGATGATCTTGACATTAACTTCAGATTTACCTTTTCCGTCCAGAAAGGAGGGTATTCCAGGCACTGGTAAGAGCAGGATCTATGTGCCACGAGGCACCTGATCGCTCTGGCCCAATGATTAGCCATCTAAAAGGTGGTCTCTTATCTCTATCTAAGACATCAAAAAAGTCTTCTCGAAAAAGATGAGGCACAGTGTAATCCTTGAGAAGAGTGGGAGCAACTTCCCCAAACTGCGAGAAGAGTTAGGCAATCTTAAGAAAATTCTGCACGGCTATAAACAAAAAAAAAAAATCCAGGAGCATAAGAAAGACCTTTTCATCAAAAATATAAAGAGGATCCTCATCGTGCTGAAGTTGCATGTATGACACATAATCCTTCAACTTCATGGTAATTTTCCCTGAATACATTTGGGATATTCTAAATGCAATATCTCCACAATTCATCAAGAGCTTTTCAGTTGTCCAAGTGGTTCTTGCTGGCCAATTTTCCGCAAAGTCAGTAAGCAGAACCTGGGATAAAAAACATTTGAATGTATAACTATGAAACTATAGAGCACCAATGAAGAGGAAAATTGTATTGGAATATCCACATAAGTGTCCATATTTATGCTAATCATTTACATGGATATATATAATATAGATCTGGGGGCAATGTAATAATCCAGGAAAATAATTTCTCATAAAATGGTGGAAGTTCAAAATATGATGGCCACTGTGTAGGTAGTACTGCAAAAATCTGTTATATTACATAAAGAAAGAAATGGAAGCAAGGAATCTAAGTTCCAATAAATAATGCTCTTTGCCATTCTCTGGTAATTTGAACATGATTTCTACCATCATTTCCTTTTTCCTCTCAGTGGGCCACCAAGGTTGGCATCCTTGACCCCTTGAAAGAAAATTTCCAGCGTCGCTTAGACCAACTAAGGATAAAACTTAATTCTGGCCATTAAGAAATACTAAATCAATTTCTGTTTAAATACTAAATCAACCTATAAAACCACTTACATCACCATGAATTGTAGGGGGGGAACCTCTTCTTATGTAGTTAAGTATATAGACCAGGCAGGCCAAATATTTAACTATGGAAACACGTATATATCACACAGCAAGGGACAATCTTTCTCATGTAAGTATGTAACCCACTCTTCTAAGAACACTAATACCAAATATAAGAAACCACCAATCCAGTTCTCACATAACAGTAGTAAACAAAGAGAACCTTACCGGTTTTTGACCATCATACTCCGATTGAAACTCCTGTTCAGAGAGGTCCTTCCTTCTTTCAATATTCCCGTTGTCAACAGAGAAGGCATCTAATCTGGTAAAACACCTGTACCATCTTCGGTAAAGGAACAATGAATTGAACCCTGCAGAACTGAAAGAATAGCAATGAGAATAAAAGGCAATTTAAGAGAACCATAACTCAAGATGCAAATCACTTACCATCAAAATGCAGATGTTTTCTGTAGTCATCTGCTAATTCACTGATTTGGTTTTGCCTACAAAAGATATTATAACAACCTCGAATTAAGATGAAACCAGAAATGAATAACCAATGCAAACAACATGAATACTCACCCATCACATTAAAAAGGTTATTATGTGCTAGAAACAGATCTAGAATGAGTTTTCAAATGCAAATGATGAAGCAGTTTCATATAAATAAGGGAAGTTTAGACATACCTATACAGTGTTGTCCTTTTCCAAGATCCCTTATACTCAATCAGACCCCTTTCTCGAAGGCAAAGTCTCATCCACAAAGGTTCTTCATTGCACAGTATGTACATAACGCTGCAAATGTGAAGTGAAAGAAAAGTTTAAAACGGGAGAGTTGTCATGTCATGCCATTAGACACTTTAATGAGGCAAGGCATACACCTTTATTTCATTAAATATTTATTCGATTATAACATAGAAGAAAAAAAAAGATTTTTTGAATAAACAGTAGGCATTCAGCCTCAATTTCATTTCAAAAAGAAAGAGAATACCCAAAGCATAAAAAGAAAAGTAAAAGGTACAAAAAACAATGGGAAGGGTCCAAACAAAAACACCTCCAGGGGTCTTAGTAGAAGATATATCTACATAAGCCCCGACACATGCCCACACAACTCCAATCCTCAATGGAAAATCTTCCCCCAGAGTATTTTTCCCTTCCAGCACCTGCACAATGAATGCCCCACTCTTTAATAAGGCACACTATTGTCTCCCAAATAATCTCAATATAAGCCTTTGTACCACGAATGATTAGACAGTTCCAAGAAAGCTAAATGACCCATGTGATAGAGAGGATGAAGGATTGCAACACTTTAGACTTGGCATTCCTATCTCCTGCACGGTTAAGATTTTTCCCAACCTCCCACAATCCCCCAAGTGACATGAAGTGATCCTCAAATTCTGCAACTACCATTCAAATACTCCAAATGTGTTTGGCAACCGGGCATTCGACCATGAAGTGAGCGGTTGTAATTCCGGCCCATTGCTGCAAATCTGGCAAGTAATTGTCTCTTGCGGTGCCTACTTCGATTGGTAGACTTTCATGACCAGCTTGTCTTGATACATAAGCCACTAAAAGAATTCACCTTCAACGACACCTTAGGCTTCCAAATCTCCTTAGTCTTCCCCGTTGTGATCTCCATCCTACGCTTTTCTCTCACCGACCAGTCATAAGAGCATCGTATTGAAAAACCCTCCCCCAGTTGATGTCTCCACAAAACATGATCCAACATCTCCATCACCAAAGAGGTCTCCTTAATCTTGCGAAGCAAATTGGTGAACAAATCCACATCCTCATCATGGATGTTCCTCCTCACCCTCACATCCCCATGCCCACCCAAGACATTCAGCCTATACTTGGTCCACCGCACCATCTTTGTCCACCACATTCTCAAAAAGCCTACCATCTCATAGCCTCCAAGAAGTGATTAGTTGTGCTCAAGATCCCTGACCAGATCTGCGTCGGTCTAGGAGAACATCGAGGGAAACTATTAAGCTGGTGATCTGTACACCTGTACCTTGCCTCAATCACCCATTGCCAAAGCAGAGGGCTATGTGACAACCATGCCCATCTCTATATGTTGAGAAGAGCTTTGTTCAAGTCTTCCAAGTTTGGAACCCCTGCTCCGCTCAACCTTTTTCTGCTGCACACCACATCCCATTTGGCTAGATGTACATTCCTTCCATCTTGTCCCGTACCATTCCATAGGAACCTATTCCTGAATTCTTCAATTGTTTACAAAACCATTTTTGATATCTTGAAGATGGATAGGAAATAAATCAAGGGTTTGGACAAAACCGTTTGGAGGATAAATCCACCGATGTAACTCAACATCTTACTTTTTCCATCCTTCCAACTTCTCTTTGAATTTCCCAATGAGAGACAACCACCCAGACTTTGCAGAATTTCTCACATGAAGAGGAAGGCCAAGATGTCTGCTCCTGGGTCTGCCACTGGAAGACCTGAGCGAAGGCTGGAAGCTCCTGTCAATCCGCATCTCCTATAATTGATGGACATATCCGAGAGGAGTTCCAAGCACCTGAAATAACTTTATCCCCTTGATCAACCACTCATCTGCCTCACAAAGAATGACAATGTCATCAACTTATTGGACATGAGAAATGGGACACCCCCCGAGGAAAAACTCAGGCTTTTGATCCATCCCTCCTCCTCAACCAACTTCATCATCCTAATAAAAACATGTCACCACCACAAAAAGCAAAGGAGATAACAAGTGCCTTGATGCAACCCTTTGTTTTGTTGGAAGAATCCGCATGATTTCTCGTTAACAATAGGGGTGCAACTCGGGCGGGTTGGGTCGGGTTGAAGGTCTGTCCAAACCCAACCCGCGATGCATGGAGCCCAACCCGAACCCGACCTCAACCCGCGGGTTCGGGTCGGGTTTGGGTTGAGCCCGGGCTCGGGCCAGGCTCAGGTTTAACCCTTAAAAGATAAAACATGTTACAGACATAATCATTAACCAAGTCTACTAAGAATTAAAACACATCATCTTGATGTTCTTCACCACATAAAAACAAACAAAAAAAATCCACAAAAAAAGTAGAAATAATGTTCTTCAATGTTTCAAAACTTCATAATATACCTACAAAACACATGAGAAGAGAACAAGATGGTTAAATTAAATAGAATCAATAAAAATATCATTACAACAAGCTATAAATTATAAAGAAAAAAAAAACCTAGTTCTATGAATCCCAAATCAATATCTCAAGAAAATAATAGATACCAAAAAACATTACAACATTACCCAAGGCAAAAACATTTAGAAAAACAAATGGAATGGCCTCTGTTTCTGTGATGACAGACAGGCGGCAAAGGTGATGGTCTGATTGTGTTGTGTTGTGAGGAGATCAGGAGATTTTTTTTATTTTTGGGTGTCTTTGAATGTTTGATGTGTGACTGCGAGGGCTGTGGGACAAATAAAGAGAGAGACTATGAGAGAGTCACCTAGGATTAGGAGAACAGGTGTAAATGTTAATGAATGGATGTGATGTTCTTTTTATCATTGGACGGTGATGATGTGTGCAAGCTCAACCAAAACCAACAAACATACATATTAGGCCTTCGGGTTCGAGTTCAACCCGACCAACCCGAACCCCTAACCCAAACCCGACCCGAACTGGGTTCGGGTTATCTTCAGGTTCGTGTTCAACCCGAACCCGCCCATGAGTCGGGTTGGGTCGGGTTCAACCCGCCCAAGTTGCACCCCTAGTTAACAATCACTGAAGACTTCACCATCGAGATGCAATTTTTACCATCCAGTTAGGCTCATAACCCTGCATCCAAAGAAGGAACTCCCAATTTACATTAACATAAGCTTTAGAGAAACCAAGCTTACTGATAATGCCCTTTCTTCTGCCGCGGTGCCCCACCATATTCGCTGGGAATGTTCTTCAATAAAGGGGTCTAGAATCCGATTTCATATTCTGTGGTAAGCTTCAGTTATAAATCTTGGTTAAGAGAAAGACGGGATACTTTAAAGTCTCTTTTCCCCAACCTTCGCATTGAGATGCTTAACAGATAAATGTGTAAGGTTTGAGGCCCAAGCCTTTATAAGGACTCAATTGATGCAGCATGGCCTATACATTCTGAAAGACTCTGGGTAAATAGGAAAAATAAAACAAAGTATGAAACAAAGCACAAGGAGCAAGACTTTTGAAACTCTGACTAAAACAAAGGAATAGGAAAAACTTGAGCAAACCAAGAGAAGGTCTACAACTCATAACTTGCTAAATTTTCATTAAAGTAAGGGTTTTTTTCATATATACCCTTCTTAAATTCCATTATTGAGAAATACCCCTCTTGTGTCCTCGATTGCAAAAAAAACCCTCTTACATTTGGAAGTCGTGCAACCATACCCCTCCGTTAGTCATCATTCGGAACCCAGATGGAACCATGGTTAGTTTTCTAACTCACCCAAGCGAAATTACTAGATTACCCCCACTTAAACCTCAATCCTTAAAACATTTACAAATTTCACCATTTTCAAACATCCAAAATTCAAATTTGGGGAAGATGAAGAAAAACTTATTCCCCATTGTTGACACTTGTAAAATTCTTTCCTTTTTTTTTTATTGATGTCCACATTCTACAAGGAAACCCATAATGTCTTGGGATATGCGATGGGATCTCATTTCCATGGGGATTGATTTGGGTTCACCGTTCACCAATCAATAAAAAAGGAAACAAAAAAACTAAGAATATGTGTTGTGAGGAAGAAAGAGAAAGGGTTTGGATGAAAATAAAGGGAGAAGAGAGTATGGGAAGGAGGAGATGGAGGTTGGGTGTTTTTTGGCCTTTGCGAGGGCATTTTAGACAATTTACCTAACGGTGACTAACAGAGCTCTCCTAACCAGACCTCGTGACATCTAAGCACAGGGGCACCGTTGCACGACTTCCAAATGTAAGAGGGATATTTGTGCACTTGAGGATACAAGAGGGGTATTTATGCAATAACAGAATTTAAGAGGGGTATATATGCAAAAAAACGAAGAAGAAATGTCATACCCAAAAAAGTCAAAAGTAACACTTTTGTTCTTCTTGTTTCAGGGGAAGGTTGGTCATTATGATTTATGAACTAGGCTGAGGTTGCATTCCTTTTGGAGACTGGGGGAGGGTTGATGTCTCATTCACCCGCAAACCCCCCGGGCTGTCATTGGGGTGTTTTACCCGGGCTGTAATTTTCTCTTTTCAATGATTTTGTATGATTTGAGCAAACCATGAATTTATTATAAGACAATGGTAGAATGCCTTCCCTTTTATTCCCAAAAAAAAAAAAACAATTTTGAGGTTATTTGATGACAAATATACAAAACCCAACAAAAACATAACAAAACAAGCATTTCAATAGTCATTTATTGAAATTTCAATAGTCATTTATTCAAACATAACAAAACCCAAACAAAAACAACAATCAAACAAGCATTTTTCCATCAATTTCAGAAATTGGTGTAAATTGTACTACCAATCATCTATCTGACGTCAACACATCCTCAGAAAAAATTCACATATTCTCTTGTTCCTTTAATCACGATAATCAGTTCAAACATCAATATTGAGGTTGTAGCCATGTTGAATACCACTCGAAAAACTGCCCTTCAGCAATTCAAATCACATGAAAAAAGCCGTTTCTCTTCCGAGATTGATTAAACAGAGATTCCAACAAAGACGAAACGGATTGAATTGGTTAAACATGCTTAGACAAACAGAGAAGACCTGCTGACGCAAGAGAGTCGACCGACGTCGCGGGGGGTGAGGCATTCCAAGATGGCGCAGAGAAGCTCGTCGGGGATGATCGGAAGTCGCCGAGGGCGTCGGGCCGACGGTCCCGAATCGACGGCCCAGATTGTGCGGGATCCATCGAATGCGCGGTGATGAAAGGACTGGGGCTTGGGGGATGGGGGAGGGAATCGGATGAGGGAGAAGAGAAGGAGACACGCTTGCGATGGACGCGACACGAAAATGTCTTTGTGAATTTTCTTTTGGGCAATTAGCACTTTTAGCCTTTGAAATTTGAAAAATTACAAAAATAGCCCCCGCCCATCGAATATTAGAAAAACTAACCCCGGTGAGAGATTATACTGGAGAGATTATATATAATCCGTCTTCAGTGTGTATTTTTAAAAAAAAACTGAGACCCCACGAGAAGGAAAATGTACAAGAAACGGCATGTATATATGCCGTTTTCTGGAGACGGCATATATACATGCCGTCTCCTGTGTATTTTTAGGGTTTTTCCTTAAAAAAATACACATACAGCTCCACTTTAAGGCTCGACTATTTGAATGTTTGTTTTATATTGAATCAAACCTCCTTTGCATAGACGGTGGAGAATGCATTTGCTTTGTCATTTCTTGTAAAAGATGGTCGTGTTGAAATTAAAGTTGAGGATGCAGACATCATAGCCATACAATATATAGACGGCCGACATCAAATGGAACAAAAAGAAGAAAATTGATCGATCGGGAGCACCGTGACTTCAAACGGCCATAACTTTTGAACCGTAGATCAGAATCGCTATTATAATATGCCAACACGTTCGTATCGACGAGCCCTACAGGTGTAGTCGCTATGCCACTACGTCATTTTTCGGAGCATTCTAAAATCGTCTTGGAGGTCAAATCAACGGTTGAAAGTTATTTTTACTATTTTTAGGTTGTTTTGAGGTTGTTAGGAGCCTACGAATTCGTTACTTAGATCGAATTAGTTCTGTATATGAATAATGAGTAGTTGATAATTCACCAGAAAATGATCCAGTCTTTGAAAAATGTTCACCCAGAAAGTTGAGAAGGTTTGACTACTAAATTAGTGATGTAATGAAATATAGTGATTGAACATATATGAAAATTATATATGAATTTCAGTTAAGTTGTTAAAGCAGGATTTATGATGTATTGAAAAAAAAATTCTAAGTTGGAGACGGCATGTATATATGCCGTTTTCAGGAGACGACATATATACATGCCGTCTCCTGTCCATTTTTCCCTTCCTCACATCTTTTTTTTTAAATTCCCAACATTGGAGACTGTATATATGCCGTCTCCTATATAATCTCTCACCGGGGCTAGTTTTTACTAATATTCGACGGGCGGAGCTATTTTTGTAAATATTCAATTTTCAAGTTACCCTTTTCTTTTTTATTTCTGAAAGAGCCGGACGCGGCATTTAGTGAAACAGCGGCGTGAAATTTATTTAATTGTAATTAGGGTAATTAGCACTTTTAACCCCGAAAAAATGAATATTGCAAAAATAGCCCCAGCCCTCGAATATTAGCAAAAATTAGCCCCGGTGAGATATTATACTGGAGATGGATTATATATGTACCGTTTCCACCTTTTAATTTTTTTCACAATGGATTTTTCCCTGTTTTTGCTTAAACACATCATAGATCTTGCTTTAACAATTTAACTGACATTCATATATAATTTTCATATATGTTCAATACTTCATTACTGTTTCACCCCAAAAGAATGAAAACCATAATCGGCTATTTAAATTGAACCCAAATTTTATTACATCACTGATTTAGTAGTCAAACATCCTCAACTTTGAAAACGAGTTTGAAACACGAGAGGATTTCAAGTGTAAACTTACACACAAGATATTGACCGTTTTCCTCAACTTTGATTTCAACACGACTATCTTTTACAAGAAATGACAAAGCAAAGACATTCAACGGTCGATTTGACCCTCAAGACGATTTCAGAACGCTCCGAAAAATGGCGTAGTGGCATAACAACTACTCCTGTAGAGCTCGTCAATACGAACATGTGGACATATTATAATAGCGATTCTGATATACGGTTGAAAGTTATGACCATTTGAAGTTACAACGCTCTCGAACGATCAAAACGTCTTCGTCTTCTTTTTTTGTATGTTTGCACTGGAGACGGCATATATACAAGCCATCTCCTTTACATTTTGCCCTCTGCCCAAATTTTATATGGGAGACGGTGTATATATACGCCGTCTCCCTTGTTAATTATGTTTATACGGGAGACGGCGTATATATATACCGTCTCCCGTATAAACTTTCAAAAAAAATAAACACTGGAGACGTCTCCAGTGTAATCTCTCACCGGAGCTAATATTTGCTAATATTCGAGGGCTGGAGCTATTTTTGTAAATATTCATTTTTCAGGGGTTAAAAGTGCTAATTACCCTTGTAATTATTATTATTTTTTTGATAGAAAGGTCAGGACTGGTACAGCTACAAGTCAAAGCCCACTGCCAAAACCCATGGTTTCAACCCTCAAATTAAAATTGGATTGCGCAAATAAAATTATATTATAAAAAAATAGCTTTATCATATTTTTTATATATTTGATAAATTATCTAAACATTTATTAAATAATTTTATATTAATAAAAATGCACTCATTGTTGCATGTGTTAGTTACCAACTACAAATACAAAATGAACAACGAAATATAAATGCTCGATGTTTAAAAAAAAAATATTTTTAAACAATCTCATAATTTTCAAAAACAACATTATGTTATTTTACCCTTTCAATGGAAAATAAACACGAGTTATTATTATAATTGATTTTTAGTATTGGCATGACTATATAGATAGGAGTCTATTATGTGGAATGATAAATTAGATAGTTTTCCACAAAATAAAAAGAAATTAGCTGTCAATTAAAAAATAATTGAAAAGATTTAATAAAGCATTTTTTTTTGAAAAGTGAGTTCACAAAATAAAACATTGTCAATCATCCTTGTCGGCTTGCTGCTACTCAATCATTGTGGTTTGTAACAAAGAATCCTACATGAAGCTAATTTTGACCATGGCAAAAGTCACATGTGATTCGAATAATTCGGTTCAACAGAAGCACAAACGGGTACAAATCAATACATTGCTCATCAGCTCTCCCGTGTTAAATTTTGTGGAGCACTTCGATATCTTTCGATAACATAAAGATCGCATGCGATCCATCACATACTTTTTTATTTTGTTCTCATTACCTGATTACACATAAAACTTATTTTCTAACCTGCCTAAGTCTACCTAAGCGACTAAATACATCCAGGTCGCCCAATAGGGTGATTACCCCCTCATCGGGGTGGTGAGACATTGCCTATGCCTAGTCGGGCAATTAATCCCCGTCTAGGGCCGCTATTTAGAACATTGCAGACAACATATTTCATGATACGGTACATGAGGTTGTGCACCCTCCATTGAACGTATAATGCACTTATTTAAATACGTACTTTGCAATTAATTCAACATCGCAAACACATTCTCATTATTCGATGAATTGATTAAAAATGTTGTTTGTTAAATATGACAACATATAACGTGATGATAAGAGGGCTTTGTCATTGCAATGGGCTCAATAATGATACCATTCTATGAATATTGTTGTGATGTGGTATTCAAAAGAATCAAAGCTAGCATGCGTGACTCTGCACAGTGGATCAAGGAGTAACGGTGATGATGAAAATGAATGTAGAAACAAGCATGAAAATAGACACTCATAGGCTATTTCATTAGAAATTATAATGCTTAAGAGCTTAAGTATTAGCTTTGTTAATAAGTAAAACTAGATTGCTTAAAAGTTGGAAGCTTTACCTATGACGGTTTGTTGGGATTGGCGTATGCGAGGACAACTTTGTCGTTGTGGGCAAAGAGGGTGTCTTGTGATGATGAAGTGGAGATGGTGGTGGTGGATAATGTGGTGGATAGCGAACCCACATTTGTGTCTATGGTTTTGGGATTTTAATTGAATGAAGTGAACAAAAAGGTGAAGGTGACATAGTCAAAAGAGAGGATCAAAGCGGGGTCCCGTTGATGATGATGATGAAAGTTTTTTTTTTTTTAAAAAAAAACTTGTTATTTAAAAAAAATTAAGGGGAGAAGGTGATAGGTCATAGGACCATAGGGGTAATTTGATCGATTTCCAAGGTATGATTAATCAACTAATCATGGCTAAGGTAATGCAACAGTTGATGGTAGATGGAGGGACATTTTTGCATAATTTAACATTTTTGTTGTATATAAAGCAATTATACTTTTTATCATTTGTTGACATATTCAAAAGCATACAAGCCATCACATATCTTAATAATATCAATAAATTAAATTTAATATAGCTAGTATTATTATAATCATTATATATATATATATATATTTCCGATAATATGTGGTCGTGCGGCCGTGCGGTCGCGATCGCGGGCCGTCCGATCACGGGTCCATCACATCCAACGGTCGACGTGAATCGCACCCGACCGTCCGATGCGATGGACCCGTGATCGACGGCCCGTGAATCGCGACCGCACGACCGTATAATATCACGACTATATATATATATATATATATATATATATATATATATATATATATATATATATATAGGGAAGTGATTCGGTGCGGGAATGCGGTCGTGCGGGAAGCGATCATGGGCCGTCGATCACGGGTCCATCGCATCGGACGGTCGGGGGCGATTCATCTCGACCGTTGGATGCGATGGACCCGCGATCGAACAATCGACGTCGTTTCCCGCATTCCCGCACTGAATCACTCGACTATATATATATATATATATATATATATATATATATATATATATATATATATATATATACGGGGGCGATTAGATGCGGCGAACGGCAGGTGCGGCCGCGACGTGGGCTGTTCGATCGCGGGTCCATCGCATCCAACGGTCGACGTGAATCGCACCCGACCGTCCGATGCGATGGACCCGTGATCGACGGCCTACGTTGCTGCCGCACCCGCTGTTCCGTCACACACAATCACCCCTATATATATATAGAAGCGATTCGGTGCGGGAATGCGGTCGTGTGGGAAGCGATCACGGGTCCATCGCATCGGACGGTCGGAGGCGATTCATCTCGACCGTTGGATGCGATGGACCCGCGATCGCGGTTGACGTCGTTTCCCGCACGGCCGCATTCCCGCACTGAATCAGTCGCGTATATATATATATATATATATATATATATATATATATATATATATATATATATATATATATAGGGAGCCGATTAGGTGCGGTTTACGGTCGGTGCGGTGCGCGATCACGGGCCGTCGATCACGGGTCCATCGCATCGGACGGTCGGGTGCGATTCACGTCGACCGTTGGATGCGATGGACCCGCGATCGGACGGCCCACGTCGTAAACCGCACCGACCGCATACCGCACGTAATCGCGACCATATATATATATATATATATATATATATATATATATATATATATATATATATATATATATATATATATATATATATATATATATATATGGGGCCGATTACCTACGGCGAACTGCAGGTGCGATGTCGATCGTGGGCCGTCGATCACGGGTCCATTGCATCGGACGGTCGGGTGCAATTCATGTCGACCATTGGATGCGATGGACCCGCGATTGAACGGCCCACGTCGCCGCCGCACCTGCCGCACGCCGCACCTAATCGCCCCCGTATATATATATATATATATATATATATATATATATATATATATATATATATATATATATATATATATATTGTTACCAACTATTTTGCTTTAGTCATCACCAATGCAAATGTTGGGGGATGGATATATGTAATGGCCTTGAGCTCCATCTTTTCGAATGGAAGCAAAGGCTAATTGATTAGGTGTTCAAAAGGCCAAAGAGATGGGTTTGAAATGATATGTGTTTGTTTGGACTCTCAGCTAGCGATACAACTATTAAGATGATGGGGATTAAGCCCTCCCTCTATTTCTCTTATTATCTAAGATATTCGTCATGCGAGTTCAAAGCTGGAGCTCATACAATTTGTTAAAGTCTCACGAGACTATGTTTGAGGGCCTTAAATTTTGGCTAAATTTGCACAGAAATGTAAGAAATCAGGATATAGTATGTATCTTGAAGATTTCCAGGTCCGCAACTAAGTATAATTTTTATAAATTTACTTCAATGTATAGATCAGGTTGAAGCTCATATGAGGGAGCCCAACATATTGTAAATAGTATATTTTTGTGAAGGAAAAAGATATATCCAACCCCTATTGCAGCCCCCAATTGTAATCTATATCGTTTTTTAAAAAAAATCATATACTCCCTTTGAACTGTATGCTACCATATGAAATAATATATATACTGAGATGTAATAATGTATTTTTTTGAATTAAAAAAATAAAAAAATCGTATCATACACTATGATAAAAGCTATACGCTATTTATAACGCAATATATATTGCACTATCATTGGCGTACCAGACTATAAATTGGACTGCGTGTATCAATGCTCATATGTGAACGGAGGATGCCCTTAGTTGGCCTTGAAACCCAATAATAATAATAAAAAAAAACTAACCATTTTGTACATTAAAAAGAAAACTTATTGGAATAATTTATTTTAATGAATAAAAAAAGGGCAATTAACAAAAATAGCCCCGCTGAAACGAATATTTACAAAAATAGCATAGGTCGGCGAATATTTGCAAAAAATAGCACTGATACTGTTCCAAACTGGAGGCGCCATATATATATGGCGCCTCCTTTGTATTTACATACCCCAAATTTTAACATTTTTTACATTGGAGGCGCCATATATATATGGCGCCTCCTTTTCAAAAATTGATTCTAAAGGAGGCGTTGTATATATATGGCGCCTCCTTTTCAAAAATCGATTCCAAAGAAGGCGCCGTATATATGGCGCCTCCTTTTCAAAAACCGATTCCAAAGGAGGCGCCGTATATATATGGCGCCTCCTTTGTACTGATTCCACTCCTGCCTAGCTAGTAACACTTGTGTTTTTGATATTAGATAGACCTGTAAAGAAAACAGTTTATATTTAACAACATACAATATTTTTAGTAAACAAACTAAAAGTACAAAAAAACGTTTACATTTATCAACATACAAAAGTTTTGCTTAACAATCATCCAAACACTTTTTTCCATACATTTAGTTTAATTTTCCTAGGAGCTGGTGGTGCTGAAGAAGAAGGTGCATCAGTGGGTTGAGATGATGGTATCATTGATATCAGTCATCCCCATTATAGGGCCTTGCACAACGACCCCTTTGTATGATCGCTTCCTTCTCCAACCATAACTCGATGCTGTGTACGTGCTTTGGATACAAGTTCATCATCATCTTCACACTTATATCATCCTCGATAGGGGGACCACAACTCATTCCGGGACGTGTGGGATGCATCGCACTCATACATAATGTATAATGGCTTGGATCAGTTTCCGTTAGTTGATACATCATTTGTAGCAAATCAACATATGAAATTTTTTTATGTATGATCGTGCCTTTCCTAGAACCATCTTCATATAATGAAGTTTTTCCATGTTTTACGATTCTCCCGTTAAAAGAATAGATCAACGGGACTTCAGATTTCTTTCCCATCTAAGAAAATCTCATGACATTCAATAATTCAAAACACATTATCATATAATAATATATAACACATTTATTTAAACAAAAAAAACAATATTATGTCAAAATCCACATCAATTAAAATGTCAAGAAAATAAAACAACATTAAATATTTTTTTTATAAAATAAAAAAAATTCGACATTAGGTCAAAATTCACATCAATCAAATGTCAAAAAAAATTGGGGGGGGGGGGAATGGAGAGGTGTTCATTACCTTTTTAGATTGAATGTACTTGCTGAATGTTTGTTAATAGATGGAGTTGGGGGAGGGTTTGGTTTTTATGGGGAAATAGGTGAGAGGGAGAGAGAGTGAGAAGGGGGGGGGGTGATTTTCGGGTAGATGAAAGAAATAGATGTGAGAGAGAGAGAGATGGGGTGGGATGGATTCTCGGGTAGGGTCATTACAAAGGAGGCGCCGTATATATACAGTGCCTCCTTTGTATTGGGGGCCGTTTTGGTTTTTGAAAAGGAGGCGTCATATATATATGGCGCCTCTTTTATTTTGGGAAAAAAACTGGAGGCGCCATATATATATGGCGTCTTCAGTGTAAAAAATGTTAAAATTTGGGGTATGAAAATACAAAAGAGGCGTCATACTAGTTTGAAACAGTATCAGTGCTATTTTTTACAAATATTCACCGACCTATGCTATTTTTGTAAATATTTGTTTTAGCGAGAGTATTTTTGTTAATTACCTATAAAAAAATTTAGCGGGGATGAGCCGCTCCAGGTGTGTCCCAAGATGGCTCGTATTTAATGACCCCCTAAATATCCGAGATCACCATCAAATCATATCATATCAATCATATTTTATATCTTACAAATACCTCACTGTCACTTACTTTGCATGACCTTATATTTCTTTCCACAATCTTCCACACTGGTCCGTCCAAACAATGGGTTCTCTGCTTCACTTCCCTCCCCTTCGTCTCAGGAGCAGCAGCCCTCGCTTCACCTTCTCATCGCTGGCCTCCTCGAGCGATCGCGGACGTCGATGTTCCTCTCTCGATCCCTCCTCAATGGGGTAAGCCTTTCGGTCCCTCTCATCGGTGTAAGCCATGATTTCCCATTTTCGAGACATTGAAATCGATCAGACGGTGTATATGCAGATTTAGATCGATCAAAAATGGTGGTTCCTCCGATGGCCAGAGCAGTTCGAGTCAGGCACGCCTAATGCCTTACCTGCTTTAATTTGCAAGAATATGATTGGATTTCTGAAAATAATTTTATTAGTATATGTGCTTTGATTGATTGGATTATCCAATTGTTGACATAGGTTGCACGAAGAGACGAGGGAATGCGCTCTGTTTCGAGTGTGTATGGCAGTCAGGTAGGTGTGATTGAGGTAATTCTGCACCTTCACATGCCTACATTCGCACAGATACACAACAATATGATTTCTTTCTTATTTTAGGCTTAATTTTGCAAGTGGGATTATTAGTTGTATGTGGATGATGGAATGATATTGATAATTGATATCCTTTCCGCAGCATAACTTCTAATTTAGTTTGGTATCACACAACTGACAACAATACAGAGAGTGCGTGTAGTTCCATTATACAACACATTGGATACAACTGTCGTTGCTTCCATCATGGCTTCGTAAAAGAATAAATGTGGTATCTAACATAGCGACTCTATTACACACCACAGATATGGTTTGTGATCCACGTGATGAGGAGTATGTGGAATGTCTGTTCATCCAAGTGTTTTTCATAGAGAAATATGGATCAGGCTCATCTGTTCACTGGGTTAGAATAATAGTTTTGGAAAGTCACATATGTAGGAGTTTTTTGGGAGGAAGTCAGTCGAGTCATTTGGCTTATAAGTCCTGACCCCTGTAAATAATGTAAAATATAAGTGAAGACTAGCTTTTCCAGACCACAATATGTTGTGGCTTAAGCTCCTTGCCATTGCTGTGGGCAAGAAAGAACAATTGCATGTCAATGCTCCTACTAAATGTATCCTAGACATTCCAAGGCTATATCTTTCCACCATCTCTCTAAAATTATTATTTTTCTGAAATTTTGGAGATGGAATCCAAACCCATACCCACTCACCTCCTGTTGCTCAATATTTTTTTTTTTGAATTGCTGGATGGTGGATTTAAGAAATCAAATTCTAAAAAGTGGAGGCTTCGCTATGATCTCTATCCATGTCAAGTAGGTGCTATAGGCTATTACAAAAACTTGTTTTTTTTTGAGGATTATTACAAAAACTATGAGAATTCTCTGCCTTTTGGCTTAGATGATCAGTTGTGAGGAGTTGTTTGAGCGTTCTAGGTGGTTCACGTAAAAGCGAGTCTAGGTAGTTGGAGCTCGCGAGTGCTTGGTGCTTATTCAAGGTGGAGTCCAGACAATCCTTCTTTAGAAACGCACATGGAGCAGTGACAGATTCACGTGATTTTCAAGTCAGATACTGACTTGAAGATACGGCGGTGCAGACTTCCAGGTGGAGTTTGCAGAGCAAGGTAGAGATATCAACAGAAATCTTTAAGTGTTCATGGAAGTCAGAGTTTACGAATTCGACTCAAGGTGGAGATTGTTAGGATTAAGTCTCGATCTGGTGTATTAACATCAGATAACCACAATGAAATCAAATTAGGGTGGACACCTAATTGATAGATTAATTAAAATTTGATTAAGATATAAAGTGAATCTCTTAAATCAGGAAACATATTTGTTGTTAGGAGATTACTTAGAGATGAAGTTATTTATTCATATAAATATACTCCTAGGGTTTCAGGGTTAAAATTGACTTGGCATAAAATGTAGAGATCCATATGAGAGAAGTTGAAAGGGTTCAAGAGAGGGTAACTCGATCCATGAGAGAGTTTGTAAGACTTTTTGTATCTCAACTATTATAGTGGATTCTTTGTTTTCGCTCCGTAGATGTAGGCTTAGGCCGAACCACGTATTTCTTGTGTTCTTCGTGTGATGATGTTCCGTTCTTGTGTATGGTCTCGTATTTTATCGATGGCTTCCGCGTATCCGTTTCCCAACAACTTTTTATGTAAACCATT
>CM060876.1:20607464-20730039 GCA_030737845.1 Acorus calamus
TGTCGGGTCCTACCCCTTTGAAGATCCTGATGATCCACGGAATTTCAGAAAAACAATAGGGGTGAGTAAATGCATATTGTGCTCTAATATTAATTATCAATAAATCTAATTTCCTCTTGTTTGAACAGAGAATACTAAGCGTCAACTACTCGATTCCCAACTATGTGAGAGTGTCAATGGGGTGCAGAGATATCTTGTCGCGGATATTTGTTGCCAACCCTGAAAAGGTAGCCAAACACGTTTAGGTAGCATTTAGAAACAAGTTTAAAACGGATTTTTTTCAGTTGAGGTTGCTATTGAAATAAGTTTTTCATGAAGTATAATTTTAAAAAGCTCTTTTTTTTATTGTTTGTAACTAAAAGCTGCCTTTGCTTTCTTTGAAGGAAAATGCTAGTTCAGTCCTTTTTGCAGCTTCACTTGTTTGATGTCCACACGGTTTTTTTTTAAATCATGTATTTGCTAATGAATTACATTTTTTTTATATATAAAAAATGAAGTGTGTTCTCCTATTAATTGAATGCTTGTGTTTCATACATTATAGTATATATTAAGATGGTGAAGTATGTATTGCATTAGATGATTTCATATATTGCATTAGTGAAGTTGGAGATTGCAAATAGGGTCGCAAAATTGACTAAGGGACTGTTTGGGTGGAGTAATAAGAGGAGAATAAGTAAGAAGAGGCATGGAATAGGAAAAAAAAGTGTTTGGATGAGGGGAACAAGGTGGTTTTTGGATGCCGGAATAACAAAGAATAAAGAAATATAGTAATCACCCTTTACTCATGGAATGAGTTTATTCCAACAACAATCATAAGTGAGACTCACAGTTGTTTTTTTCATTTCAAATCACATGTCATCAGGTCTTATACATTAATGGGCACACACGTCAAATCAACTTTTTACATTTAATTCATATTTTATTCCTTATCAACCAAACACTTCAATCTTTATTATTATGTTTTCCAATGAGAATAATTGAAAACACAATTAAACAGAAAAATCACTTATTTCTGGAATAGGTATAAACATATAACTTATATCTCTATCCAAATGGGCCTAAGTGTATCTGCGCCATTCTTTAAAAGCTGGGACCGCATGGGGCATTTAGAAACCATTTCTTATAAGGGTGTGTTTGTGTGCAAACTTGGATGGAAAATGAAAAAAAATAAAAGAACATTAGTCAAAAGTAAAAATGATGGAAAATAACCATTTTTTATGTTGTTTGTGCATACAATGGAAAAAAAGTGAACACTTTCCATCACTTTCATTTATTTTTCATTACACCTCAAAGAAGAAACATCCTACCTCAAATTACATTGTGAATTGTATTTTTTTTCCCTGCTTGGTTTGCAGAGGATAACCATCCAAGAAATCAAGAACCACCCTTGGTTCTTGAAGAACCTGCCTATGGAATTGATGGACGGAAACCAGTGCTCCTCGAACAACGACGATGCGAATTCTCAGCCGCAGAGCATCGAAGATGTGGTGTCGATCATACAAGAAGCCAAAAAACCTCCGGAGGGACCTAAAAATGTTGGGGACTGTCTAGACCTGCTGGATGACATGGATGAAGACACGGATCTTGATGACATTGAGACGAGTGGAGATTTCGTCTGTGCAGTTTGAGATATATAGCTTGTCTGATGAGCTGCTAGAGATTCTTTTCATCAGATTTTCCATTCTTTTTTGTTTTTTTGTTGTCTGTGTTGTTTGTGGAGGCAGCCATTTTGAGTGGACTAGAAGCCCATGGATGATGGATGTGTGATCTCATGTGGTGTGGTCTCTAGTGTTGCTGATGAAATAAGGACTGTGATTGGTTTTATGCATCCATTTTGGATTTATAACTACCACGTAGAGAGCTTGTTCGATTTGGAGTGTCTTTCCTGTGTCATTGTTCAAGGCCTTTTGATAATTTTTTGATAATGATATAAGTTATTATGAAATAGATAATTATATTAGTGTAGATGAGTAATAAATAATTTTTTGTTTGATGGTGGTGTTAATTATTCTCATTAAAAAATGTAATAATGAAGTTTTTGTTATTTGATAGATCATAGAATAAGTTGTGGATTACTAATAAATAAATGTGAATAATAAATTATATAATGTGAAAAAAATTATATGACATGTGGGTCCCTAATTTATAAAGTGATTTGTTATGTGAATTCCCTAATATATATATATATATATATCTATCGATCTTTTGTACCATGTATAATGATCTTCAAGTCCCTCTTTTGACAAATTCCTGGCTCCATCAATGCGTATTGCACTATGAGAATATAAATTGATTGTTATTACACTCAGTTTTTTCTCAGTCAAAAATACATTCTTATGTATTTCGTTAGAAATCCAATGAAGCAAATATATCGTTAGAGGTTGTATATACCTCATTAAATATTTTCTTACACTTACTAAAAATGAGTTAATTCAAATCGAAATGAAGATATATATATTTTTTCCATTAAAGCATATATTTCATTAGATGATGTTCATTATTTTTAAAAAATAATATGTTTTATCTGAGTTTTGATTAGTAAAATAGACTGAGTCTAACATTTTTCATATAATAAATGGGTGTTGTTACACCCAGATCCATTTCCAGATCTAAATCCAGCATTATATGCGTCGATAGAAAATTAATGACATATATGCTCACAAGACATACGCTTCATAAGAATTTTTTTACAATTTCAATAAATAAATTCATGCAATTCATTGTATTATAAGCTTCATTTTTTATAAAATCATATACCTTAATAAATGGGGTATACTATTTTAAAAAAATTTGAAACACATATGTATGGCCGGACACGGGGCTGAACATAACATTATTTATAATAAACTAGTTGTTGTGTATGTGCAAATGCACATGAATAAAATCTAATGTATTTTTGAGTAACATTTATGTCAATAATTTAGTTACAATAGCATCTTAATTCAAATATGACTCTAAATCTAAGAAATCTAATATCTATTTATTCATCCATTTAACCAAAAAAAATTTTTTCCTATGAAGATACCAAACCCGCTATTATGTAGTTATTAGTACCCAATAGGTTATTCTAATTTTGATTGTCTAATGAAATATATACTTAAATAAAAAGTCAAATGAATATATTTTGATTTATATTTAAGAAGAAACTATTGAGAACATTAGGTTAAAAGTCCTTATAGCAAATACAAACAATTTACTCAATGAAAAAATAAAAATGTCGGTGCTAAAGATGCATAACGATATATATATATATATATATATATCGTAGTCGACAATGTTCCACATAAGATTTTACAACAAATCTGATACACAGTAGAAGAAATTTTTTTAAAAGTTAAAAAAAAAAACCAGAAAGTAAATCACGCTTGATAAGTACATTAGGCCCGGAAAATGATCTAAGCAAATGAATACCGTGTTCATTCATCATTGATCAATTCAAAAAAATCAAATAATTCAAAACATAGCGAGAGATGTTTAAAGGGACCATCTCACGTCAAAATGAATCCATCTAAAGGATTAACATTAGAGATAACAAAAGAATCGAAACAAAGAAGTGAAATATAGAAAACAATATGATGAAATAAATTTATAAATAAATTATATAAAGGTAAAATACATTAAAAAATCTTCTCAATATAAGATATACCTTAAATGACTATTTTTAAAAAATCTACTAAAAAGTCCATTTTAACAATCTCATATTTAATTATTAAAATATTTTGCACTCTATTTTGAATATGAAAAAAATAGTATTTGATATGGATCATAGTGCATGATAGTAAAATATGATAATACATTAAAATAAATTTATAATAAATTAAATGCATTTGAACATTTTTATATGTACCAACTTGAATTAGATTAATATTTTATTAGCTTACAATTAAAATCGGATAGCATAATATTATCATGATAAGAGGATCAAATGAATATAAATATTTATATATATGAAAATAGTATTTCTTATTTTTGTCTGTAACTTTATCATTTTACTTAAGTCCATTTATAAAATCAATGATATTGCAGATATAACTCTCTACAAGAAAAAAAAATTTATTCTATTTTCATAAAGAAAAAAAATTTATTCATATTTTAAATAGATTGAAATCCAATGACATTCTAATTTTAACCCTTACATATTAGAATATAAAATTTGATAATTGTAATATCGTGATAATACATGTATTTTAATTATTAAGATATTTTGTACTCTACTTTGATTATGAAAAAAAAAGTAATTGATTTGGAGAATATTGCAGGATAATACATTAAAATAAATTTGTATAAATTATATGTATATGAATATATTTATATATACCAACTTTAATTAGCTTAATATATTTATCAACTTATAATTAAAATCGGATATCATAATATTATAATGATAAATGGATGCTTATAAAATCAAAGGATTATAAGTATTTATATACATGAATGGAGTATTCCCTATTCTTTGTCCGAAACATTACCATTTTACTTGATTCCTTTTGTAAAATCAATGATATCCAAGATATAACCTTATAAAAAAAAAATTAATCTATGTTGATAAGGAAAATACCGGTTTAAATTCCTAGTCACAATTTAAATAGATTAAAATCAAATCCTATTCAAATTATAAATCTTATATATTGGAATTTAAAAATTTGATAACTGTAATGTCGTGATAACATATTTATTTTAATTACAAAAATATTTTGTACTTTATTTTGATTATGAAAATATTAGAATCGAAATATGTTATAAAATATCTTTGAATAATATCTATTGAAAAATTAAATAGATTTTATAACATTTGATTATATTTTTAAAAATCTACGAGATAAAATCCTATTCAAATTTTAAACCTTCTAAATGATCACTATTATTTTTCAATAATTCCTTCAATGGAATATTTGAAACCCGAAGTTTATTATGTGATTTGGATAATATCAATAATAAAATGAATTTAACATTCAAATTTAAATATGAAATTTAAATATTTTTTCATATTCTTATTGACAATTCGAAATTCTCGGTTCACATTTGAGAAAATTATGAAAGTTTAAATTTTTTGCCATATCTAGATATGATTAACATAAATTTTTTTAGTACTATGCAAATGAGAAACAAAATTTATAAGACAGATAAAATATTATATATATCCTAAAATCCATGAAATTAAATTTTTTGCCCATTTTTAGATATAAATGACAACAAAGTTTCTAAGTACCATGCAAATGAAAAATTAATAATGAGAAGACAGATAAATTCATATTAAAAAATAACTAAACTTTAAATGGACATCACAATATATTTTATATATATTCTAAAATCTATGGAATTCCATCATAATAAATTCATATAAAAAATGAAAACCTATTTTGAAATTACTGAAAAAAAAGAGGAAGACGCTACATATTCTTTTTTTCATGAAAAGCTAATTCGAGGAAAATATAGGATAGAAAAATTCATTTAAATTGGATAAACAGTTTATATATTTATTAATCTATAATTAAATTCAGATATCTTAAATATTCTCATGATTAGGATAATATAAAATAAGGACATGGAAGATATAATTCACTATTAGTGTAAAAAAAATAGTATTATATTTTTATCATGAAAACATCAAAACATAGGAATGAAATTATAGTGCAAAAGATATATGAATAAATACTAATTCCACTCGTGTGCTACTTCCAACCAGAATAAAGAAATGAAGAATCATTTGTTAAGGGAAAAATAATGTGCTTATATGAGATTTGTTTTTTGACTTTCAAGATAACAAAGGAAAAAATGGGAGAATCAGTGAAATTTTTTTAAAATGGGGAACTAAAGAAAAAAATAACATTTTTAGTGTTGTCTATCTGCAAATGCACATGAACACAATAAAAAAATTTTATTAACATTTATGTCTAATTTTAGCCATTTTAAGACATTAATAATTAACATCAAAGTTTCTGACTAATACACAAATGAAATATAATATTTAAATAGATTTCATCCAATTTTTATATATATCCTAAAATCTTATGAATAAAATCAATTTAAATTTTTTTAAAACCTATCTGAAATTACTGAATTCTTTATTATAATCTATTTTGATTAGAAAAATATTGGAATCAAATTGTAACGTAAAAATTTTATGAATAAAATGTTATATGAAATCAAATCCTATTTGAATTTAAAACCTTATATATTGGAATAAGATAATACTTGCTACTAAAATTTTGTGATAAAGACATTTAAAACCCCAATTTTCTTTAGTGGATTGATATAATTCTTTCAGAAAAAGGAATTAAAATAGTGAATCATAGAAATTGAAAAGAGAATAAATGTGAGAGTGAAGCCATTCTCACATATTTTATATTTGTTGCTCTTGGATTGGATCATCAACTCGTCTTAGAAGTTGTGAAGGAAGAAACCCTGCGATTGATCAATGTCTTATTAAAAATCAAAAATGAAAAAAATCAGAATTTTTTTTAATACTTCATTTAAATTACAGGATAACACACCATTGAAGACCAAAAATATAAGAATGCACAGACCAACATATTAAAATTCTTCCCATTTTATATGTGGGGATGCATTGAGGGGGATGAATTAATGTAATAAGAAGATAAAAAGACGGTGTGAATTGATTCCACCACCCGAAAATCAAATTGACACAACAAGACAAAAATTAGCCATCGACAAAGAAGTCCAATAATATTTATATATAATATGGCCAAAAAATTGTAATAATTTGTTAGCCAAAAATAGTATGATTGTATATATCTAGGAATCTAAACTTACAAATACTAAGAAAAAAGGTCCATTAAAAGCTTATAGCTGACAATTATAAAACAAAATTGAGGTCCATCAAAAATCAATATCATCAAAAGCCTTGCATCCCCAATTACCAACCCCCCACCTCCCAGAAAAAAAAAATCAAATCGACCCAACAACAAGAAAAAAAATTTAGCACATCAACAAAGAAGTGTACAATTAAAAAAATTATAGTATCAGGGCTAACAATCTTCAAATGATATCGAACTAAAATAGCATAAAAAGTATGAACGTATAAAAAACATTTTGATATATCTCTACCATTATCACTACCACACAATTTAATCTTCATCTCACATCAGTAGCTTAAAGAATATTAAAATAAAAATAAAATAAAATAAAAAAGTAACTCACAAAAAATTACCTCTCCAACCTTCACCTTCCCCGCGGTGACCTTTTTCTTCTTGGTGTCTAATAAACCAACAACTCAACATCAAATTCTATCCAAGGAAATAGTATATGATAAACCACTAACTCAATGGCAAATTTTATCCTTCAGTAAATCAAGAAGAAACCACCTTTTTTTTATTTAACCAAGTGAATAAAATATACATACAATTAAATAAAAAAACTAATTCACAAATTATAATGAAGACAAACAATATAATTGAAATTCAGTAGTTCTTTGACAAACAATTAGTAGCTAACATAACATAATGAATAAAAGAACACTCACATTGTACAAATTTTTTATGATGTTTTCATATGTGATTTTCTTTTCCTTTTGGTCGGTGACATTTTTCTCCCTTTTGGTTGGTGATATTAAACACTAAAATTGAAAGAATCATGAAAAGAAAGAACTCAATCAATTGATATAGGTAACAAAACAAAATCCAATGTGTAGATTTTTTTTATTGAAGAGATAAATTATATCATTCATGAATCAACCCATAATATCTTTGTGCCACAACAAGATCCAATAGGGGTCTCATGCTCGCTCGCACAATCAATCTAGAAAAAATAAATAAATAAAAAGATCCACAAAGAAAAAAAAATCATCATAGAGTGCATCGTCACTTGCCTACTCGTGCTCCACGACATCGGGGGACACAGGAGATGAGACGAACAATGGAAGAGGTGAAGATGAATTATTGAAAAACGTATATAAGATATGAACAGATAGGAGACAAATGGATTTTGAATAATTGATAGGGTCGGTCAATATGGGTAGAGGAAGATTTATTTATTTATATATTTATTGCAAAATGGGTAGGGGAAGAGTTGAATGATCAGGTGAATAATAAATAATAAAAAAATTGATTTAATTTCAGGTATTTGAGATTGTCATTAATAATTGAATTCACAATGGAGTAATAATTATTAATAAATTATAATAACAAAAATTTGTGTGTAAAAGTGTAAATAAATTAAACGTGTTTCAATATGAATAGGAACGCTACTCATATAAGATTTATTTAAAATTTAGATAGGCAAAGCATGCATTGTATGTTTTAAATAATGTTAATAAAAACATGAAAATGAATTTGTCCAGAGATATGTTATAACATAATTTTCATAATAAAAAAATAATTTAAATATATTCTAATAGTGAATTATATTTTGAATACCCTTCATTTTATAACTATCTTTTATCCTGATAATATTATGATATCCAATTTTAATTATAAGTTAACATATATATTAATTTAATTTTAGTTAGTAACAATGAATTATATTTTGAATATCCCTTATCTTGATAATATTATGATACCCGATTTTAATTATAAGTTAACAAATATATTAATCTAATTTTAATTGGTTACAATGAATTATATTTTGAATATCCTTTTATTTTCTAATAGTGAATTACATTTGAATATCCTTTCATTATATAAGCATCCCCTTATTCTCATTATATTATGATATTTGATTTTAATTACAGGTTCATTAATATATTAATATAATTTTAGTTGGTATATATACAAATATTTATATACATATAATTTATGTAAATTATTGATATGATTTTATTATATAATGAAACGTATGAATTTAAATGAGATTAAAATGATGTTAATGAGTTTTCATGGGATTGAATATAATTGTAGGGGTAAAATAGTCAGATGATTGTGATTAAAGTGGTGCAAATGAAAATATGATGAAATGCATGTATTGAAATAAATTATTGATGAAATTAAAATGATATGAATTGATTTTCATATGATTGAATATAATTGTAGGGGTAAAATGGTTAAACAGTTGTGATTAAAGTGGTGTGAATGGGTTGTAATGAGATTGAATGAATTGATAGGGGCAAAAAGGTCAAACAACAGATTTTTGGTTTAAGAGACTTTTATATAGTAATATAGATTATGTGAATGTAACAACGTCCGAGACCATATTATAATGGGCCTCAGTTGGATGTGTCCAGCCCATACATAAGCGGATCAGGAGCCCTGCAAACGTTGGCCCTAACAAAGAATATATAAACAAAGAGCGAGAAACCAAACCCTAGCGGGAGTGTTGTGTGTTCTTTATTTGCGGCGTGCAGCCCTAACTCCTCCGATCGGAGTCTCTGTGAGGGCTGACGTTGATTCTGTTTCAAGATGAAGGTAAATCCAATTTCCTCTGCTTCTCTATCTCTCTTTCTATCTGTCGATTTCGGTTGTTTCTTTTTCGATCTGGACTGAATCGTCTGTTAATGGCAGTTCAACATTGCTAATCCCACTACGGGATGCCAGAAGAAGCTCGAGATCGACGACGATCAGAAACTGTCAGTCTCTCTCTCTCACATTATTTTAGGGTTTCGTTGTATTTTTTTTGGGACACCTCGCATCAGTTATGAATGGCGTGTTTTGACATCGAAATTGCATTTGATTTGCTTTTGAGCTATTGAAATGATAGACTTTAGTAGTAATTGACATCTGATATCTCTTGTTTGGTCGGTGGATGTTTATAACATCCGAAAGTCTTGCTATCCGGTGTTGTGTTTGGAGATCGTGTAGTTATGCACTCAACTTGTTTGTAAAAATTATATTTAACAATTTGTTTGGTTAGTGTACGTACGTAAACTACTGAAAGAGTCTTTTTTAGAGTACTTTCAGTGGAGATCTTTAAAGGGTATGATATTTTTTTAACAAATTGAAGTTGCTGATGGAGGAAGTTGTTAGAACTTACATTCATGATGCGCAAGGTTCTTTTTGTTGTACAGAATTTGTAATGTGATGTAAAAAAATGTTGTCAAATTAGAAATGAGCAGCATCAGTAGGTAGAGGTGTACCTTATTTAGCATATTAGCTTGTAGATAATTAGAGAAATGTTATAATCAACTTTCCTAGCTTTGTAATGGGAATTCATGGTTTAAATCAGGCCGGTCAACGGGTGAAACCGGATCAGGGTGGACCTTGATGTGAGACAATAAACGTTCCATTGGGTCATGGTCCCATGACAAAAAGTGTCTGTACCCTACAAACTTGGGTCTCCAGGAAGAATTTTTTATTTTTTCCTCTTTATCCTTCCTGACCTCCTCTTCTTCTCCCTCCTCAATGATGATGGATGAAGTCTGTCCAAGGGAAGAAGAAGAGCCATGTAAATGTTGGAAGCATGTCTCTCATGACAGCTGTGGAATCTGCCCTTTGTGCCTTCATTCTCTTCTATTGCACAGCCATGTTGGCCGAGCTTCGGCAGAGCAAATCTTGTTGTAATCATGACTTCCATCAAGCGAAAGCTAAAAACCAAACTTCCATCAATGAAAAACTTGATTTTCACTTGAAGAACACCTGAAAGATCCAACATCAACAAACACCTACTTCCCTAACCCTAAAAAAATGCTAATTTATTTTCAAAAATCCAACAAGGTTGACAAACCCAGTACCATTGCGTACAGATTGGTGAAGCAATTAACGAGGGTGGAGCTCCTAGTGAACTTCTGTTGGTATATTTAAGATGTTACGGGCCTCACGGCGGTTGTGAGCCAAATCTGTGGAGGTCATGAGGACCGATGATCAGATGACAACAGAGAGCAATATAGAATGGATGTAACTGCAAGTGCTCTTCCCAACCCCTCCCTTCCCACCCAAGAAGACCCACTTGAGGACCAATAGGTCTATATAAATCTTGTCGAGTTGAGCGGAGCAATCCCATGCTCAATTCATAGTAGAACTAAATGAAATGTTTTTTCAAAGTTGCCTCAACCAAATTCAGTGATGTTATTAGATTCTATGTGGTAATACTGGGATTTCCATTCTTCCATATTGTAACCAGAGTTGCTCTGATCTCTTCTTTTTTGTATTTTACAGAACCACTCCCACATATCTTCTTGGTTAATTGTTCTATGCTTCTTTGAATAGTGGTACCAGAAGGCTTCTCAATGGTTCAAAAGTTTGAGCTAATATGGGGGTCAAATTTTCTTTGAATATCAGGGCATTAACGTGAAAGCCTATCCTTCTATGAGTTAGTAATTCAGAGATGAACTGTGATTTTGTATTATAATAATACTAACCTACTCTTTTGTTCAAACTTTCCATTGTCACTTGTTAGGCATGGCTCTTGAGACAGGGTGCCTTTTGCAACACACATTAGTTTCGGATGTATTTGTATGAAATATATATGAAGCTAAAATTGGATCTGGACTAAAACTCACTAATCTCGCAGGCGAGCATTTTTCGACAAGAGAATATCGCAGGAAGTCAGCGGTGATGCATTGGGTGAGGTATGGATCAGCAGCTACCCGCTTATTAAAATATTCTCCTTCTTTCTCCTCTTGCTTGTTTACAAGTTTCATACCTGTGACAGGAATTTAAGGGTTATGTTTTCAAAATCATGGGAGGTTGTGACAAACAAGGTTTTCCAATGAAGCAGGGAGTCCTTACTCCTGGTCGTGTCAGTCTTTTGCTCCACAGAGGCAAGTCTCCTTTTTGGTGATTAGATAATACTTTGAGATTCAGAATATGTGCATTCTCCAAGAACGGTAATGATTGTTACCATTGCAAATTAACTTAAAAGGTTACTAAAATTGAGTTTTTTTAAGGAACAAATCTAGTTCCTAGTTAGGATCATTCATATGAATCTTGAAGCTTATTGTCATTTTTTTAATATTTCAGTGTAGCCCTCAACTTAGCATATTTTCCAGTTATATGAAATTTATCATTGTCAGGTTAGGAGAGTTCATGCTGTCTTTTCCTCTGGTCATATATTCCCTCACTGTGGACTATTTTTGCATGTGACATATCGAATAGGTACTCCTTGTTTTCGTGGATATGGTAGGCGCAATGGAGAGCGGAGGAGGAAGTCTGTTCGTGGGTGTATTGTGAGCCAGGACCTTTCAGTTCTCAACTTAGTTATCGTGAAGAAGGGTGAGAATGAACTTCCCGGACTTACAGACATTGAGAAACCAAGAATGCGAGGCCCAAAAAGGGCATCAAAGATCAGGAAGCTTTTCAATCTTTCCAAGGAGGATGATGTTCGCAAGTATGTCAACACATACCGCAGGACCTTCACAACAAAATCAGGTCAGTTCTCTCCATCTGATGTCTCATTTGGTATACATAATTTATATGTTACATTAATTTGGAGTCTAGTTTTATTCAAATTAGACTAGGAAGAATTTGTGCATCCTGGTAATTTACCTTTGGACTAAATAAATAGAAACCTAATTGGACTGAGCGCTTGGATTTGTGATCTCTCATTAAAGTTTTCTTGCCTGACTGACTGTATAAGTTCTAGATGTGTATACTAAAAATATTTGGAAATGTATGAACTGTCTATCATCTTTCATTATAGTTTATGGGCGCTACTTGACTTTGATTAAATTATGTTTTACAGACGGGAGGACTCAGTTCTTTGATTAAATTATGTTTTACTTTTACAGAGTGGGGCCTTTGATATATATAGTGCAATCTTTATATGTATATTGTTTATTAAAGATGGCATCCTTTTTTTTATTTGGATTGCAGGTAAGAAGTGTAGCAAAGCTCCCAAGATACAGAGGCTAGTGACTCCCCTGACACTGCAAAGGAAGCGAGCAAAGATTGCAGAGAAGAAGAGAAGGATCTCAAAGGCCAAATCAGAAGCCGCAGAATACCAGAAGCTTCTGGCCTCCCGGCTGAAGGAACAGAGGGAACGCAGGAGTGAGAGCTTGGCAAAGAAGCGGTCCAGGCTCTCTTTACTCTCGAAGCCTTCTGTTTCTGCCTAAAAAGTAAGGTATTTATTTTAGAGCAGGAGGATATGTTTTACGAGGTTTGTTGAGTTGATGTCTAGTCTCTGTTTTTGGTCGCATACTTTTGTATGAATGAGTTGAGGTTCTGTTTTGTGAACTTGGATTTTTGGTTTAATGTTTAATTGATCATTGAACTATTGAGTTGTTGCTAATCCCGGATTCCGTAGCCATGATTTGTTTTAGTTCTTTAGGCAGCTGTGGTCTTTCTTATCTTAAGTTTTTGTGGCTTAATAGGTTGACTTGAAATATATAATGAATGAAACAGAGAATAGCATCATCCATCAGTCCCATAACCCACTGTGCCCCCCACTTCATGACTAAAGTTATGAGGACAAAAGTTGAGCAAATCAGATCCTGCTAGATTTAATGGCTTCATCATATCTGATTCCACTAACAACCCCCCCCCCCCCCCCCCCCTTCTTTTTTTTAAAAAAAAGGAATCTGAACATGGTATGCTTTACTGCATTCTAGATAATAGCAAAGAAAATGCAATTAATTTACCAACCAATTAAAAAACCTCATGCTTCTTGTGATCAGCCTATTAGCATTAACCTAGATTTAAAAAAATCTACTCACGGTTAAATCACCATGTACAAACCAAAACCATGCAACCATATCTGGTTTTCCCTACTACTTCCACATGTATACACCGATGATAACTAACTACACAAGGATGAATACTGTATTGAAAAAATATCTTAACTACCACAACAATGATCAATATAATTACGTAGACAATCAAGCCCTTCCAAAAGTGGAGTGTGTTTTCATCACTGGTCCAAACACAATTTGGATCAACAAATTAGTCAAGTTTTAGATCATTGGATCAACACTATGTCGAATTATATATATAAATATATTACAAGAAGGAAAATGATCTATATGATTGGTCCAACTCACTGAATTAGTCAAAGTTTTAATCACTAGATCAAAACTCCTTACAATAATTGAAAAGGCACATAATAATACCTTCCTTTATATATATATATAACAAACCCCCCCCCCCCCCCCCACAGCCACTCTTCAAACCTCCAGCAGCATCTCTTCCAGCCTCTGTTCATTGACAACCCTGCAGTTCCTCCTGACCTCCCCAGGCCGCCCCGACGACAAGTCCCCCAACCTCACCATCCCCTCCACAAACGCCTTGAAGAACCTGGCCTCGTCCTGGCTAAACCTCCACACCACCTCACTAGTCCTCCGATCCCCGCCCGAGTACAACGTCTGGTCCGAATTCAAGAAACCCCAACCCCTCACCAAGTCCTTGAAGTACCTGCATTTTTTTTAAAAAGAAACGGTAAACCTTTTATAACTTGAATAAAACGGTTACATCTGGTCCGAAAGTAGGGGACTACTTGAAGTACCTGTTGTCGAACACTATGGGCGTCAAGTCGAGCCCGCCCGTCACATTCCCATCCCCGCCCGGGGGACACAGCGCGTCGAGCCTCTCTCTGAAACCGGGCTCGATCGCTGGGTCAGGCAACCCGGTGCCCGACTGGTTGTAGAGGCGAAACACAATGGAGAAGCACCGGCCCTCGCCGATGGAGTGCGAGCCA
Source organism: Acorus calamus (assembly GCA_030737845.1). Classification (NCBI taxonomy): domain Eukaryota; kingdom Viridiplantae; phylum Streptophyta; class Magnoliopsida; order Acorales; family Acoraceae; genus Acorus; species Acorus calamus. The sequence continues at coordinate 20,621,982 of CM060876.1, forward strand.
GAAAGGGCGACGAGGTCAGTGATGGAGAGGTTGAAGCGACGGAAGAGGTCGATGAGTGCGGTCACGTTAGCTCTTGGGCTGGGCATGATGTTGTTGGAGTCCTCTTGGCTCGCTGTGAGGCTGTCTAGTCTCCCCAGCTTCACCTCCCAATTGGGTCCTCCACTCTGTAAGCACCATAAGATAACTAATCCATTAGATAAATAATAAAATATATATGTTAGATTGTGTTTGTAGTTATTCTTGGAAATAAATGTAAATGAATTTTTTTATTGTTTGATTAATCATGGAAAAATTATAAATAAAATGTAAAAATAAGATGTGAATAAAAATTTCTAAAAATTGAAAAAATGATTTGAGCTACTGGTATATTATAAGTAATGACAAAAGATTTGTAACCATTTTTATACCGGTTGAATTGATTGGTTGAAATAACACAAGAAAAACTTAAAATACTAATATCAACTTATTATCATAAATTCTAGAATAGTTACACACACCTATTATTTGCAAAAAAACAGATTTTGAGGTTATTCTTCTCTATTCCACCATATTCTCTTTTTTTCACTACCCAAATATGTTCCAAAAGTTATTTTAATTAGGATCTGTTTAAATAAATTTCTAAAGTTTAAGTAAAAAAATTATATGCGATGTGATCAACAATAAAGTAGATATTGTTGATATGAGTGTGTGATATTATCGATGTTCATGACAGTCTAAAAAACAATCTTAATGTATTTTAATTTTTTAAAATAATAAACATTGTCTAATAAATATATGTTTTAAAAATATATAAATTATTCAAGTTAAAAGAGTAAAAAATAATGTTAATAACAAAGCGTCAACGCCCTTGCAACTTACCAGTGCAACTGCGTCACGAGCGGCTATGATTATGATGTCAGCGCAGGAGACGACGCCGGGGCAGGCCCTCTCGAGGGCCGACTTGATCTCGTCAATGACCTCGTAAGATCGGAGGGAGTCTATGTTCGACAACGATTCCTTCTCTCCGAGCATGGTCGGCGTATCGTCCAGCAACAGAGACGCGTCACACCCCTGCAAAAACAAAATTGAGTCTCTATTTTGTTCTCTTCATCTGATATGAATAAATAAATAGAACTTTTAACTTACGTTGACAAAGCAATCGTGGAATTGTAAGCGCATGACGGAGGCGGCGTTCCTGGTCTCCCTGGCCATGGCCTTGGACATGACATCCCTCACTATGGACTCGGCTTCGGGACAGATCTCTGAGTAGAAGCCCTGTCTCAATTGGGAAGCTGATGTGAGGAGGGAGAAGAAACAAAGAGAAGAGGAGAAGAAGAGGAGGAGATGAAGCTGTGACATCTTTACTCTTCTTTTTTGGTTTTTTTTTTTTTTCAGTTGTTTTGGGGATGTGATATTCTGGTGGGAAACAGGGGGACATCCGGTTGTTTATACACGGACAGACGGTTTATCTTTTTCAATAGGTTCATGTTTTGAAACCTTTTTGGGTGTACAAGTATATCTTTATATAAAAAAAGATCCGGAAATATAGTGAACAAAGCTGATTTGGATCCCTCTTGTTTACTTTTTTTTTTTCACGGAAGAACCAACTAGCATAACACTATGTGAGTCACATAAAATGATCACATTTCATGTGACAAACCTGTCAGAGAAAAATAAGTGTAGACATAATTATATCATTTGGCCATACAAATGAGACTTGAGTTGAATGTATAGCATAGCATAACCTTCAAATACCCCTTAGAGCAACTCCAATAAAAAAAATAGCTAATTAAGATGCTAAAATGTCATGTCAGCAATTTATACCTTAACAACAATCTTATTTACCACATCCTTATTTAGTTGTTATTTCAATGGACTAACTAAATAAACTAGTCAAAATAATAGTGGCCCCACATTTCCATCCACTCAACCTCCCAAAATGATGCTTTTTTATTCTTTAAGAAGAACTATCACATAGGGCCTACATTTAGTTAGCACTTGAAAGATAACACATGTCACATGGGGCCCACATTTAACTCTCTTTTAACATCTCCATTAAAACAATGTTTTTATATGTTATATAACAACGTAACACTAATATGTTAATTAACATGTACACTGGAGATGTCCTTACTTAATACATGTTCAATAAAGCTGAATTTCCTTTCATACATGCCAGGTCAACAGAAAAACTGAAATACATTTTTAAGGGGAGGGCACAAAGAAATGAAAGCAATAAATGATGGTGGAGATTCCACTAGACTGAAGTGTCAGTTTTTCATTAGTTGTTGCAGAAATATTTATTTGTCACCCGGAATTGCATTACGGGTGTCTGCATTTTTAGTTTTTTTACCTGTGATGCCTTTTGTTGTTTCTCCTGTGGTGAGGTTGGATATGGATTGTAGAAGACTTGCACTAAGTGCTAGCTACTTCGATGGGATCCACATCGAACTGACTCCATTTCGTCATCACTTGCAACATTCACATATCAAACATACATCACTGTTTGTTTTGTCTATTTCCCCTTGCCCATCATGTTTTCCTTCTCTCCCCGCCCCACCCAAAAACAACACACACAATTCATTTAGGAGCCCAGCCACAGGCAGTCCCTCAGCCGCCTTTACATTGTCCTATATTATATACTCCACTAGATTTTCATTTTTTTAAAAATATATTAATTTATCTATGCGCCTATTTCACTTTTAATAATAATATATACTTCATTAGGTAAATATACTTTGATAAAAATATCAAAATGATTAAAAACTACAAATAAGGCTAGATGTAGAGCGTTGATACACTCAATCAGTTTTGCAACCTCATACACTATGATAATATAGTATATATTGTGCAGTGTATGAGATTCTACCACAACGTATAACACAAAAAAATTTATCATTTTTTCGACGCTAAAGAAAACGTACTATTGTATCTCAATACATACTTCATTTCATATAATTACATGTCATTTTCCCTAGATGTATCATTTATTAGCACACATGGGCTCAACTCAATGTTTTCTCGTATTGTCTAGAGGTGGTCCCCTATTCACCTATACCCTAAATGCCTATACACTCCACCATTACATACTACAGATGGAGTTGGATGTATCATTTTCCATGTCTACTGTATGAAATCTGTACAGGCCAGCCAAGATTGAAATAACTTTTCCAATAGTCTTGATATGTGGAATTCATCAATCAACCAATGCCCCCCATCTGAAACAACAACCATATTCATGATTCACCAGAACCAGCCATATTTTCTGTTCATATGGATGCATATTTGATGTGATCAATAAAAGCTCAAATTTGCAACAAAAAAGGAAGAAAAACATTAATCAAGGATTCCGGTCAAAGTAAGAGCCATTCAAGCAATATATGTCAGGTCATGAAAATGTATGCAAGCCACCAACATGTCTCAACCATATCTGATGCAGGCCCAGACGATGTTGCCTGACGGGCAACAGCTCCAAATGTTACAGGCATCAGAATATGTCTAAAACTCAAATGTCTGTGAGCAATGTGGTCACTGATATACTATAATTAACTGCAAACACACAATTATTTCCTTTAAGTCATTGGTTCATGAGTGTTCCCTTGAGTTTCAATAATCCATAATTTAGTATCGAAAACATTACCCAAAATGCAACTGCTTTGAACAACGCGAATCACACTTGAAATGTAAAAGCTTTGAAATTTATACAGTATGGAAAAAAAAAACTGTGGTCTGATGCAGAAAGTATACCAGTATGATGAGTTGGCAGATGCTAATTGCTAAGCGTAGCTTACAAGGCTATTGAACAATTATGGCACAGACGAATTGCAGTTGATGTTTTGATCACCAGGCCAAAGTGATGTGAGTTCCATCAATTGATGCATTGGTATTTGTTCAGCTCCCCCCACACAGTCTCTTCGACTTCTTCCCAAGACTTTGCTGTCCTCAATTCCTTCCAGATACTGAAAATAGCTCCCAAGATATTGTCCTCGTGTAAAATACAGTAGCACCTACATAATGAGTGACAATTTCATCCAAGAGAAATGTTATTTTTATCCATCTAAATTTTTCTCATACAAATAAAGAAGAAAAGAATCATAACTAGCAAAAGATGATTCTCATCGGCAGAGCATAATAATTGACTTTTACAAAAAGAAGGGTGCTACTGTTTTCTTTTTATATTTAAGAAATAATTACTTTGGTCATTTTGTTTCCATGACCCTTTAATGATAGTTTCATTCAATACATTTGATCATTAATTGATGACAGCCCATGCATAATCCAGTCTATTGGAAAGAGGAACAAACAAAACCTTGTTTGGTTTCATGCACAATGAAAACATGGCGTAAAATTTTGAATATCTAAAATAATTTATCGTCCTATTAGAAATGTAATAAAAAAAAACAAAGATTGAACCAAAAAGCAAACAGAATAACAAATTACTTAGGAAGTAGGGAGTTCAAAGATCTCAGTAGAAACTCAATCAATCAGCATATCTGTAGTCTGTAAGACTAATTGAAAACAATGGCTAACAATACAATCAGCTTAAAGCATTCAACACTGTTCATCTCAACATAAAAAAACTTACATGGCACGGTATGACAGTCTTCTGAACTTTTTTTCACCATCCATTTGTCCATTGGAGGAAACATCACCTTGCAACCCGGTCAATGGAAGCCTATAGCTTTCTAAAAACTGCATGAGAAGGCTTGAATCTCCTCCAAAGACATCAAGATAAATAGGAATCAAGTCGCATACAGGATCTCCTGAAGAAGACAAAAGAAAAGATAATTTATAATAAAAGAATGGCAAGTCAGCTTTATCACATAGAAATCATATTTTCTCTTTGTAGAACAATAGGAGCATTGTTTTCATGTAATTAGTTAATCAACTGTGCAAAAAAGCTATCATATAGAGATGGGAAGCATCTAGTTATTTTTGCTAATATAAGCATAATAATCTATAAATACTATGGATCAATATAATACTATGAACCATATGGTTGATACTTATACTTCCCCTCCCTGTTTTATTGGGAGATAGATTCAATTGAGGGTGTAACGCTGCCCATTCCATCTCACAACAATCAAAGGTAACTCTGAACTATATGGTTAAGACATGATACTTCCACTCCCTTTTTTATTGGGAAATAGATTCAACTGAGGGTCTAACGCTGCCCATTCCATATAACAACAATCAAAGGTAAATAATTCTGATGGTCCGACAACTGGACTTGTGACTTATTGCAAACATGCACCTTCTGCTGCCATCGAAGAGCCAGAGGCATACAATCTAATCAATCGAGCAATCCATCTTGATGAACAGATACACAAGAGAGTGAATTAACGAAGATAGGAGAAAATTTATACGCCAGGTCATATTCATTCAACTAGTGATTCACCGAAATACACCCCATTGTGGGATATAAGCAGCTGTGTTTGGAGCTTAAGAAAAAACAAAAGTATTACTTCAATCAAGACCACAAGATGTATTATAATAATTCAAGCAAATGATCAGAATACTCAAAATTGATCTCAATAAAGCATGGAATTTTGGCTATTCAACTTTTAATAAAAAAATTTTTTTGAAGAAAAATATATTTTGGGATGCAACACGAGGACTTCCCAGGAGGTCACCCACCCAAGAACGAGAATATACCCCGCTCTACCCACTGAGTAAAGAATGGATTATCAAAAATATGTTATTAACGGAGAACTAAAAAAAGAGGTTGGAAGAGATGATTCACCTATAGACAGATTACTGAAATCAAGAATATGTGTAGGATGCCATTTCAATGGCCTTTTCACTTGACTGCATCCGTTGAGGGCACCATTAACCATCATCATAGTAGCTTCTGGAGTAATTTCACCAAGGGACTTGTAAGGGACACATGGTTCCATGTGAATATTGTCATCCATAATGTCTGTATGTATCCAAGTAGGGGAACCATGGAACTTATATTGTCCGTCTTTATCCTAGTAAAGTATATAAATGATGTAAGAAGTCAAGACAGGTTTCAGAAGTGGAGACAGTATTTGAAAAAAATAAAATCAGAATTTTGAGAAACCTTGAATACATCTAGCAACATTGCAAGATCATGTGGAACATACTCTTCAAGTTTATTGATCAAATTACCCGGAATAGGATCTCCCCTGCAAAATCAAGTAAATGAATATAATCCACATGGATTCCTCTTTTGCAGATTGCGGACCAGTGATACAGTAGTCGAAAACTTTTTGAACAGAATGTACCCACAACAAACAAATCGTTACATTATCATTAGGTAGCAACATTTTTTATAAACATGGATTTGGCATGGGCCCTTTTTATTTTTTTGATGGTGGATCAGACCCATAAGGATGAGACCCTCACATATTTCATTCATTAATTCTGTTCTACAGGTCAGAATTCATGATTTCATATTCATAAGAAATAAAACTACTTTCACAGAGGAAAAATTAAACTGTCTCTAAATATTGTGTTATGCTACAAGTAAAAAAAAAAAAACCATATTTCTTGCCTTTCTTCAAATTCACAATTAATGAACTAGCTCTAGCATTCAACATCCAGGTCCCTCGCTGCATTTTTTTTAGATAAAAAATTGGTGGCAATGAGAGAAGGGTAATGAATTCTGCATTGTACATATAGGAATATGTTAAAGATTATTGTAGATCCCACTGAAAAAATGTTCCTTCTTAATCCGCATTTAGATTATTTTGAAAGCTTGGAGAGCAAAGAATGGCTCCTAGTTGCATGAGCATAAGCTAAACAACTATTTAGGTTTCCCACATGCAAATTGGCCATCGCCAAGACATGGCAAGCTCATCCCTGGCTAATTAACTGGCCTCTCAAGATTGTGCATGATCCTTTACCCTACTCCAAATACATGGGGGAAGGCCTGTTGATTATAATAATGGTTTTGGTGATCGGCGTAGTAAAAAAAATGACTACTGCAGCGACACAAAACTTGAGAACAAATCTTCCAAAGTAGGCGTGGTTCCAAAGCTTAGACATTAGGAACAACATCCCTTTTTTTTTTTTAATATTTCAACTGTCAGCATAGATTCCATAAGATCAATAGTTTGTCTTTGAACGGACCATTAGTTTTTACTTCCTGCATATGATGCATAAAACATTTACTAACTGCAGAAATTCAATGAGGCAATGAACATTGATCAGATGCTTGTTAAAGAAGAATATAATTCTTCCAACTCTATAGTGGTGAACTATTTGACCCCTATTTCCCCTTCATTTTAAATATACTCCGAAACATCAGCAGAACAACAAAAAAAGACCAGTATCTGAATCATGGCACAACATCTAGTGATCTAGGTAGTTAAATTGCACCTTTCTCGTGAAATTGCGTAACTACAAAATGTGTGTTGTCCTTTAAATCAAAAGGTCCTTAAAATGATAGACTCTGCTTCTTTCAATTAGTTTCTCTAAGGTTTCCCAAATATTCATTATCTTATACTAACTAAAAGTGAAAATTTTCCGCATACCTTTCCATTTTAGATATTAATATGATATACACAGCACAAGTCATAAACAGTTAATAATATTTTATAACAGAAACAGTAATTGCATCCATGAAGCTTATCGTACAAACCCACTAGAATCAGAAACATGAGGGAAAAAAATTAAAAGCCAAGGCAAAAGTGTTAAAAAGTACCATTTAGCCAAACGGCTCAAAAGATCCCTCTTTCTTCTACTCATGCTTGCAATAAAAAGGCGCCATTCAAAGGGTACAGTAAGGCATTCAGGAACCGCCATAATAGAAGCATTTGCATGAGGCAGACCTTCATCCTGGCCATTTAATCTTCTGTTTTGATGTACCTTTCCTTCATCATCTGGTGATATAAGACTTTCCATAGGTGGCAGGGGAAAGAGGTGAAGATTGCGCACTTTGTCTCCCAAAAATGAAGATAAATTTAGAATATCTTCCTTTGGTAATTCATCTCTTCTGCAAAACAGAGATTTGCATGTTATAAAGTATATATTGGGCATGCCAAAGTGTGTGCACTTCATATGTGAACATATAAAAAGATGCTGACATAGCAAGTGGTGAACTTACAAATTTGCAAATATATCGCCCTTGCATCTCTTTGTAATTAAGTATGGCCAGATCCCTGTGCATGCAGAAATTCCCATTTCTCTGAACTCAAACTGCTGTTTGCTCCACACACCAAAATGGAAACCATCTATTGCAAGATTTTCATTAACCCAATCAAACTTTGAAATCTCATGTGGAACACCTTTTCCATCCCATGGGACAGTTCTAATAGAACTATTTTCATGGACCACAAAACCACTAGCCATAACACCAGGAATGTTATCAATCAGAGGGGAGCTCTTCTCCTTAAGCAGGGTGTAGAATTCAAGCTGCAAGCACACAGAGATAAAATATGACATTTGAAATTATCTGTTCAATGAAAACCTAGTGAAATACCAGGTACCTCAGAGCCCAAACTATGGACAGAAGATTCCAAGCCCCCTTCAACATATATCTTAATAACATAGCCAGAAATGAGATAGACCTGTTTTGACATAATGCAGACAAACATCAAGTTGTTTTTAAGAGCCTGCAAACTAAACACTTTTATCAACGTTGTCAGGAGTCATATTTATATCAATTTATTATTGCATTTCCAAATAGATGTTCCTACGTAATTACATATCCATGTAAGATAGAATGCCTGTAGACATGGTAAATGTAGCTAATAAGTATTTTACAAGACATCAATTAGTAAAACCAATAAGATAACTTGCTCAGATTCATCAGAAGCCTAGCTCCATAACTAGTCCAGTGATACCAGCTTTGTTTTGCAAGCTTCTTCAGAAGGATAGTTTATACATTCACATATAGATTTTATCACACCTTTTACATCCAATCTGAAGAAAAAGGCATAATCTGCCAAAACTAATGAAATCTTAAAAAATACATAGTGATCTAGATGAGATTAACAATGACGCATCAGATTTAGAAGTCTGGGCAAGACCATGAATTAAGTATGAATTGCAACATATAATAGAAATTTAGCATTTAATACATGCTACTCAACAAACTACCGCTTCAACAGAATGAAATTGGCTGCTGTAATGTTGATATTTTCAGATAACTAACATCAATAGCAGTAATCAAGGTCACTTACAGGATTGCTACCTGTGCCAACAGGAAGCCTCTCATCATCCACTGGACATGGCAAATTATGTGAAGCACAAATTTCCATGACGCATTCTAACCATCTTTTAGCATTAAGAGCTAAGCAGGCCCCCTGATAACAATAATTGAATAATTTAGAGAGTGCATATATTCTCAAATATGAATGCAAAAATAAGGAAATTGAGCCAGGGCATGCAACAGATGCAGTATCTAACATGAGGTCTAAGATGCATAGAAATGCACAACAAAGGTGATTTGCACCATGTCAATGTCCTTATTTGAAAGATGGCACACTAACAGAATAAAAGATAAATTGCAGGAAAACCATACAGATTATACCTTCCATATCAAGCTTCTCATTTCCGGCTTCACAACCCAAAGCTTGTGCAACCATAGTCTCAGTTCTCTTTGCCCTATGCAATTGCTTGAACACCAAATAGAATTGTAGTGGTCCCTGTCTTGCTCCAAAAAATTTGACAAGAAATCTATATCATAAGAAAAATCTTGATCCTCTAAAAATTCATTTTTATTGTTTCCACTTATGTCCATCTGTGCGTCTTCTTTAAGTTGTATTCTAAGCCTCTTTTCTTTCCGTGTCGTATCCGGGAAATTCAACTGATCTGTATCCAAGGAAGCATCATTCATGACATCTGAAGGAGTGCAACCCCTCACAGCAAGCAATCCAGCACGAACAACTCCTTTATGACGATGGCCAGGAGCCATATCCAGGCAGACAAACTTGAAATTTGTTTCATTCACAAAATTTTGAGTAACGGCTATGGTGGTTTCCAGATTCAGCACACAGTGCCACCACCCACTTGGAACAAAAATCGTCTCCCCGGGTAGTTGGGTGCATTCTAATGGCTTGTCATGATCAGCAAGAAGCGGGTATACATCAAGCCACCACTGTAGGAGCAAAATAAGTGCAAGAAATAAAACATAAAAAGGAGTCCCATTTATGATCCGATATTAACAAACAAATACATTTTAGGTATTTATTAATCATCTGTAGCCAGGTAAAAGTACCTGCAATGATGAGGGACTATCTATATTGACATCACCATCTTCTTCATTTACATGTACTGTGACACCTGCTGGCACTCTTCCTGGGGGGTATAACGCCCACCTGAAAGAAAACATCACTTAATAAGCCCCTTTAGATGCTGAGCCTCCCATTAAGGGAAGCATGCACCAGAGAACATGAATTATATAGTTAAAAGAAATAAGAATCCTATCAGTATTGCCAAAAAAGAAAAGAATCCTATCAGCAACACTTTGAATGGAATTATTTTTATTAACATAAATTCCTTTAGCTAAACAATGTGGCAGTTCAAATAATGTGAATTGTAAAAGTATGAAAGTACTCACAAAATCTGTTTCTCTGAAAGCTGGATGATACTATATATTACAAATGGAAGTCTAAAACTCCAGATCCTATTGCGCATGTTAGCCTGATCCCTGACTATTTTGAAGTTTCTCACTAGCTGTTACTACTACTGGATTTGGCAATAGTTTATTTGACTACCTATCATCCGTGTAATTCATACACTCCATTGATGTTGCCATTCACTGTCATAAATCTTATTTTTCTGAAGTTCAATTGAAGTAAAATTATCAGTTTCTAGATTCCTGGACTATCTCATGGAAATGACATCTCCTGGAAAAGCAGCGATCTCAATACGAACTCTCAGTTATTCTAATATGTACATTCACCATCTTATTTCATAATCAAAGGATGTTCTTATGGAAAGCGGAAATACTCACAAAAATTTATAGACAAGCAAAAGAATATAAGCGGCTTTATGTAGTAAAGATGGTTAGAGCATTTATTCACTATGAGAGAGAAGTTGTGTTTGAATTTTAGCAAAAGCACTCCAATAAGACTTCATTTTCAATTCAATGATGAAATAGCGATAAAACTATAACAACCTTTTACTAATATAGTAACCATCTTTTAACAACTGAAAACAGATTACATAACTGGCATAAATGATAATGACCAAGTGTGGGGCAAAAGCAGCTGACTAGAGCATTTCATCAAATGCAACCGCAGTTCTCAAATCCACATTTTCAGCTCGGCGATCAAATAAAGATAAAAAAAACTAGATGAAGCAAGCTTTCAAATCATCTTTATAGCAATAAAAGAAATTTGAATAATACACGTGGAGAAAAAATTAATTGTTAATATCTTTTTGGTAAATATATAGGTTTCAAACAGTAATTTCTTTACAAAATATTAAATTTTTAAGTAGTGTTTTGAGATTTCTTTAATCCTAATCACTTTATCATAAGTTACTCATATCCAAAGTTTGACAAATAATGTTCCAAAATGTCACACTCTTGACAATGTTCTGTTTAGTAAAAGAAAAAACAGTGGAATTTTCTTAAGTTTTTATCAGTTTGTCATAAATACCAACATCCATTTTTAACAAAGAAGATGAATCTGACTGATTGAACATGCACGTCTCATGAGTAATAACATGGTTGAGATCAACAAAATGTTTTGACTTAAGATAAAAAAAAAATTCAATGGTTAAATAAAATAAGTGGAACCAAAACCAAGTAGCCTAGTGTCTCGAATAGAGAAGTGCATGACAGAAAGGGGAAATTTTGACAAAAAGGTTTTTCAATCAAAACTCAGATATGATTTTTTTTCTTTCAAAATTATAAAAAAATAGACTTGGAATAAAGTTGGGGAAAAAGGGATCAGGGTATCTTTTACTATCAACCTTAGTTACCCAAAAACAACCTGTAGTTTTTAGAAGCACAGATAAATAGACCAGAAACTTTCAGGTAGAGATGATGTCCCACTTGGATCAAATTCTACTAAAGTATCATAAGCTTAAATTAGATGATAAAAAAAAAAAAAAAAGGAAAGATCAAAAGACAGTTCCAGGTATCATGTTCATTAGTTCATTGATACCTTAGATTTAAGTCTGTGAAAAATATTATCAACAAATTCAATAAAGTCAGGCAGTTATTGGAATATATGCCAAATTAGATGCATTAGGAACAAAATATATATATCTTCCTAAAGGATGAGTAATATACTAATATGAGGTTGTTTCAGAAAGTTGTGAAACCATGTAAATATTTACAATCTAAAATTTGAAGATTATGCATGTAAAAAAAGAAACAATGTCAAGAATTATTTTGTCAGAATAATTATATCAACACAGTTTTAACAAATGGGATTAAAAAAAATTAGTCACTAAGAAAAGAATCATCACAAAAAGATGTTTCAAAAAATTATGAAAAATCTGACAGGGATGATTAATATCAAATTAATTTGTTTATATGAAGTGAAGGCATTGTGCACCTGTCATCTTCTTTAATTATCTCATACGGGCTCATTAGAATTTCTAATTTGTGAGGATCAAATGTCATTATCAAGAGTGATGAATTAGACAGTTAAATTAGTTGCACTGCTGAACTCAGACAATGAAACCCAGGAGTAACCACTTAACAACATAATATAGCTGACACTTATTAGAAGTGGATTGAACATGTGCATTCAGGCATCAAGATGATATCCCTAGGAGTTGGTAGAACAAATCAGGGTTGGCCCTTTGAGGGAATGACCTACAAAGACAATGGCTGAATGTACATAAGATTATGCACTCAAAGAAAACATGACTTTGCACAAGAATTCAGACAGCAGAATTAAAAAAAAAAAAAAGCTGAACCGGTACAGTAGCATAAAGGAATTTTTGATGATCTTGACATTAACTTCAGATTTACCTTTTCCGTCCAGAAAGGAGGGTATTCCAGGCACTGGTAAGGGCAGGATCTATGTGCCACGAGGCACCTGATCGCTCTGGCCCAATGATTAGCCATCTAAAAGGTGGTCTCTTATCTCTATCTAAGACATCAAAAAAGTCTTCTCGAAAAAGATGAGGCACACTGTAATCCTTGAGAAGAGTGGGAGCAACTTCCCCAAACTGCGAGAAGAGTTGGGCAATCTTAAGAAAACTCTGCACGGCTATAACCAAAAAAAAATAAAAATCCAGGAGCATAAGAAAGACCTTTTCATCAAAAATATAGAGAGGATCCTCATCGTGCTGAAGTTGCATGTATGACACATAATCCTTCAACTTCATGGTAATTTTCCCTGAATACATTTGGGATATTCTAAATGCAATATCTCCACAATTCATCAAGAGCTTTTCAGTTGTCCAAGTGGTTCTTGCTGGCCAACTTTCCGCTAAGTCAGTAAGCAGAACCTGGGATAAGAAATATTTGAATGTATAACTATGAAACTACAGAGCACCAATGAAGAGGAAAATTGTATTGGAATATCCACATAAGTGTCCATATTTATGCTAATCATTTACATGGATATATATAATATAGATCTGGGGGCAAAGTAATAATCCAGGAAAATAATTTCTCATAAAATGGTGGAAGTTCAAAATATGATGGCCACTGTGTAGGTAGTACTGCAAAAATCTGTTATATTACATAAACAAAGAAATGGAAGCAAGGAATATAAGTTCCAATAAATAATGCTCTTTGCCATTCTCTGGTAATTTGAACATGATTTCTACCATCATTTCCTTTTTCCTTTCAGTGGGCCACCAAGGTTGGCATCCTTGACCCCTTGAAAGAAAATTTCCAGCGTCGCTTAGACAACTAAGGATAAAACTTAATTCTGGCCATTAAGAAATATTAAGATCTTTCAATCAATCTCTGTTTAAATACTAAATCAACCTATAAAACCACTTACATCACCATGAATTGTAGGGGGGGAACCTCTTCTTATTAGTTAAGTATATAGACTAGGCAGGCCAAATATTTAACTATGGAAACACGTATATATCACACAGCAAGGGACAATCTTTCTCATGTAAGTATGTAACCCACTCTTCTAAGAACACTAACACCAAATATAAGAAACCACCAATCCAGTTCTCACATAACAGTAGTAAACAAAGAGAACCTTACTGGTTTTTGACCATCATACTCAGATTGAAACTCCTGTTCAGAGAGGTCCTTTCTTCTTTCAATATTCCCGTTGTCGACAGAGAAGGCATCTAATCTGGTAAAACACCTGTACCATCTTCGGTAAAGGAACAATGAATTGAACCCTGCAGGGATGAAAGAATACCAATGAGAATAAAAGGCAATTTAAGAGAACCATAACTCAAGATGCAAATCACTTACCATCAAAATGCAGATGTTTTCTGTAGTCATCCGCTAATTCACTGACTTGGTTTTGCCTACAAAAGATATTATAACAACCTCAAATTAAGATGAAACCAGAAATGAATAACCAATGCAAACAACATGAATACTCACCCATCACATTAAAAAAGTTATTATGTGATCGAAACAGATCTAGAATGAGTTTTCAAATGCAAATGATGAAGCAGTTTCATATAAATAAGGGAAGTTTAGACATACCTGTACAGTGTTGTCCTTTTCCAAGATCCCTTATACTCAATCAGACCCCTTTCTCGAAGGCAAAGTCTCATCCACAAAGGTTCTTCATTGCACAGTATGTACATAACACTGCAAATGTGAAGTGAAAGCAAAGTTTAAAACGGGAGAGTTGTCATGTCATGCCATTAGACACTTTAATGAGGCAAGGCATACACCTTTGTTTCATTAAATATTTGTTTGATTAGAACATAGAAGAAAAAAAAAGATTTTTTGAATAAACAGTAGGCATTCAGCCTCAATTTCATTTCAGAAAGAAAGGGAATACCCAAAGTATAAAAAGAAAAGTAAAAGGTACAAAAAACAGTGGGAAGGGTCCAAACAAAAACACCACCAGGGGTCTTAGAAGAAGATATATCTACATAGGCCCCGACACATGCCCACACAACTCCAATCCTCAATGGAAAATCTTCCCCCAGAGTACTTTACCCTTCCAGCACCCGCACAATGAATGCCCCACTCCTTAAAAAGGCACACTATTGTCTCCCAAATAATCTCAATATAAGCCTTTGTACCACGAATGATTAGACGGTTCCAAGAAAGCTAAATGGCCCATGTGATAGAGAGGATGAAGGATTGCAACACTATAGCCTTGGCATTCCTATCTCCTGCACGGTTAAGATATTTCCCAGCCTCCCACAATCCCCCAAGGGACATGAAGTGATCCTCAAATTCTGCAACTACCATTCAAATACTCCAAATGTGTTTGGCAACCGGGCATTCGACCATGAAGTGAGCGGTTGTAATTCCGACCCATTGCTGCAAATCTGGCAAGTAATTGTCTCTTGCGGTGCCCACTTCGATTGGTAGACTTTCATGACCAGCTTGTCTTGATACATAAGCCACTAAAAGAATTCACCTTCAACGACACCTTAGGCTTCCAAATCTCCTTAGTCTTCCCCGTTGTGATCTCCATCCTAGGCTTTTCTCTCACCGACCAGTCATAAGAGCATTGTATTGAAAAATCCCTCCCCCAGTTGAGGTCTCCACAAAACATGATCCAACATCTCCATCACCAAAGAGGTCTCCTTAATCTCCTGAAGCAAATTGGTGAGCAAATCCACCTCCTCGTCATGGATGTTCCTCCTCATCCTCACATCTCCATCCCCGCCCAAGACACTCTTAGCCTATACTTGGTCCACCACGCCATCTTTGTCCACCACATTCTCAAAAAGCCTACCATCTCATAGCCTCCATGAAGTGATTAGTTGTGCTCAAGATCCCTGACCAGATCTGCGTCGGTCTAGGAGAACATCGAGGGAAACTATTACGCTGGTGATCTGTACACCTGTACCTTTCCTCAACCACCCATTGCCAAAGCAGAGGGCTATGTGACAACCATGCCCATCTCTATTTGTTGAGAAGAAATTTGTTCAAGTCTTCCAAGTTTGGAACCCCTGCTCCGCTCAATCTTTATCTGCTGCACACCACATCCCATTTGGCTAGATGTACATTCCTTCCATCTCGTCTTGTACCATTCCATAGGAACCTATTCTTGAATTCTTCAATTGTTTACAAAACCCTTTTTGATATCTTGAAGATGGAAAGGAAATCTTGCTTTTTCCATCCTTCCAACTTCTTTTCGAATTTCCCAATGAGAGACAACCACCCAGACTTTGCAGAATTTCTCACATGAAGAGGAAGGCCAAGATGTCTGACGAGGACCTCCTGGGTCTGCCACTGGAAGATCTGAGCGAAGGCTTGAAGCTCCTGTCAATCCACATCTCCTATAATTGATCGGCATATCCGAGAGGAGTTCCAAGCACCTGAAATAACTTTATCCCCTAGATTGACCACTCATTTGCCTCACAAAGAATGACAATGTCATCAGCTTATTGGACATGAGAAATGGGACACCCCCCGAGGAGAAACTCAGGCTTTTGATCCATCCCTCCTCCTCAACCAACTTCATCATCCTACTAAAAACATTTGTCACCACCACAAAAAGCAAAGGAGATAACAGGTGCCTTGATGCAACTCTTGCTGAGATGGAAGAATCTGCATGGTTTCTCGTTAACAATCACTGAGGACTTCACCACCAAGATGCAATTTTTACCATCCAGTTAGGCTCATAACCCTGCCTTTGAAGAAGCCAAAGAAGGAACTCCCAATTAACATTAACATAAGCTTTAGAGAAACCAAGCTTACTGATAATGCCCTTTCTTCTGTCGCGGTGCCCCACCGAAATGCACTCCTGAGTCACTATAAAGTTGTCCTGTAGCAGCCACCCAAGGATGAAAGCTTAAGGAATCTCCTCAGATCATGCTATCAATCACCTTCTTAAGCATGTTTGCCAAAATTTTGGATATCATCTTATAGCATCCATTGATTAGGCTGATTGGTCTGAAGTCGTCGATCTCCAAAGCACCTTCCTTCTTAGGGATCAAGGCGAAAAAAGTCACATTCAAACAACCGATCCTCTGTGATCCGGTGTAGAACGCGGAAAACATCTCCATATACATTTTTTCACATAGCAAAAAAGTTTAGAATAAAAAAAAGTTTACATCTATCTATAATTTTTAGGAAATAAATGTCTCGCTCTTCAACATATTCGCAGGGAATGTTCTTCAATAAAGGGGTCTAGAATCTGATTCCATATTCTATGGTAAGCTTCAGTTATAAATCTTGGTTAAGAGAAAGACGGGATACTTTAAAGTCTCTTTTACCGAACCTTCGCATAGAGATGCTAAACGGATAAATGTGTAAGGTTTGAGGCCCAAGCCTTTATAAGGACTCAATTGATGCAGCATGGCCTATACATTCTGAAAGACTCTGGGTAAATAGGAAAAATAAATCAAAAGTATGAAACAAAGCACAAGGAGCAAGACTTTTGAAACTATGACTAAAACAAAGGAATAGGAAAAACTTGAGCAAACCAAGATAAGGTCTACTACTCATAACTTAATAAATTTTCATTAAAGTAAGGGTTTTTTGCATATATACCCCTATTAAATTCCATTATTGCAGAATTACCCCTCTTGTGTCCTGATTGCAAAAAACCCCTCTAACATTTGGAAGTCGTGCAACCGTACCCCTCTGTTAGTCACCGTTCGGAACTCAGATGGAACCATGGTTAGTTTCCTAACCCACCCCTGCGAAATTACTAGATTATCCCCACTTAAACCTCAATCCTTAAAACATTTACAAATTTGGGAAGATGAAAAAAAACTTGTTCCCCATTGTTGACATTTGTAAAATTTCTTTCCTTTTTTTTCTTTTATTGATGTCCACATTCTACAAGGAAACCCACAATGTCTTGGGATATGCGATGGGATCTCATTTCCATGGGGATTGGTTTGGGTTCACCGTTCACCAATCAATAAAAAAGAAAACAAAGAAACTAAGAATATGTGTTGTGAGGAAGAAAGAGAGAGGGTTTGGATGAAAAAGAAGGGAGAAGAGAGTATGGGGAGGAGGAGATGGAGGTTGGGTGTTTTTTGGCATGACTTCCAAATGTATGAGGGGTATTTGTGCAATTGAGGATACAAGAGGGGTATTTCTGCAATAACAGAATTTAAGAGGGTATATGCAAAAAATGAAGAAGTAATGTCATACCTAAAAAAAGTCAAAAGGAACACTTTTGTTCTTCTTGTTTCAGGCGAAGGTTGGTCATTATGGACTAGGCTGAGGTTGCATTCTTTTTGGAGACCGGGGGAGGGATGATGTCTCATTCACCCACATACCCCCCGGGCTGTCATTGGGGTGTTTTACCCGGGTTGTAATTTTCTCTTTCAGTGATTTTATATGATTTGAGCAAACCATAAATTTATTATAAGACAATGGTAAAATGCCTAACCTTTCATTCCCCCCCCCCCCCCCCAAAAAAAAAAATAAAAAATAAATTGAGATTATTTGATGACAAAAATACAAGTTTAAAGCAATTTCAATACTCATGTATTCAAACATAACTAAACCCAAGCAAAACAACAATCAGACAAGCATTTTTCCATCAATTTCAGAAATTGGAGGAAATTGAACGACCAATCATCTATCTGACGTCAACACATCCTCAGAAAAAATTCACATATTCCCTTGTTCCTTTAATCTCGATAATCAGTTCAAACATCAAGATTGAGGTTGTAGCTATGTTGAATACCACTAGAAAAACTGCCCTTCAACAATTCAAATCACATGAAAAAAGCCATTTCTCTTCCGAGATTGATTAAACAGAGACTCCAACAAAGACGAAACGGATTGAATTGGTTAAGCATGCTTAGACAAACAGAGAATACCTGCTGACGCAAGAGAGTCGACCGACGTCGCGGGGGGTGAGGCATTCCAAGATGGCGCAGAGAAGCTCGTCGGGGATGACTCGGAAGTCGCCGAGGGCGTCGGGCCGACGGTCCCGAATCGACGGCCCGGGTTGTGCGGGATCCATCGAACGCGCGGTGATGGCAGGATTGGGGCTTGTGGGATGGGGGAGGGAATCAGATGAGGGAGAAGAGAAGGAAACACGCTTGCGATGGACGCGACCGGAAAAAATGCCTTTGTGAATTTTCTTTTTTATTTCTGAAAGAGCCGGACGCGGCATTTAGCGAAACAGCGGCGTGAAATTTATTTATTATTATTATTATTTTGGATAGGAAGTCAGGGCTGGTACAACAATAGGTCAAAGCCCACAACCTAAACCCACGGTTCCAACCTTCGTATATCGGATTGCGTAAATAAAATCATATTATAAAAATAGTTTTATTATAATTTTATATATTTGATAAATTATATAAACATTTATGGCCCGTTTGAGGTGTGACATAAGGTTATTCATTCTTGATAGCTATACTGGGATAGATAATAATCCATGTTAAATAAGTAAATTTTTATTTGGTTGTCTTTTTTGTTATTCTCATTGGGAAACGTAAAATTGATCTTTTTGTTGTTTGGTTTACCTTGAATAAAGTAAGGATAAATGGTAGATAAGAGATGGATAAGAGTTTATAACTTTTTAAATGACAATTATACCCCTGCATAAATTATTTGTGTTTGGGAATAAGTATGAGAGATGTGTGTGTGATATGATAGATGTGATAGTTTTTGGAATGTGTGCAGAGAGTGTTAGGTAAGAAATTTTTTTTAAAATGACAGGTAAGGGTATTTTTATCCATTGGTATAAATAAGCCCTGATAAGCAATTCTAGCCTTTTCTGATAATAGTTATCAGGCCTTATCCTAGCTTATCCAGACATAACTATCAAGGTTTATTCTTGTCAAACAAACAGCTGTTTGGAGGTTATTCTACTGTATTCTCCCCTATTCATGGTTTATTCTCCACCCCAAACGAGGGGTTATTGAATAATTTTATATTAATAAAAATGCTAGCATTGTTATGCGTGTTAGTTACCAACTATAAACACAAAATAAACAACGAAATAAAAATACTCGATGTGTAAAAAAAACTGATTTCTAAACAATCTCATAATTCTCAAGAGCAAGTATTATGTTATTTTACTCTTTCAATAGAAAATAAACATGAGTTGTTATTATTATAATTGATATTTAGCATTAGCATGACTATAAATAAGAGTCTACTCTCTTGTATGATAAATTAGAGAGTTTCCTATAAAATAAAAAGAAATTAGCTTTCAATAAAAAAAAACAATTGAGAAGATTTAATAAAACATTGTTTTTTTTTTAAAGTCAGTTTATCAAATAAAACATGCCAATCAACCTGGCTTGTTGCTGCTCAATCCTTGTGATTGGTAACAGAGAATCATACAGAATGTCAATTTTGACTGCAGCAAAAGTCGCATGTGATTCTAATAATTCAGTTCAATCAAAGCACAAGTAGGTAGAAACAATATATTGCTCATCAGCTCTCTTATGTAAAATTTTATCATGCATTGCGATATCTTTCGATAATATAAAGATCACATGCAATCACATCACATACTTTTTTATTTGGTCCTCATTACCCAATTACACATGAAACCTATTTTCTAGCTCACCTAGGTCTATCTAAGCTACCAATTACATTCAAGTCGCCCGACTGTGTGATTATCCTTTCATCAAGGTGGTGAGGCACTGCCTATACCTAGTCAGGCGATTAATCTTTGCCTAGGGCCGTTTTTAGAACGTTGCAGACAACATGTTTCATGATATGGTCCATGAGGTTGTGTGCCCTCCATTGCAATGTATAATGCACTGATTCAAATACGTACTTTGCAATAAATTCAACATCGCAAACACATTCTCGTTATTCGATGAATTGATAAAAAATGTTGTTTGCTAAATACGATGACATATTACGTCATGATAAGAGGGTTTTGTCATTGCAATAGGCTCAACGATGATACTATTCTATGAATATTGTTGTAATGGTATTAAAAAAAAATCAAAGCTAACATGCGTGACTGCACATAAAAGTGAATATGAAAAAAAGCATGAAAACATACACTCATAGCCTGTTTCATTAGAATGCTTAAATATTAGCTTTGCTAACAAGTAAAAATAGATTACTTAAAAGTTAGAAGCTTAACCGACGGTTTGTTGGGATTGACGTGTGTGAGAACAACTTTGTCATTGTGGGCAGAGAGGGTGTCTCATGATGATGAAGTGGGGATGGCAGTAGTGGATAATGTGGTGGACAGTGAACCCACCATGTGTGTGTCTATGGTTTTGGGGTTTCAATGGAATGAAGTGAACAAAAAGGCGAAGGTGACACAGTGAAAGAAGGGGATCAAAGTGGGGTACTGTCAAGGATGATGATGATTTATTTTTAAATTTTTAAACTTGTTATTTTAAAAAAATTTAAGGGGAGAAGGTGATAGGACCATAGGGTTAATTTGATCGATTTCCATGGTTAAGGTAATGCAATAGTCGATGGTAGATGGGGGACATTTTTGCGTAACTTAACATTTTTGTTATATATAAAGCAATTACAGATGTTATCAAGGGTACATATGCAATCACCTTTTATCATTTGTTGACATATTCAAATGCGTACAAACCATCACGTATCTTAATAATATTAATAAATTAAATTTAATAGAGCTAATATTATTATAATCGTTATATATATATTGTTATAAACTATTTTGCTTTAGTCATTACCAACGCAAGTGTTGGGGGTTAGATATATGTAATGGCGTTGGGCTCCATCTCTTTGAATGGAAGCAAGGGCTATTTGATTAGGTGTTCAAAAGGCCAAAGAGATGAGTTTGAAAAGGATATGTGTTTGTTCGGACTCTCAGCTTCTGATACAGCTATTAAGAGGATGGGGATTATGCCCTCCCTCTATTGCTTTTATTGTCCAAGATATTTGTCATGCAAGTTCAAAGCTGGAGCTCATACAATTTGTTAAAGTTTCACGAGATTGTGTTCGAGGGCATAAAATTTTGACTAAATTTACACAGAGAAGTAAGAAATCAGAATATAGTATGTATCTTGAGGATTTCCAGGCCTGTAACTTAGTACAATTTTTGTAAAGTTACTTCAATGTATAGATCAGGTTAAGACTCATATGAGAGAGCCTATCATATTGTAAATAGTATATGTCTTGTGAAGGAAAATGATACATTCTACTCCCATTGCAGTCCCAATTGTAGTCCATATCGTTTCATTTAAAAAGAATCATATACTCCCTTTGAACTATATGTTGTCACATGAAATGTGTACACACTGAGATATAATAATATATTTTTTTAGTTGAAAAAATGAAAAAAAATTGTGTCATACACTATGGTAGAAGCTATATGGTGGAGCCAGGTTTTTTTTTATAAAAGGGACCTTAATGTGATTTATGTAAATATTTTTTAAAATTATATCATTATGTTTTTTTTTAAATTTTAATAGCGTAGATTAAAAAAATAAATAAATATAAAATAAATAAAAACATTCACACAAAACATATCACTGAATAGAAAGATAATTATCATATTTTAAAATGATATGTCAAATTTTAAATCAATGATTAAAAAAAAAGATGTCAAAACATAAATCTAATGTTTTATTTTTTTCATTTTTGTAGTGGTTGGCTGTTACTGTTTATGAATTTCATATATAGATGAAGCCCACGACATATGAGTCCTAATTACAAGAGTGTTGTTTTATACATAATATTTTTCAGCCCCAATTCCAGTTCCATATGCGTCAATAGAAAATTAGCAGTGCGTATTCTCATGTTAGCGAGGTATATGTTTCGATAATTTTTTTTTTTATTTTCTATAGATGTCCACATGCAATTAATTGAAATATATGCTTCATTTTTTTAATAAAAACATGTACTTTATTAGATAAAATATGTTATTTAAAAAAAAATCAAAACACATATAGACCGGAATTATGATTGAAAATAGAGCTACGTGATATTATCATAATTAAAATCATTCTATAAAAAAAAAGGATTTTAGAAAAAAAATCCACAAGGGGCATGGGACCCCCGAGGGTAGAAGGTGGCTCCACCATTTATTATAACGCAATATATATTGTATTATTATGATGGTAAACAGAGTTAGAGCTATGTGTATTAATGCTTTCACGTGTGAAAAAATTTGACTCGAGTGGGCCTTGAAACAAAAAATAATAATAATAAAAAACCATCCATTTTGTACATTGAAAGGAAAACTTACTGGAAGAATTTATTACAATGAATAAAAAAATTTAGCGGGGATGAGCCGCACCAGGTGGGGGTGTCCCCAGATGGTTCGTATTAAATGACCCCCTAACTATCCGTGATCACCATCAAATCATATCATACAAAAGCCTCACTATCAGACTTTACTTTGCATGACCTTATATTTCTTTCCACAATCTTCCACACTAGTCCGTCCAAGCAATGGGTTCTCTGCTTCACTTCCCTCCCCTTCGTCTCAGGAGAAGCAGCCCTCGCTTCACCTTCTCATCGCTGGCCGCCTCGAACGATCGCGGACGTCGATGTTCCTCTCTCGATCCCTCCTCAATGGGGTAAGCCTTCCGGTCCCTCTCATCGGTGTAAGCCATGATTTCCCATTTTCGAGTCATTGAAATCGATCAGACGGTGTTTGTGCAGATTTAGATCGATCAAAAATGGCGGTGCCTCTGATGGCCAGAGCAGTTCGAGTCAGGCATGCTTAATGCCTTACCTGCTTTAATTTGCAAGAATATGATTGGATTTCTGAAAATAATTTTATTAATATATGTGCTTTGATTGATTGGATTATCCAATTGTTGACGTAGGTTGCACGAAGAGACGAGGGAATGCGCTCTGTTTCAAGTGTGTATGGCAGTCAGGTAGGTGTGATTGAGGTAATTCTGCACCTTCAGATGCCTACATTCGCACAGATACACAACAATATTATTTCTTTCTTATTTTAGGCTTAATTTTGCAAGTGGGATTATTAGTTGTATGTGGATGATGGAATGATGTTGATAATTGATATCCTTTCCACAACTTCTAATTTAGTTTGGGTATCACACAACTGACCACAATAGAGAGTGTGTAGTAATATTATACAACACATTGGAAACAACTGTTGTTGCTTCCGTCATGGCTTCATAAAAGAATACATGTGGTATCTAACATAGAGACTCTTTTACACACCACAAATATGGTTTGTGAGCTATGTGATGAGGAGTATGTGGAATGTCTGTTCATCCAAGTGTTTTTCATAGAGAAAGATGAATCAGGCTCATCTGTTCACTGGGTTAGAATAATAGTTTTGGAAAGTCACATATGTAGGAGTTTTTAGGGAGGAAGTCAGTTGGGTCATTTGGCTTATAAGGAATGAGAAGGTATCTGGTTGAAGGTAATTTATGTTGAGAACACTTAGAATGGAATTGCTTCTTAGGGACTGATTCAGTTTCTTTGGATTTGGGAGGGGTTAGATTTTTTTTGAAAGATGGTAGGCTATTGCCAAGATTGTATTAAGATCAGGACAAAGCCCGGAAGGGAAATACAAGTAACTCCCCTGAGAGGGTCTGCCCAGACTCGGTAGAGGAGAGCTCTACCTACCGAACAATACAACTTCTAAGAGCTATTCCTCAATACAAATTTTCCCTCCCACAAGACCAACACTCGATGCCCCCGCGAGTGTGGTGCCCCACATCTTAATAAAGTTTACACACAATTCCCATATGTTCTCTATATACACCCTTGACCCATTAAACACCGCTTGATTCCGAGTGAGCCAAATAGCCCAAACCGCCGCGGGGACAAATGTTTGAGAAGCTTTCGCTTTATGACTACGATCCCCCCGGGCCGCCAATGCCTTCCCCGTGGGAGGGTTAGTTGATTGCCTGAATAAGTGTAAGGTTTTGTATTTGAGTAGTGGTGAGGATGGTGGGTTTTATACCTTTTCTTTTTGGAGAAGCATAACATCACTGAAGAGTAGTTTCTTAAAAATATCACTGAAGAGTAGATTGAACGATAGTCTAAAGTTGTATAACACTAAAGTTAGCTATTATAATTCAACTAGTTTTTTTTTTTGGGTAAGTTTTCAACCAGTGTTAGTTGATTAGGATAGCTCAAAAAAAAGAATTCACGAGTCCCGACCCCTTTAAATAATGTAAAATATAAGTGAAGACTAGCTTTTCCAGACCACACTGTTGTGGCTTAAGCTCCTTGCCATAGCTGTGGGCAGGAAAGAACAATTGCATGTCAATGCTCCTACTAAATGTGTCCTAGACATTCCAAGGCTATATCTATCCACCATCTCTCTAAAATTATTATTATTCTGAAATTTTGGAGATGGAATCGAAACCCATACCCACTCACCTCCTGCTGCTCAATTTTTTTTTTTTTTTTGAAAGAAGTGCTGGATGGTGGTTTTAAGAAGTCAAATTCTAAAAGTGAAGGTTTCACTATGATCTCTATCCATGTCAAGTAGATGCTATATACTATTACAAACACATTTTTTTTTTGAGGATTATTACAAAAACTATGAGAATTCTCTGCCTTTTGGGTCAGATGATCAGTTGTGAGGAGGAGTTGTTTGAGATGCTCACATTATTTGTAAAATCAGAAGTAGTTGAACCCATCTTAGAAATTTTATATTGCTTTAAAGAGTTTTAGGCCCTATTAAGCTTGGGATATCCCAGCTACGTCCTTATAAATTTGGTGTTTAAGATATGCAAGTTCCCATAAACAAGTGTGATTAGTCATTATAGACTGGGTTAAAATTTCATCCCATATGACATAATATGCTCGACATATATTACCTATGGATTATTAATTTTAACTCAAAACCCATATACATCCATTCCCATAGAACCCAAACTCCCAAAGTAACTCCTCAAATGATGATTTTACCACTTGAGTTGAAAATGATAATATTATCTTCTCGTTCAACAAATAGTCACATATCTTTTTGCAACATGACAATGGGAATGGTATGGACTTTTAGCATCAAGAATTGGAGTAATTCCAAAGGAAAGTAGTAGGCTTTATGTATGTGAAATCACTGAAGTTGCAGTCAATAGCAACCAGGTTGGGGTAGGGAAATTCTGAAAGGGTTTTAAAAAATCCTCAGAAATTCATGATCCAGAGCTTCCTTGCAACGTTGGGGCTAAATACTGGCTGAATCTCATGTGCCTCCAGTTTCTTCTGGTTGACTGATTTGAACAATTGGTTCTTGATCTTCATGCTGCTGAGGTGTTTATTCACTTCTTTCTGCAGCAGCTTGAGGAATGAGAGAAATTATTGCAGCAGAAGAATGATAAAAACCTGATCTATGTCAAGATCTCACGATACCTCTCTCAAAAGAGAATAAAACTGGAATTAACTCAATCTTATTGATAAAAGATCCTGCCCTTAGGTTATAAATCTTGCTTATATGGATTCAATTAGACTCAATTTGGAATTTAATTAAGCTTGATTACAGAATTTACTAAAAATAAAAAATATTAAACGAATATTATACACTTATTTTAAGATCCTACAAATCAGTCAGAATTAATGGCAATCAATTCTGATATTTGTGGAAAGAGAAACTACCTTGCGAATTATTACTAAAAATGAAGTAGTCCCCCTTTTTTTTACTTATCGATATTATGGATCATATTGTGAAGAATGAGCATATTAAATTATAGTGGAAAAGAAAGATAATTCTTCTTTTCAGAAAGGTCTAAATAAGCATGCATGTAGTGTTACTTTAGGTCAAAAGACATGGGTCCCGACAAACTTAGGAAATTTTGTTTACATTCATGTGAACTTGGGACCATTTCATCAATTTACATGTGGTTGGGTTAACTACATTGGTTACATTTGCTGATTTGTCATACAAGGCAAGAACAAAAACAACATTTTTAACGGTTCTCAGGGGTGTGTATGTCTGAGACCACATTTGCAGAGATGTATATGAAAATTTTCATGCTTGGTGGGATCCATATGTCTTTCAGCGTTTATGTTTTTCTGCATAACTGTTTCAAAAGCCAGATAGAGCAGGAAAATATTCAAGAAAAGGGTCCTACGAAAATCATTTAGTGGAAGTCCCTTGTGAAGTAGTTTGGACAAAGTGTAATAATAACGATATTTCTATTTCTGGAGTTGGTCTTGGGTGCAGCCCTGCTCGGCTTTCTTTTCTTGTTGTTTAATTGCATTTCAGCTTATGCTTTGAAAGAAAATAGTAATTGTACTCTAGTAGCTTCTATTTAGTAGTAAAATATAACATTGCACAGAAGCACAATGGTTGTATATGAGACTTTGTTGGCTTAAATTTCAAGTGATTGTCTTGCTATTTTATAATTTTGAATGAAAAAGCGGAAGAATTTTTTTTTTTGGTGATGAGGAACCCTAATATTAGACAGGAAAAATTTGGCTGCATATAATCACTCGTAAATCCTATGTGTCTGATAGGGGATACATACTCAAGACTTATGGAGAGTAAACCCATCGCTCTGGCCAAATAGCTAATAATGTGTGAGTTAGTGGAAGAAGTATTTAAGAATATACCTTTTGTTTTCTGATATACATTTCAGATACCAATCTCATCTGAATGATATGGGCATCGATGGGAATTCGATCTTGGATGTTGTGTAGAATTGGGAGTAATGAAAGTATGAAACTGTGTTTTAATTTTAAAAATTTAAAAACTTATTTCTACCAGTATTTCTCATTCCCCTTTGATGCAGTTTTTTTTCTTGTGAGTTTTCCATCTTAGAGTATGGTAACAAAATTTAAATTCTTGGTGCAAATTCATTGATTTACAGATTCCTTGTTCAAAAGATTTATATGACATGTAGACATCTTCTAACCAAATATTATTTCTATGATGCCACAGGATGAAATACTCGGAACTATTGATGGCAGTACGTCGATGAAATGCACTCCAGGATGGGCTTATCCCCTCGGAGTATCAGATGTAGAAAATGGGATCAATTTCTCTATTTTTTCACAACATGCTTCCTCAGTCACTCTGTGCTTGTCAATTCCAGATAGGTATATCCTTTTCCTGATTCTATGCTGTTGAGATTGTTCTCACCACTGTTTCTTGACATTGTTAGGTCTCTATATTAAATAACTTGCTAATTTTGGATCCAAATTTGGGTAGGGCTTTTGTTTTTCTTATGCCGAATCCTACATGTATTTACTGAACCCACCAACTTTTTTTTTCACTTGATGGATAACCAAAACTCCTTTGACCTAGCATATATGTTAACCCGGAAATTTTATTTTAATTGATTTCTATCTTATGTTCAGAAATCATCTTTCAAATGATATATTTATCATACGTGTCTTTTTGGAGGAAGGTTTTGATTATTGTCAATTTGCAGAATAATTCAACTGGGTATCACTAGGATGATTCTGTTAATCTTTTGAAAGCCCTGATCCTCTTAGATGCGAAGACCACATCAAATTTCCTTTCCATTTTCTTTTTCCAAAGATCTTTTTGGACTCATGAAGTTCATAAAAAAATCTTGCCTCTTGAGTTATTCATTTTCATCTGTTTGTGACCCCTTTGGCATTCAATTTTGGGTTGGCCTATCAAATCACTATTGGGTATAAAACCATGATGATTATTGATGGCATCTTGCTTTTGTTATTTTTGGTTTTTGTGTACAACGAAAGTAAGAGCAAAGATATATTAATAAGCCCTGCTACTAATGTATGCATGCTATTACGTGCACTAATAAAAATCCAAAAAGAACCTCCCAAAAATACGCAATGTGAGAAGCAACATTATGTTCCATTTTTTGTCGACCAAGCAGAATATTGGACCAATATAATTGTGCTGGTATTTGTTTGGTTATTATTTTTTTATTAAAATCCAAGGGTTAAAGCTAATCAAGTATTTAATGGAATTATGTATGTTTAGTGAATAATAAAAAATTATATCAATCATATTAGAATCTATGTACTATAATTGGACAATCAGTAAAAGCTCTGTTTTGTGTACATGATATGCACACATGCATGGGAGAACTACATGTGCAAAAAAATAATATTTTCCTAGTAGAACGAACTTGCAAAAATTTGAGTCTATCAGTTATCTAGGGGACGAATTGCATTATTGCAATTTGCATGTGATTTTCAACTAGGTTTGTCCCTAGTAGAGTTGATTTCCAGAATTTCCAGTCCATAAGGATTTTTTTTGTTGAATGCAAGCTATTTAATGGTTGAATGATTTTTTAGCTGAAAGACTTGGGGCATTTGCAATTTGCCCAAAAGGGCAGGGACATTTGGATAAATATCATTTTTTGGGGGGAAGAGAAAGGGTGAATTGTAATTATTTACCAACAATATGGACAAGTTGGACTTGGAATTTTGACATGTGTGAATGAATGACGCGATGTTCATTATTTGCATTTAGTAAATATATGATTGTGTTGCTTTTGATTAGGATCTTCCATACAAAATCACATGAAGTTTATGAGGACCATGGATTTGTATTGGAAAACAACAATATGTATTTTTAGATCTAAAAGAGGCAACCAAGAATCTGATGCAAATCATTGTGGAAACCAATTTTTTTTTTGGGTAGTTCATATTACAATTGAAGCACTATAATTTGAACGATAAGGATCAAGTCAGCTTCATTTCTTCACCATATATATGTATGATTAATGCTGCATTTTTTAATAGGATATGACATCCTAAATCTCATGAGCTTTTTAAGGACCATCTTCATGTAATATTTTAATGAATTATTATTACTAGTAAAATGAAATGATCTCTTTGATGCAAGAGAATAATCATACCTAACGAATGACGGTTTTGCTTCAGTGCATCGCTATATGGATCTGACTTTTCAAACAATATAATTGTGTGTTCACTTGTATGTGCACACAGCCATTATGTGATTTTACATCAAAAGCAATTATGTGTTTTACAAATGTACATTATCGAACTATTCCCATTGATCTATCCATCAATATCACCATAAATTGCCATTCTATAAGTGGTTGCACTCCAGTGCTATATGGAAGGTCCCTATGAATTTAACATTGATCTCCATCGAATTTAACATTGAGGAGACAAGTCTGGATGCACCATATCCAGAGCCAACAAGCAAACCTATTAACATCACTACTTCCGAGAGACTCCTTGCCCAAACCTGTATATGGTTGTAAGTAGAAGGAAAGCAATTGGAGAAACTCTTGTAGTTATGGTCATATATCCCATTGATGCATTTCTTCAGTATGTGGGTTCCTGCATTTCTCAAATGACACTCGATGTTGGATGTTTAAACATTGATTATCCTAAAAATTGGCATTGTCGGATAATTAGTCCATTTGCACCCATGAGGAAAATCCTGACTTTTATCATGCTCTACTTTATTTTTATTTTATGAAAATACAATAGGCATCCTACCTAGTTATGAAAATGAAGTGAAGTGAATGCCCAATTACAAGGGCAAGCAAAACAACAAGACATAAAACAAGACCAGGCCTAAGTCATAAGTGAAAAAGCTAAATTTTTTCAATTCATTGTCCTGGATGGGATTTGGGTGATTTGGCTAATAAGGAACTAGGTGATGTTTCATGGAGCGACTTCGTATTTCGAAAATATCAATTTGTGAATGGGCAGTTACTAATTTGAAGAGTAATTGAGTGGGTGGTTTAGCGGTAGTAGTAGTTACCTCAACTATGTCTCACATTTTGTTTTATGTGACAAATTGTATATTGATTAAAGTTAATGAATCACGGTAGATCTGTGTACCATTTAACCTCTGCCCCAAAACCACCACAACCTACTCTGCTCCTTACATACAATCTTACCCCCTGTATTTATCATCTTGCTTGCACCTGCACACAAACACCCCCAATATCTGTTATATCACACCACATTCTCCCAGATGTTCTCTACATATAATGGGGCTCTTTTGAATATGATTCGGTTCCGCATAAGCCAAACTACGCAAATCAACACTAAATAAACAATTGCGAGATTTTCGCTTTCACACTTTTCACCCCTTTCTTTCTTAATCTCTTCCAAACTCCCACATCCAATCGAAAGATGTGAAATTCACCCTCAACCCTGTGGCACACCCAAGCATCCCCCAAATGTGGTGTACGACCGGACAATGCAGAATAGTTGCTCAGCAATCTCATCCCCCGATTGCTCAAAACATGGGCTAAGGGATCAAGAGGGACCTATTTGGCTCTATAGGTCTTTTTTAAAATCTTGCTTTGATACATAAGCCAATCTCATCCCCCAAACTTCTCTTGACTTGGAAGCCAAGATCTCCATCCTGCACCATTGTTGACATGAAACAATGAAAGGATGTGTTGTTTAACAAATTCATAAAAGAAATCCAGCCAACAATTAAAAATTCTTTTTCATGATTCTCTCCTTCTTTGGTTGGATTTTTCATAACTCTTACGTGAATGAATTCCCATGATTTATCATTCTGTTTCAAAATGTTGAATTATACTTTTATATGACGATTTCAAACAATTTGACTGTATAGGGTAGCTAAACACCTGTAGTTTTGCGAAGTCATATATTTCATGAATATGAGGAGTTTTTCAAAATGAATTTGATAAATTCTTGATGTTCATTTATTATTATTATTATTATTATTATTATTATTATTGTTTTTATAATTTCTTTGTCCAGTTCTTGTTTCGTATTACTGAGGTTCTCCGGTGTGTTTTTGATAATCAATCTTTCTGTAGGTTACAGTCAGAGAAATCGGATGATGGTATGGTGGAAATCATGTTGGATCCTCTCAAAAACAGAACTGGGGTTATATGGCATATCTGTGTGGAGGTAGTCTCATTAAAGAATCTTCATAACTTACAATTTTGCTGACAATGTATCATTATGTCATATTATTCAATGAAAATGCTGTGTGAGTAGTTGGTTGTATCTTGTGATGATTTGGCTTTTTAATATGAATAAATAATCTTGGTCGATGATCATAAATAATCTAGATATGTGTAAGTGAAGATTGTCATATTTGTCAATTTTTAATATATATATATATATATATGTATATATAACTTCAAGCATTTTGCATATTATTGAATCCCGTGTTTCTGTATTAACTTTTCCCAGATATATCTGTTGCATAATTTTCTGTTTCTATTATGTTTATCATTTACTATGCAGGACTTGCCTCGTTGTGGAGTTCTTTATGGCTATCGTATTGATGGTCCTCGGGAATGGAAGAAAGGACATAGATTTGATAGCAACAACATCCTTTTAGATCCTTATGCGAAGCTGGTAGAGAGTCGTAGGAACTTTGGAGATGTCACGAATAAAGCATCAAAATTTCTTGGAACATATGATTTCAGTAGTCCTCCTTTTGACTGGGGTGCTGGTTATAAGCACCCCAACCTACCGGAGGTAAACATCAAGGAGCATCCATTTTAATTAGTTGTAAAATAATTTGTAGTTTGATCTGCCATCTCATGTTGTGTCTATGCAGAACAATCTTTTTATTTATGAAATGAATGTACGTTCATTTACTGTTGATGAATCAAGTGGATTGGATCCAAGCATCCGTGGGAGTTACCTTGGTGTGATTGAAAAGGTGACATTCCTATATAATGTGCCATCGCCAGCCATGATTGTATCAAGTATCACTTATTTAATCATATAAAATAATGGTATATACATTTTTAACTTTCTTGTGGTAGATCCCACACTTATTGGAGCTTGGTGTCAATGCAATTGAATTATTGCCAGTGTTTGAGTTTGATGAATTGGAGTTTCAGAGACGTCCCAACCCAAGAGATCACATGGTAAGTCTTTATAACTATTTCCCATGTTACCATAATCCCCTGATACTCACATACATGCACACATGTATGTTTTCATGATAAGTTGATTTGAGAATTCAAATTACAGTCTGGATTCTGTTTTTGTTTCATGTTTTCCTCCATAATATGAGATAATGATGGTTTTTAATGGTTTTTAATATATTAAGGTTGCAGATATTGAGAACAGACAAGGATGTTCTCTCTCTCCTTTTTTCTTCTTTTTTTTCATTTTCAATATTGTTGTTGTTTTTGTTGCTATGATGTCATTTTTCTTGCTTCCCTTCCGTAGATAATTCATACTCATGAAATTGTTGGTGATTTTTTCAATGAAAGGTCAACACTTGGGGCTACTCAACAATTAACTTTTTTTCTCCAATGGGTCGGTATGCTAGTGATGGTGGAGGACCCCTGGCTGCTTCTTATGAATTTAAACAGATGGTGAAAGCCTTGCATGCTGCCGGAATTGAGGTCTGACAATATTTCACATGATTCCAAGTTGGTGATCAGCATTTACTGCTCTCATCTCTTTTTTGTATGACTGAGCTGAAAATATCATGCTGCTGTTCAGGTGATCCTGGATGTGGTCTTCAATCATACCAACGAAGCTGATGATGAGTATCCTTTCACCACTTCTTTTCGGGGAATTGATAATAAGGTTACTTGTTGAGCCTCATTTTGTTTACCTTAATGTCTTCTCAATGTGGACACGCGGACACTTAGGACAAAAGTGCATTCACTTGAAGCTTTGTTAGGATGTATGTTTGAGATTTGGCTCACAATCCCGTTCCCTAATTTGCTATGTACAGCCATCCAATTAAGAAATGTCTATTGTGTTAAGGTTTTAGATTGCGCTAGTTATCTCAGTAGGCTTAGAGGCAGAAACTGAAGCCTAAATAAATTAGAACCAGCTTTGAATA
This sequence comes from Acorus calamus, assembly GCA_030737845.1. Lineage (NCBI taxonomy): Eukaryota > Viridiplantae > Streptophyta > Magnoliopsida > Acorales > Acoraceae > Acorus > Acorus calamus. Next base: position 20,655,593 of record CM060876.1, read on the forward strand.
AACTTCATGTTTTCCTCTTTTGTCATTATATAATGTTTGGCCAAGTGAGGCTTCTTCTAACAAAGCCAAATGCACAAAGAAGGTCATGCATCAGGACAGAATTCATAAGCTAAATTTGTGTGTGTAATACACATACTTTCATGTGTTTCCGAATTAGTATGTATTGATTTTTAAGAAAGCTACTACCGCTTTACAGTCATCTTATTTGCTGATGTCTGGGTCAGCTTGTGAACCTCTATTGTCTTTTTGTCTGAACATCTCAATTGAATCTTCATGTATACAATGGTTTACATCATTTTTCTGACCTTTGAACTTTGAAAATCATTTACTGGTGTCAAGTCTAATTTATTGTTGATCGATCTGTTGGACATACTAGATAATGCCATTGTGCATATGCCATTCACATTTGAACTTATAGAGGATTGAAAACTCTTAATAATGCAAATTTTCTTTAATTTATTTCCCGTAGTCAAGACCCAAACTTGTTACTGGGGTTCCATTTTGAAATTTCAGCAATTCATCTTGAGTACTTCTTGAGTGCACTTAATTGTTGAATCATCTCCTTTACTACATTAACTGAAGGCTGGGTCTTCAGATGTCATATTTGGCCTTGGACTCCACACAATCGTGAGGATTCTCTTCCTCAAAAAAACCCAAGGCTGGGTCTGCAGGACTAAACAAGCTCATCCCTATCAAAATTTGTCAGATATGGTGCAAGTCTATAAATGTTTTAACTGATCCATAAAAAAATAAGACAGTGGTGACTGGTGTTGATATTAATAAGCCAGTTGGTGAACAAGAGAGGTGTCTTCCAAGAATCCAATGAGGCGTGGAGTTGGGGTGCAGTTACTCCCACCTTGATAAGCACTTTCCCCACACCGTTATTCAGCCCAATCCAACCAAATTTTGTAACCTCTAAGCCCACCTCACACACACACACACACACACATATATATAGATTCATACATAGATTCATTTTCTCCCTAACATCCCTCCCTCCCTCTCTCTAATCACCCTCCAGTCCGTCTTGTCTGTCGTGGTTGCCCTTGACCGTGCCCTCTCTGTGCTGCCTCTGCCATCACCATCGCCGCCGCCACCACCATCGTTGCCACTGCCGCCACAACCACCATAACATATCATTACCACCACCCAACTGGATAATCGTCGAAGAATGGGCCAGCTAAGGGAGGAGGGAGAGTTGAGGTGGGTTAATGGATTTCAATATAATAACCTTGTGTCTTTTTCCTGTTTATTGGAGTGAGCTCAATGTTTTAAGGGGTGGGAATAACTGCACATGGACTAATTGATGGCTAGAAAAACCTACTTATTGGGTTTGTAGTCCCATGAGGTCATTTGGCTCCGATATGTGTAGTTTTTTCATTGGTTGTGCAAAAGGTAACCAACTTTTTAACCTTATAGAAATCACCTTTATAAATTTTAGCAGATGTGCTCATAACATTCTAAAAAATTATGAGTGATACTAGGATGGGGTCTTAGCAAACTTATAACCTACAAGAGCCGACAAGATAGTTCTTGATTGTTAAATTTGAAAGTAATATTAGATGCAATAATTTCTTTTTCAAGGGGCAGTGAGTGCTTTCTTGTCAAGTAGACACCATCCTGATAATTGTTGAAAGTGTTTGATTATGTGATTGGACAACTTTTGTGTTTATAAGAAGATGGTTCTGCAATTGTGCAAACAAACAGTTTTGCAATTACAACTTTCTGTAGACAAATTTCAGGCATAGAGTGCCCAAAAGCTGTGATTGGAGAAAGCTGGGGGGAGGTAGATTCATGCTGAATCAGTTTTAAACCAACGTTTGCAGAAAATTAGTTTTGCAATCTCGCTACCAAACGCTACCGAAGCTTTAAATTCATTGTCTTCTCTGGAAATGATAGGTCATCTATTACCCTATAATGCTATAACTAATAGGGAAATCCATGAACGAGGAGGAATGAGAAGACCAAAAGAAAATCTGCATGAACAGGTTCCCACAAGGAGCCACGTACCTGATCAATAGTTCTTCTTTACAAATTAAGTTTGATTCCATAATGGATTTGATTCCATAATGGATTCTTTGTTTGCACATTGAAGTTCACTAGTGTAGGTACCACTCATCTCCACACTGGAGGACTGGATTCAGTCCCACCTTGGGTAATTATCACCCACCTTTAAACTAGATGACTGAATTTAAATCCAACCTCTGACATGTAAAGGGGCAACTATTTCCCAAAAAAATGGTTAATGGTTTGGTTTTGTTTTCTGTAATGCTTTCTTTGTTAGGATCAGACACTTTGTTAACTACTTTATATATATATATATATATAGTGATATACGGTGCGGGAACGACGTCGTTCGTCCGATCGCGGGTCCATCGCATCCAACGGTCGATGTGAATCGCACCCGACCGTCCGATGCGATGGACCCGCGATGGACCCGTGAGACGACGTTCCCGCATCGCGCAGAGAGAGAGAGAGATGATAAGGTGTGGTCCGTGCGGTCCGTGCGAATCTCGCATATACATCCCTTATTGAGATATATGTATCGATAGAGAAAACATATCATCTCATCGAAGCATATATATCATTAGGCTACATGCTTCATTTATCAACGCATATACACCTTTAAAGGGTGTATATATGTGGTTCGCACGGACTACACGGACCGCATATTATAATTCAACTATACACACACACACACACACACACACACACGCTCGCGATTAGGTGCGGTGAACGGCAGGTGCGGCCGCGACGTGGGCCGTCCGATCGCGGGTCCATCGCATCCGACGGTCGACATGAATCGCACCCGACCGTTCGATGCGATGGACCCATGATCGACGGCCCGTGATCGCTGCCGCACCTAATCGGTTCCCTATATATATATGTATATATATATTACAGCTCTCATCCAAGAACACTCCATTGGTCTGCTATTCATCTTTCTTTCTTGTAACTGTATCTAGCTTTGTCCAGTTCTTCATCATTGTTCAAAAGATATTTTTGGTTTCCTTGACAAATTCAACTGACATTCTGGTCAGGTTTAATATGAACCCAATGTCCTCATATTTTAGTCAAAATTAGTCAATCAATTTTGACTATGATACTTGCTAGACAGGAGCTATTTAGTCTCCTATCGATGGCAGTGCCAACAAGACAGGACATAGTCAATATGTCAACTGCAAAATGGTCAACATACTACTTCTAAAATACTCCAAGAAGGCATGTTCCTGTTTGTTGGGGCTTATGTCTTGAATATTTTCTGGTTTCTTGACACTTACATCAAGAAAAGGACTGAGGGACACCTTTCTTGTCTGACAAGATCCCGACAAGACTATTTATTACAACAATATGAGTTAATTGGGATAACTCTGTACCAAGGTTGGCATGTCTCAAATTTGCCCGATCTAGAAATGCCCCTTTAATGTGCAAGAGAATGTTTAGTAAAATAAGACAACCACAAGAAAGAGGGATACAAATTTCATGGGCATCGTGCTGATTTTTTGATGAGGTCCTTGAGGAAGTATATATATTTAAAAATGTACATGAACTTGACAAAGAATACACAAAATCAAATGCAAAAAATTCAGCCAAGAAATTATTACAGAATCAAACTCAATCCATGGGGAAGATTGGTTGATTAGTTCGTTGGTCCCTTATTTTTGGGAATTGATTTTATGTTTTTTTCCTCAAGTTTTCGCGTTTGATGTTGGTTTTAAAAGAGATAGATTCCTTGTTTCTTCCTTCTTGAACCTGGATGCAATAACTGTATCATGTTCTAAGAGACTCACTGGGTTTAAAGCTTCAATTACGGTGCTTACCTGGTAAGTGTTGACCACCCCTTGGAAAGAATTCAAATTATCCAATCATAACTTCTATGTTAAGCATGCTTGGTGAGGCAGGTATGAGGCTTCGTGGGACCGGGGATCACAGCATGATGGCTAAGGTCTCGCAGCTGTTTACCTGTTGTGGTTTGGTCCATTTGGTTTACAAGGAATCACACGGTGTTTAGAGGAAGTACTCCATACACTGAGAATATAGGGGAGTTGGTGGTTCAATTTGTCCTGGATTGGGGCAGAGCCTGTGCGGGGGCGAGGTCCTTGCGTCTCTTGGAGGTTCCTTTGTAGTTTCCTGATTGGTGATGTGTGTATTGGGACATCATCATTAGAGAACTCTATAAGATGATGTAATAGCGTGTTGGGGCATGTGGGCGTTATTCATTGGTTTCCCTGCTTTGGATTTTCATTCTCCTATTTATAATACGGGTGTGAAAACCTACCATTTGCTCAAAAAAAAAAACAAAAACAAAAACAAAAAGCATGCTTGGTGAGAATGGTATTGGGAGGGTTGATTGTTGAGAAGGCCTTGTATTGCACCCCCTAAATGCAGTTAGTAAAAGGTGCATAATATCTGAACCAATCTTCTTTTGGATTGAGACATGTTTAGACGACTCTTAGATGTGCAGCCAAACTTTTATTAGTTTCATTCTCTTTCTTCTTCTGCTGAAGTAGTGCTGTTTTGTTATAGTAGTCAACCCAATAAGTGTTAGATTGTTAATGCAACTGAAATTAATATTAATAAATTTCCTATATGGGCAATTGAATAATTAATTTATGCAGTAGAAAAGAAAGTTGTTACATGGAACAAACTACATGCACTTGTTATGTATTTATATCATATGTATATGCACTTACCATGTGTATATATACAGAAATAGAATACATCTATATTCCTGATTGTGCATGCACTGTTTTGTCTGTTATGCTGGTGAACTTTCTTAATTTTTGTAGATTGATTACCTCTCTTCTATGCGCGTAAGCAGGTTTACTACATGGTGGATGGAAATGGTGAATTGCTCAATTTCTCAGGCTGTGGTATCTCCATCATCATTTGAAAGTTTAAATTTTTCGTTGCCTCCAAATATATTTCTTTTTTGTTAACATTATCTTGTATGGTATAATCCTTCAATATTTGAAATCTTATTGTTGTTTGAGATCTATGTTTGACAAACTTTAATTATTATATCTTTCTTTGTAGCTGTTATGAATGGTTTATTTTGCAGAGCATTATGAAAAGTTTGTGACAAATTGCTTATGATATCTAATGATGCAAATGATGTACAAATAATTATTATTGCCCCACTTGTAAGTTTTCCTAAAATATTCATTTTCCTGATTGTTAAAATATAACTAGATTTATTTTTTTTGTCACGGGATTTGGTGGATTGTTGATGTACATACTACAATCACCAGAATTTTCTATTTCTTAGATTCAACCCAGTGAAATCCTAGAAAAACTTACCTAATCTTACTGCCTTTTTTAGTCCATTTCTTAAAAAGTTCCTCAATTTTCACTCAGTTCCTAAGTCAATACTGATTTCTCCAAATGTGAACCCATTTTTGTGCTATTGTACTTTGCCAATACCTGAACCTAGTTTAAGTTTATTTTCTGTTGTTTGTGTGGTAGTGAAATGATGACATCCTACACCAATGATTTGCATTATCATTTATGTTTTCTGGTTTTATTTTCTGTAATTTTTTCCTTTTATTTTCAATGCAAATTTAAAATTTTCTAAGATATTTTGACAGTTTCTTTTTCTGTTTATTACTGTATTCAGGTAACACATTAAATTGCAACCATCCTGTGGTTATGGAACTAGTGCTGGATAGCTTAAGACATTGGTATGGACACTTTCTTCTCTCCTTTGATCAGTATGCACTTGCACTATCACTTCTTTCTTTGCAGATGGATTTGTGATTCACTTGTTGATGGTAATGTAAATTCTTGACTGTTAGATGGAAACTGCTTTCATTTCAGGGCATAAACAGTGATTATCTACTTATTGAATGCGTAAATACAATCTGACTTTGAGTCTTTCAAAATTTCAATTTTAAAGTCATCTACAGTTGGAATTTCTATTGTTATCCATTCCCATATTGACTTGACATTGATTCCTCTAGGGGCTGGAGAATGTTTCTACTCAGCTTCACTAACCAGCCCTTTCTTCTATAAATGTAGTTTGTGAAGCCCCAGAATTCCAATTTGGACTTTCGATAATGTATTTAACAGATATATGGTAACTTAGGTGATGCCACTATATCATTCAAATTAGTACTTTTGAAATATGTGGGGATCATCCACAAACAATAATCATAGTAAATAAATGTTAATGAAATCCTCCAAAACAGACTTTCTAGTCAGAGCAATTAAGATAATACATATCTAAATGATAAAACATGAACCAAAATAACCTGATCAACATCTTGACTGCCAGCAATACAAAATAACTCTACCACAGGCTCAACTGCCTTGTGACAGCTGATCACTGCACTGAAAAAAATGTAAATCAAGTGGTGAGCTATTAGCCTAGTGAGCAAACCACAATGCAACGTCTCTCAGACATAAAGTAACAAGATACTAATACATAAAGTAGTACTTGTATAAAATAGGAGGTCATTAAAAAAAATTAACAAGTCTCTGGTCTGTCAAAACATGTTAGGTATACCATCTAGTGAATTGGGTCCATCAAATCTTCATTCCATACAATTCTAAGGTTCAATGCAATTTATGCCATGATATCTTACAATATACATGCTCCTTTGCCTACAGACTCTGCATTTGTTATTGAGAGATGATACTCATATCTTGCATTCATATTTTAATTATGGGGAACTGGATAAGTAGTAGATGGCAAGAGCCTAACCATGTGATCATATCTTTGAAAAACATATATGACTTTCTGTGAGATCAGCTTTCACATACATTTTGCTTGTAATATATATATATATTTTTTCATTTTCATTTTCTTCACCTCCGTGTCATTGGAATTGGCATTTTCAAATTGGAAGTTACATTTTTTATTCTTTTTTCGCTTATCAAAGTTGAACTTGACTATTATATATTTGGTTGGGACTTGGGAGATATTTCTCTTTGTTGAAGTGCTGTTGATGTTATGCTATTTTATGTTGAAGGGTAAATGAATATCATGTGGATGGATTCCGTTTTGATCTTGCAAGTATTCTTTGTCGGGGAGTTGATGGCAATCCACTTAGTGCTCCCCCAATTGTTAAGGTGCATTTTTTCTTTTGCAATTTATAAGTTTTATCTTTTTTCAAATTCATATCCTGGGGTCATGCTGAATTAGTACCTTTAAATGGTTAGACGTTCCAATTCTTAATAGTCTCTTTTTATTAACTACTGAAGGACTTTGTTTACCAGAGAGTTGTTATTTTAATACTAAATTGTTTCCAGGTAGAAAAGGTATTGTATTTAGTGATACAAGTGCCTATAAAACATTCAATTTTTTAGTGTATCATCTGAGTGGAGTGATATACTAAACATTCTCTCTTAAGTTTGCAACAATGGATACAAGCCTAAAGTGGGGCATAGTATGTATGTTTAGTCACTGTTGACTGTCATCATACAAGTATATTGAGCAATAACCTCATAAAAAGGTGGCTGATGGGGTGTTAACAAGTAAAAAAGCACAAATATGGCCATTCTCATTCTAATATATTGATTGCCATATAATCTTCCATTTAACAACAAGGTTCTTGATATCCTAATCCAACAAAGATTCAAGTTGTGCAGTTGTCAAGAATACTTTAGGAATTTTTTTTGAGGATCTAATGTGAATTAAGTTTTAAAGAAGGCATAAGCTAGCTGTTTGATGTAATTCATCCAGACAGATGTGTTGTGAATTATGCAGGAAGATAAGCTGAAGTTATTCAGACTTGAAGAAAATTAGACATTTTAATTTTTCCCTCTTGCAGTGATTTTGTGCCAGAAATATTAGCTTCATGAATTGTTTGCACATATGTCATTCATAAAATTCTTCCCGGGTTCATTTGAATATCAGTTAATTATATATCTCTTCTGATGAGTGATGACATGGAAAATAACTGGACTGGGATCATCAAATTTTGGAGGATTGGAGTAAGCACAATCTGGGGGCCAACATTATTAACTCACATGATGGGTTGTCATGTGAAATAAATGGGTGGGTGATCTATGAGCCTGTAAGGTCCATTTTGTAAATACTTGGGGAGAGTTTGGATCATGTGTCATCTTCTGATGCTGGTTCTTGTTTCAACTGACTTCCTACAAGCATATTTTTGTTTATTTAGACATCATTTCTCTCTACGTCTTCTTAACACAGCTAGAAGTCCTCACCTTCATTCTATATGCACCTATCTTATTGAACAGTCTCTCACACAGTCTGCTATTCGTCATCAGCTGTCTTGTATTCATCTGATTCTAAATCTCCAAATATGAACACCGTGTACTGAATCTGTGAATTTCAATGGAAGGCAACAATGTAACAAATTCTCCTCGTCCTTTATCGGCATAAATTGGGCAGCATAACCCCCCCCCCCCCCCCCCCCCCCCAAGGTAATAATGTAATATGAATTTCATTTCTTTCTGATCCTGTAGTAACACGGGAATTCTTGTAAGTACTACTGTACTTCAATTATTTTTCTATTCTTGATGTCTTGAGTAAAAAGAGACTTAGTCAGATTCCCAGCTCCGATTTTTTTTTAAAATTTTCTCAGTGATATACACGTTAGTTTGAACATGTTTGAAGGCGATGTTAGCTTCTGAAATGCTCCATCAGGACCATCACTACTTATTAGACAATAATTCCAATTAACCTTGACCCCACTAATGTGCCATAACACAGACACCAATTCATTCGATGATACTGACTAGTGAGTTGTATTTCGAGCAAGAAATAAGAAACATTACAATATAGAATAAATGAGAAAATGGATACCCAAATTTCAAATTTGTCAATAAGCATCCAAACCAGACAAATACAAAACAATTACGCATATCATATTTAGTAGCAACAAGAGCTCCTTGAACAAGCTTCTTTACTCTGGATATCCTACATGACATTGCTAAACCTTGGGTTGTTTTACAATCTTTCATTCCGTTAATAAAGAGTAACAATGCACTGTTGTTCATTGTAGTGTGATTTTATGATCAGGCAATAGCTAAAGATGCAGTTCTGTCGAGGTGTAAAATAATAGCAGAACCCTGGGACTGTGGAGGACTATATCTGGTGGGAAGATTCCCAAACTGGGACAGGTCTTGTTCAGTATTTTATTATTCATATAGCTTTTATTTATTTTGTGTTAGTTCCTTACAATGACTTTTCATATTTTAAAGTAATTTTTTCCACATTTTGCTGCATTGGAAGTTCATTTTTTGTTCTATCTCAACTATGAACTTTTAGAGCTATACATATTGCTTTTTTATAGCATATAACTTTTTAAGTTGATTGTTGTGAGCTGTGTTTAAAATTCATAGTTTCAGGTGTTTGCAGTTGTTTAATACCTGTAAATCTTTTCCATATGACAAAAAATTGTGCATATAAAGAAGATATTAATGAAATATAATGTGCACAGATATTGGCTTGCACGAATCTGGTAAGCTTTACCTTCAATAATATAATTTCTTCCCTACAAGGGGGTAAATATATGTTTATCTGTGCTATTATTCATGGGATTATCACTAAATATCAAAGTAGGTAGTAGACTTGGTGCTGAAATAGAAAGATGGAGAAAAAGGCTTTAGAATCTAGAAGCTTCAAAATAAGTAGAACAAAAATGGGGTTTATAAGACAATTTTAAAAGAAGACAAGAAAAAAAACAATTGTATAGCCTGTATTGGCAGACGATAGATACTCAAGAATGAACATTCTTGTTATTGGGGATCAATTATTCACAAGGAAGGTGAAATTGAGGAGGACATGTTTCATAGGAATAAAATTGGTGGTTAAAGTGGAGAGTGCAATTGGAGGTATTATGTGATAACAAAATATCCATGAAACTGAAAAAAAAATGTGAAATAGTTATCTACATAGGTATGGACTTCGAGATGAGATAGAAAGATGGAGAAAAGCTTTAGAATCCAAATGCTTTAAATTAAATAGAGAAAGGGGTGCAGGAATGTTGAACCTTGAGGACATGAACAAGGCTTTATTGTGCATATGGCTGTGGTGTTGATTGAAAGACATGTTTTGAGATGTGGTGTGAGGTGGCGGGTGACAGATATGGCTGCAGTGTCCTCCAGATGAGGAAATTCGCAGTGGAATGACAGAGTTTGTGCCTAATATGAAGTGGCATCAACATTTTGACAGACTCCTTGGCGACGATTGCTTGGAGAATTGGCGGGGGTTCCATTGTTTACTTCTGGCACAAAACTTGGTGTGTGGAGGGGCCACTTAAAGCCAGATTCCCGAGGTTGTTTTGAGTTGGCGATCTCTAAAGATGGTTTGGTGAGTGATTGCATGGTGGGGAGTATGGTGCCACTAGGAGGTCAGAGGTCAGAGTTAGATGAAACCTTCACGAAGGGTAGATATTGATATACGAGGCTTTGCTTGCTAAGATTTAGAATATTCATTAAAGAGTGTTACCGATGGCTAAGGAGGGACATACCTCGTGTCAGGGAGATTGCAAAGAAATTGAAAGAAGTTTGGGGATTCAAGTTCCTGGTCATGGTTAAGGCCTTGTTGTGGCTCATATACCAAGACAAGATACAAAATCCTATAGGGCAAAGTGGGCCACAAATGAGGAGAAGCTATGCTGCTTTTGCGAAGGCGCTGAGGAAATTACTATGCACTTATTCATTTATATCCGGTGGCGAGGCAAAATTGGGCTAGGCTCCGCACAACTACCGGGTTGGTAGTGGATTTTAATACACTAGATGGCCTGTGGGGAGGAGACTTAGGAAGCAAGGTGGTAGTAGCAAACTGGTGAAAATCTTGGTGGCGTTTCATTAAAGACTGGGAAACCACTTGTGTGGTGGCTTCAAGCATATCATTAGTGGGAGTGAAAATTGTAATCCAAGAATAAGTTGTTTGGAGGGGTTTCTGGGGGTTTGGGCTAGTGTTGATACCTCTTCTATAATGCCTATGTCAATTTCTTTTATTTGAAACGGAAGCTCAAGCTTTGATACTAATTGATGCAAGTCGAGGAGCAAAGAAGGAACCTTTAAGAGAGGGATTTGGCAAATAGAAAAACTTTATTGCTTCACAAAACCATAAAAAAATTCAAGAGAGTATCAAAGGCCTCTTTTAAACTAAAAGAAATGATTATAAAAAACTAAATTACCGTCCCCTCAACAAAGAATTCCTATTTATAGACCTCAAAATTTGTTGAGAATGGATAATATCTAATCTATATCTCCAATAACACTCAACGTATCTAATTTATATCTCCAATAAGACTCAACAACCAAATATACCCTAGCCACTTAACATCTTATTATTCTAATAACTTGAGTGTTTATGAGTTTAACAAATCCTAACAAACTTATTTTCAAATCCACTGATAAAGTCTATGGTTCCATAACAAAAACCCAATAATTAATTATCTAAACTAATAAAATTATAAAAATCAAAACAACCTATTTTCAATTTGCATCAACCTATCTCCTCCAAGGTTCCCCGGCCCCACATGGACCACATGACCCTCAACTGATTTTTTTCTAAGTAAACAAATCTCTGCAAAGGCCATAAGACCCCTTCCGATCTAGGTAGCATACCCTAAACGGGAAACAAACCTGACCCGTGACCCTTGTTGATTGACCCATATTGCAAATGGTCAGGGCCGTCCAAAACCCTGTTTCAAGCATCAAACCACACCTCTTTACCATATCTCTCTCAAGCACTAACTGGTTGTGATTTAATCATTATACCCCTTGAAGCATCATCCTTCACATTATTATTGCATAATGGAATCATTTGGTGGCGAACCTAGTTTTGGTTAGCCGGTTAGCACCTCCCTATTCGAAAAGGAGGGCAGGGGATCAAACCCAGGGAGGGACCAATTTTTTTAAAAAGAAATTGAAATCATCTCTTTTATCTTTTTGTTCTTTATATTCCATAAGGGGGCTATTCTTGTTTTCATGTACAATAATTTTCCTGCGCAGATATTACATTTTGCTTTATTCTTTTTTGCAGGTGGGCTGAATGGAATGGGAAATACCGTGATGATATCAGACGATTCATAAAGGTAAAATAGTATTGATTTTTTTTGTTCTCTTGAGGGTTGAATAGCCTGTATATGAATCACATTTGTGAGAGAGAAATGGGGACACCTAGGTGATTCAGCATGTAAACCATAAATAATAGAAAAAGTTGTTGTTCCAATTGCATGACAAGTCATTTTTCCTCAAACTGACAATCTGGTTATGGTATAATATCGAAAGCGTTAATAATGTGTTATAATTCTACCAGTAGGAATAGGGTGTCATGCTTTCATGCATTCAAACAACTTGGGATGTAAGTGCATTTGGTTAGATGGGATGAGGCTTGCAGCAGTGAGATGGAGGGCTGATATTATGAACCTGGAGGACAAGAATTCGGCATTGCTTTGCAAATGGCTTTGGAAGTAGCTTAAGGAAGGAATCAGATGTGGTGTCAGGTGCTAGGGGGCAAATACAGGTGTAGTGGCTTGTAGGCGGAAAAATTCCCAGCAGGTCCTTTGAGGTTGTCTTCGATCAGGAAAGGCATCAGCTCCGTGGCTGGTATTTTCAGAGAAGCTATCGGATGAAAAGTAGAGGTGGGAGACTTTTTTTTTATAGCATGAATGATTGGTGTGGAGATATGTCTTTCAAGGAGAAACGATCTGGTGGTGAGAAAGACAGTTTGGTGAGTCAATATTGGATTGTGGGAGAGCAAAGCGTGCATTGGCGTTGCTTGCTGAGCTTCAGGAGGCTGTGCTCACAGAAGGTGTGTTTGGAAGCCCCAATTGATGATGGGGTCCGTCCGTAGATGTTATAGGTGGTGGAGGAGAGAGAGACCAAGACTTAGGGATATGACGCTCAAATCCAAAGAGGTGTGGGGATTCAAATTCCCGCTGAAGGTAAAGGCTTATATGTGGTAGGTGTATCAGAACAAGTTGCTTACAAAGTCCTGCAAGGCTATTGAGACAAGTCATGTAATTGTGTCATGTGGAGGATTATACCACGAGGCACCTGTCTATTCGCTGTTTGATGGCTCAACAGATCTAACCATGGTTGGCTGCAGCCACATGGATGGTGATGGAGTTTATTACCTTGGACGGAATGTGGTCAGCAGGGAAGAGGCGAAAGTAGAGGGGCGATAGGAGTGTGAAAGCAAAGATATCTCAGTCTTGTATTGGCAGTGGTTCAAGCTATATGGTTTAGGACAATGATATTATCTTTAGAGGGGGAGAACATCTTGACCATCTGTTTCATCAAAGACTGGGTAGATTTATTGAGGGAGTGTGTTGTATATGCGGCGTTGTATGTCATTGAGTAGTAGTGGTATTCTGTGTGTGTGTGTTGGGGGGGGGGGGGGGATTGGGGTGTCGGTAGATATCTCTTTTCACTGCGCTCTAGTTTGGGCGTTCTTGTTGGTCTCTGTTTTAGTTTTGCTTTTTGTATGTGCAGTTTTTTTCAAAATTTGATGAATATCAAAATAATAGCCTTTTATGCTGTTTTTATCATGATTGATTGTTTTTGGAACATATTTTTACTCAATTCTACTTTGTGGATGCGCCTTTTTAATTTCTGTTTGTCTCTTCTCTCCTAATTTTCCTCTTCTTTTTATGATCTTAAAATATGCAATCTGGATTTCTGGAGTTTAGGGACCATATGAGATTGTTTGAGGAGGAAAATGGGACACATCATGTGTTTTATAGGAGTTCTACTAGAGAGACATGAAATAGAACCAAACAGAAGATCTCGAAGTATGGAAGATCTCCAAGTCATGAAATATGCAATCTGGATTTCTGGAGTTTAGGAACCATATGAGATTTTTGTCTCTTTTTTACAAGACCTATTAGTTTTCCAAATAATCAATACAATAACAATTTCTAATACTCAGGATTGTCCAGTAAAAAGATTTAAATGTGTCTGAATCAGGTGTTTTAGCTTATGTAGAAACAAATGGATGAGTATAATTGTTATTGTATAGTGTCCTTATATATTTTCCAATTGGCATTGATTCTTGAATTCTCTATGAAAATTAGTGAATTCATTTTTTAGTGATTATTTTGTTGTTCACAGGGTGACCAGGGCATGAAGGGGAGCTTGGCAACTCGTTTGGCTGGGTCAGCCGACTTATACAAGGTTACTCTGGTGCAATTCAATTTACTTTGATCTGATGTGTCATTCACTTCAAAAAAATTGCATTGTTGTTGCCAACTTTTGTTTTGTAAATGATTGTTTTCTGATTGAACTTTTCTACTTCTCTATGTTCAATTCTGTTTCGTGTTTCTCTTTATAATCTGCTCCTCTCTTAATCAGTTAATTTTATGATTTTGTCCTCCAAGTCATGATCTTGTTATGATTTTTCCTTTAATGTAGATTTTTCTTTCACACTTCCTTTCTCCAAATAAACTGAACTGGGGAGATGGATCATATTAAAGATACGCGACAGGTATCTTTAAAGATCCTTTAAACTTGGTTTGTATCTTGTATTGTCTGATATAGTGTAAGTTGGTTAACCGATGGAATAAAAACCAAGTTTAAAGGATCCTATGATAACAGCTTCACTAGGATACAAACCTAGTGAGACTTGAAACAATTGTATTATATAAAAATTTGAAAAGCATTTTAATTTATTCTGACCAATTGACAGTCTTCACTCTTCAGAGGGTGTTCAGATCAGTGTTTTTAGAGTTGTAGGGATCATATATTTGGTCTGCCTTCCAAAAGTAGGTGCGGCCGCATGTACTACATATGCGATTGCACTTTGTGTTTTTCTTTAAATCAGAAACTAAAATAAAAAGGGTGAGAAACTAGGAATAGATGATGAATAAGATATTTTAATTGCATAATGTGAAAAAAATTTAAACATGAATTCAAAACTTAGAAGTATGAAAAGGCAACTTATTCTTCATTGTTAACAAGATTGCATTAAAGGTATGTGGTGCATAGATTACATAAGCAATTGAGTGTATCCAAATTGAAGGATAGGGGAATTTGATAGCATGCTACGAGAAATGAATCCACCTGGAAAACATAGAGTGGGTCAGGTCTCCCAAGTACAAAATTCTATTACCAGTAATAATATCCACATGAGGAAGTCATATACTCAACAATCTCTTCTTAAATCTATCAGGAAACATGACCACTATCTGCATCTCTACCATCATTGTCTTCATCAAAGTAAATCCCTTTTTGTGTGTATGGTAAAAAATAAACCTGGTTGTATGGTTTCCAAGCCCTCCGCTAGAAATTCATCTTCTTCTGCTTCTTCTGTAATATCCTTGTCCACCTGTATTTCTCCTTTATCTTTTATTCTTGTGTGTGGGGAGTTCTCCTTGAATATATTCATCGTGTTGAACTCTCTCTCTCTCTCTCTCTCTCACACACACACACACACACACAGAGATTGGTACATAGAGGTGAATCATCTTGATCTTACTTGTCCATCTTCTGCCTGAATACTTAATGCTTCACTTTCCCCGTTGCAAGGACTCACTTTCTTAATCCGGGGAAAGCTTGTGAGTGGAGCCATGTGATTTGGTCTGGAGTGGGATTAGAGTCTGTACATGCCTTGATTGCTGACCCGGACATGTGTTGTTTATTTCTTTCATTCTATTTTTCTGTTCTGTATCATGTTCTGGTGGCATGTACTCCTTTATACTCAATATAAGGTGGTAGCTGGCCTCCAAGTTTTCATTTAAAAAAAAGCACACCTTCTTCATAAAACTCCCCATCTCCTGCTTCTATGATCTATTCATCATCATCTGTTAATTGATTTAGAGATATCAAATCATAGTGTCATGGTTCTTTTACCACCCAAGCAATCATTCTCTATTTTTTTATGCACCAGAACGTTAGGTTTATTCTCTTCTACCTATTCCTCTTCTTGATGTGGAGTTGTTTGAAGGGGGGAAAATTGAAAATTAGTTGCCAATTTAATTTGGGATCAATAGAATGCAGTTCAAGAGCAGAGATTACTTTGTAATTACCTATTTAAAAGTGCTTCAAAACCGCTTTCATGTTGATGCAGGTGAAATAAGGACTAGAATCTTCAATGCCAATCAATGTTCAAAATATCGAAAAAATCGATTACCCCCCAAATCCATGTATCAATTTGGATTTTTTTTTGGCCAAAAAATGAAATGAAAAAAAAAGATAAAAAAGTGAAAAAAAGGAAAATAAGAACAATAAATTCATATCAAATTATGAATATTTTAAATAGTTTTGGTGTGAAATAAAAATGTATAACTACAACATGAAATGATAAATTTACAATTTATACTTTAAATTTGAGGAAATTTAACAACTCCACTGAAGTCCTCCAAGTAGCCCACCAATTGCTCCACCAAGCAGGTTTTTTGTTTTAGGATTTTTGATTATTTTGGGGGAATTTTGAATATTTTTTAGGTTTTTTGGGGGATTTAGGGATTTTTGGGAGAATTTGTTTGTTAAATGTAAATTGTAGAGAGTGTGTAGAAGAGATTGAATAGTAGAGAAGAAGATTGTTGAGTTGTGATGAAAATGAAGGATCGTAGAGGTATTTATAAGTTAGGGAAATGGGGGGTTAAAATGAAAAAAAAGGTGGTGGGGGTTTAATAAAACCCCTTTAATGTTTTAAATATTGGGGTCCAATGACCCCAATGGCAATGTTTTTTTTTTAAAAAAAATTAATCGGGTCGGGTTGGCCACCTGACCTGATTATCGATACATCGTTAATATAGCTATCAAGATACATATATCAACGATATATCGAGGTTTTAGCGATGACATCATGCTAGCCATCTGACCTGAAATTGATATATCGTCGATATAGCGATCAAGATCGATATATCGACGATATATGAAGGTTTTAGCGGTGGCGTCTATGTTTGCTAAAACCTCGCAATTTCAGCCAATATTTGCCAATGACTTTATATCGATATATGGAATGCGATTTTATATTATGATGCCAATGACTTCAATTCTGACACTTTTATATCGAAGATTGCCCACCAATCAGTTGGCTTTACTTGATCTTGTTGTCTCCTTGCTCCGAGCTGAAATTGTTTGATCAACCTGGACCAAACTGAATCAAACCAAAAATGATTGTTGGTGTATGTTAGTAATTCTTTTTAATGGATATTAGTGGTATAATGGACAACAATGAATATTTATAATATGAAAAGAATGGATTAAGTGAATATTGACCATAAATAATCATAGTTTAAAAATGAATTTTTTTTTTTTTAAATGAAGCCAACCCAAACCAAATTAGGTCAATTTATTAATTTTTCCAACCCATATCTGAACCAAACCAATATTGAGCCAACCGCCTGAAAAAAATTGGATCGACTCTGATTTGGTTTAACCAACCAAATTTGCACCCTTAATGTCCATATAATGGAGTCATTGTGTTACTTGCTCTTCCATTTACCTATTTCATTAATGTGGATGGCACATCTGAATATTTTTTCTTTTATTTCATTGAACTGGTGCAGTCATATGTTTCTTATTAACTTTATTTTTTTATTCCCACGTAAAACTACTCTTTTTTGTTTATTCTGTCCTGCCTCAGTTATCACCAGCATGGTTGCATGCTCAACAAAACTACCATACTGTTTAATAGTCAATGCTCATCTGGTGCCACAAACTTTGACATTTTGGATTGATTTATTTTACTATCATACAGTTGTCTTGTTCCCGTTGATCTCTGAAAATGTCAAAGTTTCTAAAAAAAGCTTCTTGAGCAGGTAAACAAGCGCAAGCCTTACCATAGTGTAAATTTTGTCATCGCACATGATGGTTTTACATTGTATGACCTTGTTTCTTACAACTTTAAGGTATTGCTACACTGAACTCTGAGAATGAAAAAATAAATTCTGGAAGTTTCAAAGAATTTCAATTTTACCTTATGTGTTTGTTATGTAGCACAATGATGCAAATGGAGAAGGTGGCAATGATGGAAGCAATGATAATCTTAGTTGGAACTGTGGTTGTGAAGGTAACAAATATCATTGATAGCCATTGCCTTGTAGCATCTTTCTGTTGCATATTTACTGCAATGATTTTATGTATGATTTTACGATGTCCTTTAAAGTGCCGTGTTGTCATATTATTGTGCTAGTATTAATTGCATTTGCATTTGTACTGTTTTGTCACCCACTCAGTGTTTGAGTTACATAAATTAATATCTTTTGTCTTAATATCTTGATTGTTTTTCATATGGCACACAGGTGAGACAACAGATGTTAATATCATTGCTTTACGATCTCGACAAATGAAGAATTTTCACCTAGCTTTAATGATATCACAGGTGGCTATTTCTGTAACTCGTTGGACTTCTCTTAATATGTTTACATATGTGAGAATTTCAGCTTGCAAAATTTTCTATAGTTTATCATAAAAGGAGAGAATATTGTTGACAATCTTTTTTTTTTTAAGTTATACAAAGCCATATGTGTTATGCAGTATATTACAATGGAAAATATGTTTTTTACTGTAATATATCCAAAAGTTTTTTCACATGTTGGATTCCATATGTCCGATATGAAGCCTATAATATTATCAATTTATACTGTATCTTATTGATGTGTTTAATATGCATACGCCATATGACAACATGGGACTCTTGTTATTATTGCTCATAAGAAAAATATCTGCATATATGTGATCTGTGTATACTGCTCAAAAATAGATTGATATAACCACTCTCTCTCAAAAAAATTCACTCTTGAGTGAAAGATATAGATAAGAAAGTTGTTCAAAACTTATGTTTTATTGCTTGGAAGAAATACACCCAGGTTTCTATGGACATGAGATGACATTTCTACATGTAATCCATGTATATTGCTTGTAAATGGACCTCTTTGGTTCAGGGGAAGATAAAAAGAGAGATTTGGAAAAGACAATTCATGGTTAATTCCTTTTTATATATATCCAACGGGGAAAAGGGGAAGTGGGGTTGAGCATCATCAATGGGAAAATATTGAACATAGCATCTGGCCTGTTTATTATGAAATTCAGATCTGGAATACTGCCTTCATTATAGTCATTTAATAAGTTAGTTGAGTTTGTAAACCGAGGGATTACTAACTGCTAAATATCTAAATCTTATCAATGACCAAGGGATCGGGCAATGTGGGCAGGGGTTCCTTGAGTTGCTTCGCCATATGATTTTTGTACAAAAAACATTGAACAGGTTTCAGATGCTTATCTGCCGCTAGGATCATGCTAACTTCATGTATCATTTTTGGCCATACTTGAAACTGCTACCTGTGCCAAGATTTAGAACTTTAACATGCTATGGAGGGATCATGTAGAAACCCAACACAAGATAAATCTTAAGAACCTTGCACATGTTTATTGTTTTTCTTATGCATGGGGTGTGGAGGGCTTACACAACTATGCCCTTACTGAATGCACAATTTACTTGGGTAGCATTTGGAAATGAGTTTGGACAACTTTTGGATATTTTTCTTTTGAAGGAATCATGCTTAATGCAAACTCATTTACAAATGCCCCCATGGTCCCAACTTTTGAAGAATGTGAAAAATAACTTTGGTCATAAAAGTTAGCTTTTCAAGAATCTAACAAAAGTATGCTTTTTGAAAAATTGATTTCAAAAGCTGTTTTTAAGTTAAAAACTTTTTTTAAACACATTTCCAAACATCGCCCTAGTAAGCTATATAATCTTAGTGGTATCCTAGTAGGGAGTCTTTTACGGAGTCTGATTAGATGGACAAAAATATTTCTCCATAAGTTTCACTTTACTTGAGAAAGACAAAGGAGGAAGTCTTGTAGGGGGGGAGATTTTTTTCTTGAAAAAAAATATCGATACATGCAAAACTTTCTAGTCTACCTTCTTTTTGTGTGGCAAATTAAAATCTGACCTGCATTGTATTGACACCTGTAGTTATGTATTCTAATATCATGTTCCACCCGTTCCTTTTATTTACATGACTAAAATTAAGTCAAATCTATTATTCTCAATGGCTGAATATTTGCTTTTATTCTTGTCACTAAATGCTCATGGGGGATGCTAGCCTTTAGTTTTAGACAATTTGTTTTTCCTTTGATGGAAATTCCTACCAGAAAGTAAATTGATCTCTCTAACAACTATGGAATAACTATGAACAAGAGTGAATGTTCAATAAATATGAACTTATGTTTATTAACAGAATACACTAAATCTATTTTCTTGCATGAAATTGTTTGTAGCTTTGATTTGATATCTCCACTCTCTCACAACAGCTTTTGCATCATTCAATGAAAACATTATATGATTCTTTTCTTTTTAATTTTCTATTCATACTACAGATTTGGCTTCTTGATTATAGGGAACACCGATGATGCTAATGGGAGACGAATACGGCCATACAAGATATGGAAACAACAATAGTTATGGGCTTGATAATGCTATTAATTATTTCCAATGGGGACAGGTACAATGTCTTGTATGCTTGTCATTTGAGAATCATTTAATTCCAAGTACATGCTTACATGTTCTTTTTTCATACTAGTGCAGCTGGAAGCTAAAAGAAGTGGCCACTTTAGATTTTTCAAGGAGATGGCAAAGTTCCGCCAAAAGCATCCCATATTGAGACAAGAAAATTTCCTTGACAAAGTAAAACTTCACTTAAATTCTTTGGCTTCCTGGTGTTGATAATTACATCTCATTTTCCATGTTCAGTTATGACTCTTTTGAAAATAGAACTTTAGAAGTTTACCGAGTTTTGTGATTTTTATTAGTTTCATAAAATTCTGCATTCATGATTTGATCAGTTCAGAAATATAGAGGTTTGACTGGAAGAGGGAAGTAGTTGAAAACTATTACTTGATTTTTTAGTTTCTTGTGTGGTTCCCTGATGGTCTATATTATTTGACTTGCCTATTTAATCTTCGATGCTACTCCGTGCAGAAAGATGTCGCGTGGCATGAGGACAGCTGGGACAACCATGAAAGCAAATTCCTTGCATTCACGTGAGCCATATCATATCCGCTAATTGAGTGGACTAGATGTGTTTTTTAATTAAACCAGTTTCTACAGGGGCAGTTTGTAACATATGTGAGAAGATTCTCATTAATGGGAATTTGGTTATGCAGGCTCCATGACAAAAAACTGGGAGAAGATATCTACCTAGCATTCAATGCTCATGATTACTTTGTTGAAGCTACACTACCATCAGCACCTGCAAGGAAGCATTGGCATCGAGTGGTATGCTTTCTTGCTCTTGCACCATGCTGATGAACTTGACTTTAGCATTGTATTTCAAAATGTATAAACTTTATTGAGCTATCACGATGAGGTCCGTTCCTATCTTTATTTAAACAAGCAAATTCTTAGATTCAATTTGTTTTCCAGGTTCCTCGAGCCCACTCGCGTGTCTAGACCTAGTGTTAGTAACTTAGAATCCGAAAAGTTTTAAAATAAAATCAAGCTGTTATGTATATCTGTATGGTTTATAGTTATAGAGCTAGTTTTTTTCTTCCCTTATCATGGGAAAGCACATGCATGGCTGGCCATGTATTTGGTTTCAGACTACTCATTTATGTTACTTTGAAGTTACAGAAGTTCTTTCTATTTGATTTCTCCCAGACTTGATGTGATCATACGTTGCTGCTGCATTGCAGGTTGACACTAATCTCGAATCTCCTCATGATTTCGTCCCTGAAGGTGTTAAGGGTGTTGGGAAAAGATACAATGTGGCTCCTTACTCATCAATTCTTCTCAAAGCGAAACACTGAGTCTCCCAAGGGACCCTGGCGTTCTTAAATGCAGGGCACCATGTACAATAATGTATGGCTTAAAAATAAAAATGATTATAGTGCCACAATTTCATGATAAAAGAGTACATGCTCATCTAATGTATTATGTGTTTCATTCGTCTGTGTGCTTCCCTCAATATATTATTATTATATTTATGAACACGATTAAAGCATATAAAATATAGTAAAATGGAGAACATGGCACACATCCTCATAGAATCTTAGAAAATGCAGAAAATATAACATTGAATACGAAAATATCACACATCTATGTAGAATTGCAAAGTATTGTTTATCATGATTTTGCAAGAATCAAAGCTTCTACAGGAGGGGAAAAAATGAATTTGATCTTACACAATATAATAATAAAATGTTGAGACTGGTTGAAGTAAATGAAGCACGATTGGTTTGAGTGGATGCAAGAAAAAAAAATGGAGTGAATTCCCAACCAAGGAAAAACCAAAATAAAAAAATAAGTTATTTTGTGCTTTTTTCCATTCATGTTTGGAGGGAAAATCTTTTTTTTTTGTTTTACTGATACGAACAATCTGATGTGGATAAGAGAGGATTACAAAACGAAGGTAGATGACGTGGAAACTGCAACCCAACTCGGAGTGCAATATAGATGGTGTATCAGCACACCCCTGTTATGATAAAAATATTGATTTATATTATGATATGCACACCTCCTATTAACTAGACACGTATACACCAAGACTGACAACAAATATGAAAAACCTAGACAGATAGGCTTACGATGGGAACAAATTAACAACTCGTAGACTCTAAATGGGGTTAGACATGGTATTTATCATATTCGAATTTTTTGATAAATATGATCTTAATAAAATAGAATATTAAATTAATATTTTTTGAAAGAGTACACACACAGAGTGTCGAGTGTATATGAATTTTTAAACACTTAATGTATCGATTCATGCAAAACTATACACACACACACTGCCATTACATCCAGAGAAAACACACACGTATAAATGTAAGCTCGCATTCTACAGTAAATTAAGTAATTAAAGTAAACACACACACACACACGTATAATATGCATGATATTTTTATTTTTATCAAAAATCATTTTTCATGTATTTGTGTTGCTTAAAAAATTAGAAATGTCCTGGAATGGGTTAGACATATAAGGTGCCTACGTATCACATAGAAACTGGACCAATCGATTGGAACAAATCAGCAAAATGGGTTAGACTAGAGTGTCGATATGTATTACCACCAGCCCAGTACAATACCCAGGCCCAATATATGTATTACCCACAAGAATGAAAGGGTTGTGCTACCTAAATAAATATTGGGGTGTGGATAGACAAAGTTAGAGTAATTTGAGGGGGGCAAACCCCAGCACTGACCTACAATATCCAGGCCCAACCCACTGTACCCAAAGTGTTACATTCATTTTTTTACCAACCAAAATACAGTTTTATATGTTTCATTATAAATTTAGTGAAGCATATATCTCATTAAACAATATATTTACCTCGTTAAATTTTTTCTTACACTTATTAAAAATGTGTTCATTCAACTCAAAATGAATTGACATATATTTTTTATTAAAACATATACATTCATGTTTAATATTTTTAAAAAATGATAACATGTGTGGTCTGAGTTTTAATTGGTAAATATGACAGTGTCTTTTTTTCAAACCTATATATCTATACTATCTAGATATCAAAACATATTAAAAAGGGAAAAATTCAAATAACCCTCATGTAAACCGTCTGAAATACATAAACTCTTAATTTTTCCTAAAGTTCATATGACTCTTTGAAAATACTTATGTAAATTTAAATAACTCTCTAAGTCTGTTGACAAATGAGGAATATTATGTAAATATTCCGTTTGCTTAGTTCTGGCTAAAAACACAATATATCAAAAATCATAACTTTTATAAACGATGATTTTATTCATCTGAATAAATTATAAAACCTTTCTAAATGGGGTGAAATTGTTATTTATAGAGGGTTTTTTTTATATTTTTAACACATTATATATATATTTTTTTTATATAGTGTGTTTTCCGTTAGGTTAATCAAACAAAATATTTATAAAATATTCCTAACTGTTTTCAGGGGGGTTTCATGGACTTCAGAAAAGGTTAGGGGTTTAAATGGCTTTTTCCCAATTAAAAAACAAAGAACCCCTGTTACCCCGGCCACCACCTCTCATATTCTCACCCTCTGCTGCTCGCCGCCGCCGCCGCCGCCGCCCCTTCTCTCTCCGTTTACTTTCTCTCTCCGATCTCCATTTCTTTCTTTCTATCTCCGGCTCTTCCCGAAGACCTCGCTACCCCTCCGGTCTGCAATTCTCTCTCTCTCGCTCTCTCTCCCCATTTTTGGTTCTCTAATTGTTTTTAGATCTAGATCGCTAGAGTAAGTGTATTGGTGTTTAAAGGGGGATTATGTTGAATGGAATACACAGATAGAACGAAAATGAGGGAGGAAGAGAGAGATTCGAAGAGAGAAGGAAAAAAAATTAGTATGGGATGGTGTTCTGGTGAAGAAGAAGAAGAAGAAGACCCATCTTTGGTTTTCCCGATCATTTATAAAAGTTTGGTCGATTGGAAGATATGCCACATATTCGGATGATTCATCCCAAATTCGAATTTACACGATATTCATATTGAAATCTGATAATCCATTTACACGATCTTTATTTTATTTTTGTGATTGGTAATTTTTTTTTTATTGGTGAAGTTTACACGATCTTCTCTATATGTATAAAAAAAAAACCTACCTTTTCATTGCTCAATCGTTGCGACCCGAGCTTTGGGAAAGTTGGCTAGCACTACAGTCACACTGTTGCCCTCGCATCACATCACATAACCCCCTTCACCAAACTCCTGCATTGCAAACCTTCCTTCACTGACCTCCCAGTGTCATTCCATTCAGGTTGATTTGTTTTTGGTCTCCCCCTCCTCTGTTTCCACACTCTGGTTTGATTTTTTTTACCTGTGTTTTGGAAATTGGTATGCTTTCTGTGATTTTGACAGGGCCAGCTACATTGTGGTGGTTTTGTCAGAGGCAGATAAATTGTGTAGATATGATTCATTCTTTTCTTTTGTAAATTTTTTCCCACTCAGCTTGTTTATAATATAATACATTTTCAGACTTTGTTATCTAAAATTCATTTGTTGAATCATTCAATTATATTATCAATTTTTAGTTTGATTTTTATCTGTATTTTGCATTATATTCTATATATTTTAATTTAAACTCATATGATCATATCCATATCCATACACATGCACCATATCGAATGGAACCCTCACTGAATATTTGTCATTCCCAAACTTTGTTACTAAGATGAAATTGAGCCAGTGAGTACATGCATACAGTAAGGTGTATCTCCCTCTTTAAGCACAGATTTGAGTCATTAGAAGTTTATCAATTCCTTTATACATTAGAAGTTAATTCGGTGTTTCCTGAAGAGAGTTCTAGTGATTGACATTTTTTTTGTTTGCTTTTACCACGTAAAACTGCATATACAATGTTTTTAGATATTTTCGGGCAGTCTTAGGAGAAATAACAAAAACAGAAAACTTAGCATTTTGGGTTTGTGGCTTAGGTTAAGATTGGGATTCCCAAAGATGCTCGTCTAAGGCTAGGGTTTTCATTGACTGAGCAAAATCAGAGCTGAAATTAGTTAAAGAATCGGAGCCTGAATTATGGTGAGCAAATTTGTGTCTCCCTCTCTATATCTTTCTGAGATGTTTTATGTTTTATTTATTTCACTTTTTCATAAATCACATTTTTTTGCTTGTTTTTTATAATATAATTTGTTTTTTGGGCAGTCAGTGGTTTTCTGTGATGGTCTGCAACAGATTTTATTTCGAAGCTTCAACACCAATTTGAGGGGTTTCATGGTTGATCACATGAGAGTGATGTTCTTTAACACCTTTAAAAGGTAATAAAGCCCCTCTCATCCTTGTTGATTTGTCCTTGTGTAGTTGAGGCTTTCAATCTTGTGGACCGTGACTCATTGTCCATGATCTCTCTGATTCTATGTAAATTGTTGATATATAGCTATACAGTTTCTTATGAGGTGATCATGCAATGTTGTTCATATACCGGTGATTAGTCTCACTAGCTTTGTGTGTTTTATGATGAATTTCATTTTTATATATCTGTTGACTTCAGTACTTTGAGTCCCCCTTGAGGGGATTCATGGTTGATCACATGAGAGTGATCTTTTTAAACACCTATATTGGTGAATGGTGATTGGTCACCATCTTTGTGTGATTTAAATGAAATTCATTTTTCTATATCTGTTGATTTGAATGTTTCAAGTCCCTGTTGCCCGCGTATCATTGTATGTTATCAGCTTTTTGTTATCTCTTCATTTCTTTCTTTGGTTAGGCTGTTAAACTTGCTTCAGTGTTTAATAGTTATGCATGTCAACATTTGATATCATTGTTTGTGATAGAACTTCTTGCTTATTGATTTATTTGCTTATATATTCTGTATCTTGGTTTTGATAATGTTAGAAACGACATAAAACCACTTACATCTCTTGGGAGCTCAGTGGATCTTGTTGAGGATCCTTGTCAGATTGGTACTGAGGATTGCATTGTGACAGAAGAGAGAGATGGCAAGGATGACAGTAAGCAACAGGGTGTCTTCAATGTGCTGGATGCGACTCTTAGAGACAATTTAGAACAGTCAAGAAAGATAAGGTCTTTATTCCTTCTTTTCACTGTTGCTTGTTATTCAAATCTGAAGTAAGACATGATTTATTGTTTCATTTTCTGTGCATTTTTAATCCTTTGAAACATATGGTTTCATTAACCTTTTTCTACTATTAATGGAGAAAATTGATTACTGCCAGGTTCTCTTATGATCATTGAAAGGCAGAATAAATGGATTAGTAAATAAAAATAGTGAATATTGCATGGGTAATGACAAACTACGAATTATGTGAAAAGCAAAAGGTCAGATACGGAGATACCTAATTAATTATTCTTTTCCATTCTGGTGTGAGATTATCTGATGCTTGCAACCTGTTCAATTTTCCTCAAATGGTTTTTGACAAACATGCTATAATGGATATTGGGTAATGTAATACTTACTGCATTTTATTAGCACCATTGGAAGTGTGACACTATTCAATCTTGGCATCTGTATTTTTCCTTTTCATGTGCAGGGAAAGCACTATTGATGTTGAGCAGTGTAGCATAGCCCCTGGAAAAATTTGTTTTGGGGGTGCAGAGCTCAGTGAGAGATCTGTTTTGGCCAACCATGCAGCATTAGTGAGGGCATTGTGCACAGAAGGCAAGGTAGGAGCTGCTCTGCGACTTCAAAGTGAAATAGAAAAGCATGTTGTTCCTGACCTTTATACATACAATATTCTTATGAATGGGCTCTGCAAGATGGGAGAGTTATCCAAAGCAAGGTGTCTATTAAAAGAGATGTCAGAGGTAGGAGTCTCTCCCAACTGTGTTACATATAACACAATTATTGGTGGATATTGTCGTCGCTATGATATCGATGGAGCCCTTGATGTATATAATACAATGATTGATAGTGACATCATGCCTAACAGAGTAACTTGCAGAATTATTGTTCATGTGCTTTGTACCGGGGGTCTTCTTGAGGATGCAATGAATTTTTTTTCAAAATTGCTGAGTAAGCACAAAGTTGCAGATATGATTATGTCAACTATCCTCATTGATTGGTGTTTTAGGAATGGGAATACATTTCAAGCGCTTGAACTTTGGGACAAGATGCAGCAGATAGGTATGCGATTTGATATTACTGCATATAATGTCATCATTAGAGGGGTTCTTTTAGTTCATGATGTGAAGCTTGCGTATAGATTTCTTTCTGAAATGTTCAAAAAGGGCTTTCTTCCAGATTTATTCACATTCAATACTCTTTTAAGTGGGCTTTGCAAATCTGGAAGATTGGATGAGGCTTGCAGTATATACCATAAGATGTCTTTCTTCCATGTTATGCCTGATCGTATTTCCTACAAAGTGCTCATTCAAGGGCTCTGTCTGTATGGCAATGTTGCTAAAGCTGTTGAGCTTCTTCATATTATGTTAGGATGTTCTATGATTCCGGAGCTTCTCATCTGGAATGTTGTAATTGATGGCTTTGGAAGGTATGGAGATTTAAATAACGCATACTTGACAAGAGACCAAATGGTGGAATTGGGTGTAATGCCAAATGTCTTCACTTACAATGCTCTAATCCGTGCACATGTAGTAGTAGGAAATATTGTAGATGCTCTATCATTGGAGGATGAGATGGTCTCAAAAGGGATCTTACCTGATTTAGTGACCTATAACTTGTTAATAAATGGTGCTTGCACCTTTGGTCTTGTCCCTATTGCTCTCCAACTGCAAAGTAAAATGATCAGCAGAGGTTGTCAGCCTGATTGTATCACTTACACACAGTTGATCAGAGTCTACTGCATGAAAGGGAAATTGCATGAGGCTAAAGCGATTTTTAATCAGATGCAAAAGTCAGGTGTTCCTGTTGATCATGTACCATTTTACATACTCATCAATGAGTATAATATTCATGGTCAGATGATTGAAGCATTTGGCATTTATGAGATAATGGAGGAGAAGGGCCTTGTAGGCTAGGTTCCAATATTTATTTCCTTTCCATACTGTGGATGGAAGGACTCACTTCAAAAGCGATTCAGTTGACAAACTCTTTAGATTCTGTCATTGGATGTGAATAAAGAGGATGGTTTATTGAAAGGGCATAAAGAATCTGGATTCTTCAATCGTCCATCGTAAATCTTCCAATCTTGTTTGTGGGGGTGTCATTTTTTAATTGGAGAGCAACAGGAGCTTCATTTTTAAAATGAATGCTACAATCTTCCTTAAAAAAACTTCCATGCCTAAATAGAATTCTGATTTTCTGGACAAAGTTATTTGAAAAGCATGATAGGAACTGATGCAAATGATTGAGTTTACCTCAAACTATAGCTACTGAAAGTGGCATTGGGTCGAGACAAAATTGGAGGTATGCAATTTATTGAAGTTAAATCATTCTTCAGATGGAGATCTAAATTGTTGACGACTTCTTTTCTGTCTGGCAGAGGCATATGCTGATTGTCAGCAAAGAGCAGCTGAAGCTTTATGTGTGGCAGAAACAGGTAATGTAAATTAGCATTTCCATCTACTTTTTGTTCTAGTTCTGTTGCTCCATTTCTGATTAAAAAAAAAGTGTCACTTTTAGTTTACAAGTACTAATTTCGAACAAAAGGGAAAGTGTTTTGGAAAAGACAAGGGAAAGTAACCATTTGGTAAACAAAATTGGGGTAGCAAAATTTCGGACCTGGTTTTTCTTTGGTTAGCAAAATTGGGGTAGCTATGGTCTACCGTTTCTCAAAAAAAGAGTTGACAAGTAATAGTACATTAAAAAAAGCCATATTTGTTGACAGTTTTTGAGGAAAATTAATTGCTTCCAAATGATCATAAATACAGCAAAAGCTTAAAAACCAATGTTCCTTTAAAACACATGAATTATGTAGCATCCTGGAGGAATTTGTTCTACCCATATAGTTTACCGTAGATGGCTGGTTGTTAAATCACATCAATCTTGTTCAGGCCTCTTCAATTTCTTCTAGTAGTCCTCCATGGCTGACGCTATTTTGATGAGACAAAACTTGCTCTCCTTTTTAATTTCTCTTCCTTTTATCAAACAATTGGATCAGAAGTGTGTTTCATGCATATTATATCTACAAATGTAAGTGTTTTAAAAGTGGTTCATTTTATATTGAAGGAATGCTATATGCGACCCCATATCTGTATCTGGATTTCTCAACGCCCCAGGTAATCTTGCAGGAGCAAGTTGAGTTGCATTATGTTGTCTGCTTTCAGTGCGCATCCACCGATAACGGAAAAAAAAAGAACTGCTGGTTTCTCAAAACTTTTATCAATTCAGTTAGATTTTAACTTTATTCTAATAAAGTCAGTCTGGATTGATCAAATCTATTGAACCAGGTTTAAGGACATGCATGTGCCATTCTTCTTCTTCTTCTTCTTCTTCTTGAGCATTATCCTACAATATTTATAATACATCTATAAAAGTGAGATGATACAGACAAATTTGTCCTCAAGGGCATCATGGTAAGTTCACCTTAACAGGGACAATTTTTTCATTTGTGTTTTCCCCTCATGTCACTGGGTGGACCTTTCAAAAACACTAGAACAGGGTCCACCTCACTTCCCAAAATCACCTAACACCATCATCAAAGATAAGCCCTTTCTCTCTGATTTTTCACATTGAGAATTTTCAGATTTTTTTGGCAGGGCTGCAATTTTTAACTCGTGGTTAGCTATGTTATTTTCCATCCAATCTTTGTTGTTTTACTTATCTACAGATATTTATATTTAATTCGCATGAAAGCCGCCTTTACAACATCACATAATCTGAACTGTTCTTTGCATTTTTTTTTTGTTGAGTGATCCAATTATGTTTTGGGGTCTCTGCCTTTTTTTTTTTTTTTTTTTGCTGCTCTGTTTCTCCTCTTATTAATTTTAGAACAGCTCACACAGGTTTGGAGTCTTGGACCTTTACAGGTGTTACTGCAACTGCACAAAAAAACACCCTTTTTTTTCCCAGAACCCCTAAATAGGGTCCCTTCGCTCCGTTAAATGAAGAATTCCCTGCTGGACCATTGAGTTTTTAATATCCATATAGATCCAACAACTGATAGTGCTAATTTAAACGTCTCACTCATGTATTAGTACACTGAGCAACAATCGCCTGATGTGCTTTGCAGGAGCGAAGGTTAGAGTGGAATGCCGTCACCGGAGACGTGACTTAACACGGTTGATGGCGTGACAGAGAACACCCGCTTGTGCAAAATTCAGGTCGTGGATGAACGATGAGTACTGTGAGTCGGTGTTGCCCAGAGCGACATGGTGTTGCCCGAATGTGCCCAGTTGCTTTGCACAATATCAGGAGGTTGATGACTAGGCATTAACCTATTCATGCAAGAGCTTATAATCTACTTTTAGTGCAACTTATTCTTGTTTACGCTGCTTGATATGTTCTGGCTTTATACAGTCACCTGTTGTGACTAGAGAGGATTTTTTTTGTTAAACTGATTTGGTGTTATATAGTATATATTTATCATTGCATCTATGATCTGTTTATTTCACTAGTTGTGAATCTAGATTCCTTTCTATTTTGTTCCTGATATCTCTCTTAACACACAGGCCAAAACAAACTTTGATGTCATTTTAGAAGATTTTTATAACACTTGCATCCTAAAACATGTTACATCTCTCACTGAGATACTTGACAATGTCAAACACAACTAAAATTGGGTTAGATTTTTTTTTCTTAAGTGGAAAACTTAATATTCCGTTTTTCAGAGATAATAGACATGTTTAATGATAATCAAAACGCAATGAGAACAACAAGAAAAGGACAGTAAGCCCTAAAATCACTCGTAGGAAAAACCCTAATTTTCATGCATTATAAGCTTTATATCTTCTTCCTTTACATGGTTCTTCTATAGGAGAAAGAGAGATCCACAACATTAGGAATTCCTAAACTATAAAGCTTAAAACAAGGAACCCATTATTACAACCATAACATAGTTGTATGGGCGACGGCTCGCCTAGGCGGGTAGGCAGGCTAGACGGCCCTAAGCGCATGAACGCCTAACAAGAGGATGAATTAAGGGGGCGTCTATGCCCATTAGCCCATTTAACCTGGGCCTAGCCCGCTTAAAACCCTCCCAGCCCGCATCGGCGCCCGCCAAACCCTAACTAAATGTTATTAAAAAGGAAAAAGACACACACAGCCCCAAGCCCCCAATTGTAGTCTATCTTGTTTTTCTTTTTCTTAAAAATCATACACTCACCTTTTAAAGTGCATGCTGTTATATGAAATGAAGTATATACTGAGACACATTAGTGTATTTTTTTTCATAACGAAAAAATGAAAAACAAATTGGGTCATATGCTATGATAGGGCTCATACACTATGATAATGCAGTATATACTACATTATTATAGCGGATGAGACTGCAAAATGGGCTGCATAAAGGACTACATGTATCAGCGCTCTATTAAAAAGTGACGATTGAATTATCTCAAATATGAAGAAAAAAAAAACGACAAACAAACGATGACCATTTAGTTTTGTACGTTGTTGGTTGATAGTTTTAAAACTATGGATTCTTAGTTATTGCAATGACTATTTTCTTCTTTTCGTTTTATTTTAATTTTTACACATTTTTATAATCTTGATAACATATAAATGTAATTAAGCGCCGTTTAAGTAGTTAGCCACCGCCTAGTTGTCCAAACAACTATGAACCATAATAAGAAACTGCCTCAACAAGATCCATTAAATAGCTGGATTATTAGCAATAATTGAGTGAGTTATTAATGACATTTATGAATTTGTCAACAAATTTCTAAAGGAAATAATATGCAGTTCAATGCTTTTATCGCTGAAAACGCCAAAGTAAGATAACCGTCGAATTCACGTTGTGAACTCACATTCGCCTAAGTGGTCTGGGTCCTCACCAGTTGTGGGCTTCTATGAAGGCACTTGTCTTGGGTCTTATTTACATCAACGTCTCACTTGCCTGGGGTAGAAGTTGAACCAGAGATTTTCAGATATATTGAGGAAAAAAGTTGAACTAATGCAAGTAGAATTCTATAAAATGAAGGACAATGAAAGAGCAAAGAACAAAGTAAATAAGAAGGGCATAAAAAAAAACATTACTATTGGGTTTGGGCATTAATACTGAAGCATCATGAGGTTGGTGTAGCCATTTTTTTAAGACTTAAGATGCGTTTGGTTGCGCGATTGCACAACGTTTGCGATTGCAGAAAACTGCGTTTACAATCGTGCAACCAAACAGTTTTACAATCGCAGTTTTAAATCCAGCGATTGCAGGCAAATAGTGTCTAAAAGCTACGATTTCAAAAAGCTGAGAAAGTGAGCTTCTTACAAAATCAGTTTTGCAATCGCAGATTCTTGCAGAATCAGTTATACAATCGCGCAACCAAACGCACCTTAGGGGGCATTGAAATCCTAGCAAATATGTCAAGAGCCATGTAAGTTTCTATCAAAACTAGACGTATATCCTTGAACTGCTATCGTTAGTCAATATAATTTATGAGTCAAAATTTCTAACCTGTTGATCTACACATCTTCCATAAATGTCTATATAAGTCCTTGCAAAATATATAAATGTATCTAAGTCAACCAATTCACCACTATGTTGTAGGAAAATAATACATCCAACTCCAATTACAGTCAACACTATTTTTCTTATTTTTAATAAATCATACACTCTTTTATTGAAGTGTATGCTGTTATATGTAATAATGTATATACTAAGATACAATAATGTATTTTTGTTTTAAAAAAATAAAATAAAAATTGCACCATATACTATGATAACGTATCGGATGTTCAATTTTTTTTTTTTTTTTGAGCGGAAGATAGACATTGTATTATAGTGAGTTATATAAGATTTGATGCGTAGGTGGAGTGCATGTGAGAACATCTTCATGATGTTGGTTTTCAAATTTGTAGAGGTCTAAGCGAGATTGATTTTGGGAGACCTAAACTAAAATTTTAGCAGAACTATTTTATATTTGATAAAAGTATTAAACTAATTTTTAATTATAAACCAACAAATTCATATCCAAAATAACAAAATTTAGTGTTCAATTAAATATCTGGTAGAAAATGACATAATATATAAAAAACTATATGATAAAAAAATTATTGAAATTGAATTTATAGAGACGTTTCATCGAATACTATATTCTTTTTATTGCCTTGCTCCATATCGAAGATGCTTAAAATTAAATATAGTTTTGTTGGAGATCAAAGAGCTTGAAGATAGGTGTGGAAGACGGTTTACTCTTCCTCAAACGGGGTGAATCCAGATGAGATTGGACCCGATGAGATGAAGATCCAAGAATCTTTAATAAGAGACTTTGCAACGGGTGATCTAATCATCCTAAATTCCTGCTCTCACACCGGTGTGATGTTGGTCTAAGAGACTTCAACGATCAAGTCAGAGTTGGTTTGATAAGTATTAAGAGCATGAATTCAAGAATTCGAATGAATTCCCGCGCATACCTCTTAAAAGGGTAGTGCCCTTCTATTTATAGACCGACGGTGGCATGTCAATCACGCTCTGTTAACGTGAAGGAATCTTCCATGTGGATCAATGATTGTACATCACATATGCTTATCTTTTCTCTTTTAACTGGGTCAACCAAGTGATCTAGCTCTAGCTGACATATCTTAGATGTTAAGTCCCTGCACGTACATGGACCTCAGGAGGTTGAGCCCCTTTCCTCGGACACACATATTCCTTAGGGACTGGTCTGAGTGCCTCTCGAATTCCGAGGTGAATGAGTTTCAGTATGACTCTCCCCAAATTTTGAACTTATTCAAGTATATCAACTGAGGCAGATTTTATCTTCTACAGTGGATTTTTTTTAGGGGGTTTAGGAGAAAATGACTAAATGGCAACATGTTCATATGACGTTTACTCTTGTTTGAGCTAGTGCTAGTTGGCCAGTTGGGAGATGAATAGATACTTTACAAGCAATTATTAATGCTGCTTGCCGATTTTCATGTTCTCCTCATGTTCAAGATATATTTCTTTTATTTTATTTAAATATTATATTATTGAGATATCTAAACATGAGAGGATTTTTGGCACCATGTTATTGCACTTGTTACCATTTATCCGACTTTAGAAGAGTTCATGGGCTAACAGGTATGATGGCCAGAAAAGGCTGCTCCATGTACACTAAACAACAGTTAGATGGAAATTGTCATTGCTATTTTGAACTCTAGAGAGAATTTAAGGAAGATAACATTAGTATGTTAAAAAATGTTAAGTTTATAGATTTTACATTAATGATAATAATTACTAGACAAATAACATTATTGTTATTCACAAATTCAAACAACCCATATTCATTAAAAAAAGGGGAAATTAATTAGGGGTCCCTGACCCTATATTCATAATAACAATAAGTCCATTTACTGTTTGACAATAATAATAAGTCCCTAAATTCAAAATCTATTTTCTTTAGGTCCCTCAAACTAACAGGGTTACTAACAACTGTTGGAAATACCCTTTATACCCCTCACTTAAAACCCTCTCCCCCTTCCCCTGTTGATCTCTCTCTCCCTGTGTAAACCCTAACCCCCTTTCGACCTCTCTCTCCCCCTAACAGCCCGGAGCTTCGGGAGCTCGAATCAACGGTGAAGAACCCTGTTTTCTTTGGCATTTCTCCCCAAAATCTCATCCCCATCAAAGAAACCCCCCTCCACCGTCCGATTGACGAGGTCCGCCGATCCGTGCTACGAAGGAGGCCAACAACTCCGGCTACATTGACCGCGCCATCGACCATATCTACACAAAGGTATAAATTTAAACTTCTGACATGTTTGGTTTAAAGTTTATCTTGGATCAGATTTATGTGTTGTTTTTCAATGCTGTCTGGTGATTCAGATATTGGAATGCCATTAATTCCTTTGAAAGTTTTGGTGGAATTCCTTTTGTTATTACACTCACATGCCCTGTTCCATTGAATGAGATGACTTGATTTTCCTTGAATGATATGTATTGATTTTGATTTGTGGGTTTCGTTGAATGAGATGGTTTGTGGAATTTCATTGAATGAGATGGATGGTTATTTTGATTTGTTTGTATCTTGGAACATTTTGTGATTATTCCTTATCTTTTTCCCGTTCATTTGTGAATTCACCATTATACTCATCTTATACACTATTATGTTCCTTATGTACACCGTTATATTTTTACTGTTATACTCCTCTTATATAGATTGATCAATATATTTGATCTATTATGCTACTTTTGTACAGATTGGTTAGCATTTTTTTATATTTAATATGCAAAATCCTAATATAATATAGAAAGTAGCTTAACATTGCTTATCTTAGGATCTAGTACTCTAACTTGCTAGTTTTATTTATACTTTTTGTAATTATAGAGGCATTCACATTACAAAAGTACCACAAAATTCATTGTTATGCTCCTCTTGAAAACTATTATGTTTTCTCTGTTATACTCCTCTTATGTTCCACTTACACATATTTATCAATATATTTTATATTTAATATACAAAATCCTAATATGATATAGAAACTTAGGCTTTTAGGATTGTTTATAAGCTTTTAATATCTATATTTCATTTTTTTTTTGCATTGTTTATTTTGACCTAGATGCTCAATGAGTTTTTTGACATGGTGTACACTGTTATGTAGCATATGTACACTGTTATAGATTTTACAGGTTCTGTCTGTTACAGTTATAAATGTTACAGAATGTGTCTGTTATATGGCGTACACTGTTATTGTCAGTTTATGTGTGAAAAGTGATTAAATGTACATGCATGTTATAATATGTTGAAAACATGAAATTCATGTTAGTTGCCTTTTAATATTTGCAGATTAATTTGTCATTGTTGAAGAATGGAACCAATCATGGCAGCTTGTACATATATGGGAGATGCCGAGGTAGTTAGCATATGTAAAACAACAACGTATGCTTACATTGTCAATGAATTAGTGGAAAGATGGGGGTTCGATGCGGCCAAAGTTATTATGAAGTATGAAATTCCAGGGAAAACAATGATTAAACCCACTATTGGGAATGATAAGGCTGTAGAGAAGATGTACGACATCCATAAGATGTGTGGAGCTATGGTTGTCGAGATCTATGTTACCCTCAATGATGGACAAACTTGTGATGGAGATGAAGGAATAAGGTAAAAATATGTTATGCTCCTTCATAGTCATTTTATATAGGAATTTTATTAGTGTACACATATTACTAATAGTGTACACAGACATAGATAAAAGTGTTGTACATATTATTATACCTAATGCATCTCATAATTGAAATAAATTGCAGGATGTCCAACACAATCCAAGTGAACATGGCAAATACTGCACCTACATCTTGTAGCATGGTCACCCAAGGGGAAGCCATTTGCGGGAGTACATCAAATGGGATGCTCACAAGTTTTTGGGATAACTGTATTCATTCAATCAATCAACAGTTTGAAAATGTCGAAGATTTTAGAATTCAGCTGACTAATTATGCCATAGCACATTCATTTGATTTTCAGTACGTGAAGAATGACAAAGTAAGAGTGACAGTTAAGTGTAAGATTCCTTCATGTGGATGGCGTGTACATTGCTCTAGAGTGGGGTTGGGTCCTTACTTTCAAATCAAGACGATGAACAATGTTCACTCATGTGGTGGAGGAATATCAACAAACGGTCATCCGAGAGCATCACGAAGATGGGTGGGTGAGATTACAAGAAATAAATTTATAGATTCTCCATTATATCGACCTCGCGATATAGTGAAAGATGTATTTAGAGATTATGGCATCAATTTGCCTTACCACAAGGCATGGCATGGAAAAGAAATAGCTTGTAAGGATTTACATGGAGATGAAGCACTTTCATTTGATCATCTTCGATGGTATGCTGCAGCGGTGATGAATACGAATCCTGGAAGCTACGTGGAGTTGGAATGCACTCCTGAAGATCACAGATTTCGAAGAGTATTTGTAAGTTTTGGTGCTGTAATTGCTGGCTTTGAGACTGGGTGTAGGCCCATGTTGTTTTTAGATGGAACATTCTTAAAATCTAAGTATAAAGGTATTTTGCTTGCGATCATTGCTAAGAATGGGAATGACGGTTTCTTTCCATTAGCATTTTCAGTTGTGGATCAAGAGACAGAAGATAATTGGGCATGGACATTAACATGCTTACGAGGGATCATATCTCCGGATCGAATAATCACATTCATTTCTGATAGGGGTAAGGGTTTAATGTCAGCTGTTCCTTCAGTCTTTCCAGACTCATATCATTCTCATTGTCTACGACATTTGAAAATGAATTTTAAAGAGACGATCACTGGGAAATTCAATATATCTGTTAGAAGGAAATTACTTCAACTACTAGATGCTGCAGCTTATGGATTGAAAATTGAAGATTACAGAAAAGCCATAGCTGAAATGCGGTGTTTCTCTCAACAAGCCGCAAAGTGGGTTGAAGATTCTGATCCAAACCATTGGGCAAATGCCCTATTTCCAGGGGAAAGATATGGAGAATTGTACTCTAACTGTGCTGAGTCTTTTAATTCATGGATACTTGAAGCCCGCAATCTTCCAATAGTTCAGATGGTTGATCATATAAGGGTTCAAATGATGGAGATGATGTATAAAAGACGCAATGAGGCTAGCGAGTGGGAGACTTACTTGTGCCCATCAATAATGGAAAAAATGGAGAAGCATCAAGCAGGGTGTCGTGGCTTGCAGGTGTTGTGTTCAGATGGAAATCATTTCGAGATCTGTGGGCGACGAGGTGAAGCAGTCAACCTCAATGATCGGACGTGCACATGTAGAGGTTGGCAAGTGTTTGGGTTACCCTGTGTCCATGCTTGTGCTGCAGTGTGGAAAATAAACCGCTCCATCAATGATTATTGTTCACCATATTTTCTATCGGATACTTTCCGTCAAGCATATGCAGGTGCAATACTACCTGTGGTGGGCGTTCAAAGACCGGCTGAAGAGGAGGAAGGTAGCATATTGATCAAACCACCGTTCACGAAGATTAGGCCAGGGAGGAAGAAGAAAAAGAGAATAGAGTCACAGGCAGATCCAGATGCGATAACTCACAATCGGTGTTCGAGGTGTAAGGGATTTGGACACAACAGGAAGACATGTAGGAATCCAGTGGCAGTTGATGAATGATGTATCTTGCACAATCTAATATTTCAGAACTTAATGATGTAAAACAAAAATGATATAGTCATGCATGTTTGAATCTGTACGTTTGCTTATTTCTTGTAGCGCATTATCAACAAACGGTTTAAACCTTTAATATCTATTAATATTTTTAACAATGTACATATGCTGCTTAACAATGTACATATGTTGCACAACAGTGTACATATGCTACATAGTAATGTACACAATGCAAAAAAAATATTCTGTAACATTTATAACAGTAACAGTCAAAATCTGTAACATATATAACAGTGTACATATTCTGCATAACAGTGTACACAATTTAACAGACACATTCTGTAATATTTATAACAGTAACAGTCAGAACCTGTAACATCTATAACAGTGTACATATGCCACATAACAGTGTACACCGAATGACAGACAGAACCTGTAACGTCTATAATAGTGTACATATTATCCACAACAATGTACACAATGTAAAAAACACATTCTATAACAGTAATAGTCAGAACCTGTAACATATATAACAGTGTACATATGCATTATAACAGTGTACACCGCATGACAGACATTCTGTAACACTTGTAACTGTAACATCCAGAACCTGTAAAATCTATAATAGTGTACATATGCTACATAACAGTGTCCAAAATGTCAAATAAAAAATCTGTAACATCAACAACATGGTACATATATTGCATAAAAGTACATATTATAACATATAAAACCTGTAACACCCACAACAGTGTACACAATTGAATAACAATGTGCAAAACCTTGTTTAAAAGATATAAAATATCAGTACCATATTAAACTTCACCACCACCAATGTAAAACAGTACAACACATTACACCATCACAAAATTATATTACAAACACATTTGCTTTTTATATGTTTCACTGTCTTCTTGTATTTTCTTTATCCGACTCTCACTCTCTTTAGCTTTTCGAATGACTTTGACTGCATACTCCCCTCGGAACCTTGGAATGTCTTTTTGTTCAAAATTCATGTCCGTTCCTTTTATGAGGTGCTCGCCATATTTAAGAACAAACATGCCACAATCAACCCTACAAACACAATAAACATATTATCTTATCACGTTCTTGTAGAAATTAATAATGAGAACAAACATTTAAGAACAAACATTTCAAGGTTACTAACCCATTAGATTGTTGTGGACATTGGTCATCCCTTATGATTGGCCAGTCTTCAACATTCGAGATGAAATGATGAAGTCTAAAATACATCTTCAGCCACTGAACCTGCACATTGTAATTGAACAATATCACTGTACATATAAATATAATAGTGTACATGAGAATTTAACAATGTATTTTAGACTTTAACAATGTACATTAAGACTTTAACAGTGTATAAATAAAATTTAATAGTGTACTAATGTTAAAACTCACTAATCTGTCCGTTGATTGTTCAAATCCAGCAACATTTCTCATAGAGTTGTACTCTACGAATCGATGGCCTTTCAAATCCACCATCAATAGATGCCAATGTTGGCACCCTTTAAAATCGGAATGGACGGGCATAAGAACCATGTCAAGGTCCATCAATGTTGTTGTGGTGCATCCCCTAAAGAATC
This sequence comes from Acorus calamus, assembly GCA_030737845.1. NCBI lineage: Eukaryota > Viridiplantae > Streptophyta > Magnoliopsida > Acorales > Acoraceae > Acorus > Acorus calamus. Next base: position 20,695,679 of record CM060876.1, read on the forward strand.
CAGTCAAAGTATTCATGTAAGATTCTACTGACACAGCGTCCTCTAACAGGGGATGACTGTCCTTGAGTGTTTTCTACACATCATGACAAAATAAAAAATAGATGTCACTGTAAGACGCATGTGTTGTCTAATAACTTATGATAGGACAATAAATTATGAATTTACCTGGGCCCAAGAACTCACGTAATACCATTTTGTGGGAGATTGCTCGTCTTCAAGGATACCAAAATATATATCCAAAGCCTATCACAAGTACAAACCATTAGACAAATTATTGGACATACACATTACTATATTGTAAATATTTTCACTTACGTCATCCTCCAATTCTAATTTGAAAAGCACATCTCGTATTTGCCAGGCATTAATCCATTTCTCTCCAATGCACAAGTACGGATCCCTACAATGTACATCATGTATATGGTAATAGCTAACTGTGTATATGAAATTTAAAACGATTGTTAAATGTTTTTATCATATATACCTTGTGATTGGTAAAGACAAAAACTGATTAATCAACTCATCGTCTTCGGCAGATAAGAACCTCTTCCCTTGATAGTTTCTTCGTTTCTCTGTGAGGACCTGCAAATTATAATATATGAAGAATGATTATATTATTTCACTTAATTTATAATTTTTTAAGCAAAGATTGTCATTTGTTTACCTTTCTCTTTGGGATTCTGAATGGCACATTGGTCATCTTTTTTTTCCTCTTTGGTGATGGGGGGGTCAACAACAACACCTCTGTTTCTTGTGCTACATTACCCATTGCCTTGAGCAACTCTTTCTTCACAGATCCATGGTAGTATGGTGACCGCAGTAAATAAGATGACGTCCTATTTCTCCTCTTCAACCTCTCAACATAGGAGGCCTTTTTTGGCACCCCCTGAATGATCCCTTCATTAGGATCCTGACTAAAAGGAATGACAGACAATGGCCCCAATTCTAATGACCCTTCGTCGGGATCCTGACTGAATGGAACAATGGATAAATCCGTCTCTTGGGAGCTAACATCAACAATCCTATAGGGTTCTTTGTCATCCCCACCTGACTCATGTCCACCATCAAAGTCGTATCTCCTAATTATATAATATTCATCATTTTGAGAGGCCTCCTCCTCCCCTTCTTCTTCTCCCCCCTCTTCTCCCTCCTTCCCAAGTTTTTCCTGTAGTTTCTCGTCCTCCTTTCTCTGAAGTTCTTTAGATAGCCGAGCATTTTGAACCTTCAACAACTCCACCTTTGACTTGAGCACCTCCATCTCTCCCTTCATCCTTTTTAGTTTCTTCCTTAGTTTATTTCCTCCGAAATGATGAATTGACCCTAATTTCCTCTTCAATGAGAGAGAGGGAACCACACTAGCCAATCTTTTTGGCTCTTGTTGTTGTTGTTCATCCTTCTCATTCCAATAATTCAAGGGGGTGTTCCACTCCTTCATTTTATCCATCCTACCCCCATAGAGGAGCCATCTTTCTCCATCGTCAACCTTGAGGTCTATCGTAACCTACAACATAAAAGAAAATCGATGTCAGTACTATATAGAGTAGATATTTTTAACTTATCAGTGTACACATTTTGAATAACAGTGTACATATTTGAAATAACAGTGTACAATTTTAACTTAATAGTGTACATATTTGAAATTACAGTGTACAATTTTAACTTAACAGTGTACACATTTTAAATAACAGTGCATTATTTCAAATAATTGAATGAGTTTACATTCTGTATGCATAATAGTTCACATATATACTTCAATGACATAGATATATTTACCTCAGTTGCGGTCACCCTGAAGGGGTCAGCATTTTTCTCCCCCCTTCTCCTTGTCAGTTTCATCGCCCACTTGAATAATCGTGGGGAGACATGGTGAGCTGTAGGCGTCCATCTAGTTGTCCTTGTGTGCTCGTAGAACCAAGCCTATTAAAAAGATTTCATTAACTCTTCACAAAGTAATAAGACTTTAAAAACATACAATTTTTTTTCTAGTGATAAGATACTTACACAGAGGACCGCGGTGCAACCAAAAACGTATCCCATTGACGATTTGGAATATCGGCCCTCATCCCTCATTTTTATGCAGGCCCGTTGTTTCCGTACGCCCTCCATCAATTGATCGCGGATGGCAACAGACCATGCATACTTCCATGTGGATTTCAGATCATCCAACAATCCGAAAAGAGGTATTGGACAGTTGTAGTGTCCAATGGGAAACAGAAACGATGCAAATATGAAAGCTATCCAAAGCTTCACAAAATCTTGAATGTCTTTAGGGTCGTCGGAGTTCATCAAGGAAGACATACTGTTCTTCAAGGCTGACCTAGTGATGATGGAAGTATCACTGAAGAACCGCTTCTTGATTTCGGACTCTGTAGATGATGAGTTCAAGTTAGGGGTCTCCCCATAGGCTGGCAGCCCTATGATCAGGGCAACATCTTCGGCAGTCAAAGATATCGGTTGTCCACCTATCTCAAAAAAATCTCCATCGGATTTGTAGCTGCTAACGATGACATCAAGTAACTCTGATTGGAACTGTATCCTTGGAATATTAACCAAAATATTAAATGGTGTCTTCTTCATTAATCTTCTATGGCATTCTCTGACTGCCATCCCATCCATGGCAGTTATGTAATAGATTGGGAAGCACCTATGCTGCACCAACATCGATTTGGGTAGAAAGGGTTTCACCATCCCTGTTATAAGATAGTACCAAAATGGTTAATAGTGTACGAAAATGGTTAAGAGTGTACAAAGCCATTTCAATGGTGTGCAGAGGACATTTTAACAATATACACGTGTTTTAATAATGTACAGTGCCTGTAAAAGGAGTTTACCTTGTTTCTTTTTTTTCCTTGTGGTGGATGGCTTCGGTTTAGACTTCATATTAGTGGATGACTTGGGTTTAGACTTTTCTTGAGTCTTCATGTTCATGGGATTTCCTCCTCCATCTCTAGATGATGATGCCCTAGTCTTTCTAGTGGAGGTAAAAGGATCATCCTCATCAGAAATTATTGCTTTTTGGTTTCGAGGACTTCGTCGTGGTGTGATTTTCTGCGGACGAGCCATTCTGTTTCAACCTGACAACGTGAAAAAAAAATGTTGGAAACAGTGGTGGGCAGTCCTCATACTACATAATTAGAATAATGATTTACCAGTGTACATATAAAGCATAGCAGTGTATCAAAGAAGCATAAAAATGTACAGAAAGAGAATAACGGTGTACAATATTAAAAATGACTTTTAAATCAACATAAAAAAAGGAATCCTCAACAAGGGCATACATTAAATACTTGGAAAATAGGAATCAGTGTTTCATTATCAGTTTGGTTTGGCTTCACAAATGAATAGCTATTCATGAAGGTAAATGGACGATCAAGCATTGTGAGCATGCCTGCTCACTCCCTAGGCACCAAAAGGAGCATGACTGCCTTTGAAGTGATTTTTGTCAAGGATTTTCCATCCAATAATTCACTTATATATTCCTTAGTTGGAAATAGACTGCATGTGTCCATGGCCAATTTATGTAAATCATCATCTATGAAAAATGGAATAAGAAATTTGACATAATGCCCAGATTTTTCATAGTCAATCAAACATTCATGGCCAATTTAAGATTTAAGGGTGTACATTTGAAGAATATCAATGTACATAAAATAGTGTTAACATAATGCCCAGATTTTTCATAGTCAATCAAACCTCCATAACCAATAAACATATAACATATTCAAACAGTTACATTGTTGTTTAAAAATCAAGTAGGATGGGTGAATAATGTGTACCTATGCCTAAAAGCCTAAGTAACTCATTGGGCATGTAGGTCAAAATAAACAATGCAAAAAAAAAACCAATGTTAAGCTAGTTTCCATATCATATTAGGATTTTGCATATTAAATATAAAATATACTGACTAATCTGTATGAGTGGAGCATAAGAGGAGCATAACAGAGAATATATAACAGTGTACAAGATGAGTAAAACAATGTACAAGACGAGCATAGCAGTGAATTTTGGAGTTCTTTAGTCTTGTGAATACCCCTATCACTATAAAAGTACAAGCAAAACTAGCAAGTTAGAGTAAATGTTAAGTTATTTTATCCTCATGCTGGAAAAGGGAAAAAAATAAGCAAAAAAATCTACATATCACTTCTCAAACAATGTTACAGAAAAATAAATTTGCAAAACATAAACTCTAACCAGAGTAAAAGTTGTCCACTAATCCAAGTTTCTATATCATAATAGGATTTTCATATTAAATATAAAATATACTGAACAATCTGTATAAGTGAAGCATAAGAGGAGCATAACTAAGAAAATATAACAGTGTACAGAAGAAGCATAACAATGTAAAAGTATAACAGTGAATTTCAAAGTTTTTTTTATCATGTGGATACCCTTATAACTATAAAGAGTACAAAAAAAACTAGCAATTTAAGAGTCTTGAATATTAAAATGATCAATGTTAAGCTAACTTTTATATCATATTAAGAGCATAACAGTGTACAGAGATAGCATAATAATGTACAAAAAAGGATAATAGTGTACAAGAGGAGTATAATAGTGTACATTAAGTTCTGTTTGTAGATATGACTGCTCTCTATCTTCCAAAATATACACAGAATTATATATACTTGAATAAAAATAAACATACACACACAATTATATATACATATCCACCACTAAGACACGACAACAGCAAGTGGGTTGCTGATGGAGAGAGTTCCAAATTCAAACTGTAATTGGGCACAATTTTTTAGTGATTCGAACAATGTAGTGATTCTAGAATTCTACTATCGTTTTAGTCAACTATGTACTCTTTCAAGCAAATATTGGTTATCCTCTCTTCGTCTTAGCATTTTATGATTCTCATGTCATATAGCCTATTATTATAGGCAATATGTCAAATTCGAATCATAGGTAATGTATTATTTGAGCATCTAGAAGCACTGGGTTATTGATGGAGAGGGCATACTCTCAATGAACATTGGAAGGTTCTAAAATGGAAAAATGAGAACTATTATGTTTATATACACATTGCACTTCAGGATCTTTAATAAATTATTGTCTAACTTTAGTATCTTGTCATATGCTTCACCTATATCATGATTTCAGAATTTTAGTAAGCATACTTATCCACAGGTGGGAAGGGTGAAGGAACACACAGATGGTTAATAGAAATTCCATATATTTTTTATTTGCATTCAAGATTTATATATCTTATATACCATTAGATAAACATGCAAAAAATCAACCATAAAAAAATACCTCCTACCCAACAGCATTAATGGCTATTGATCCTCTATAACTTCCATATATGCAATATTTGTAATATCTTACACAACATAGTAGACAAGGTTCACATTATATGTACATATAATGAAAACTCTAGAATGAAAGCAATATCTCCCAGACCAATGAAAACGCACTAAAATGATATCAATATACTACATAATCAAAAGAAACATTTAACGGTGTACATATGAAACATAATAGTGTACTAATAACAATGTAAACAAATAAAACCCACATTTTCCATTACGAATAAAACCTCCACAACCAATTTAATATGTAACTTAGATTTAAGTCTCCTAAGGTTAGGATACACAATCAAGAGGTTAAGAGTGTACAAACGAAACATAACAGTGTACTCATATTAATTTTTCTATTGCCAATCAGACCCCCCTCTCTCAAACCACCCGCTCATCTTCCCCCCCCCCCTCCTTTCCCTATATTTTCTCTCTCCATCATAGACTCCCAAATTTGAGAGAATTTGTTGCCCAAAGAAAATATGAGTTTATTATAATTCAAAGAATCTGTGTACGAAATACAAATTCAATTGCTACAGTAAGATTACAACCATATTTTTTTCTTCATTGTCATAACTAATGAATGAAACACAAAATCAGATAGGGGAATGATAAATTTCAAAAGCAGAAGGCAGTGCAAACCTTGATAACAATCAGTCTTTATGCAACATCTCTTTTAATAAACAATAAGCTCTGAACAAATTTGAACGACATCTCCGAGGACATCGACGGTGAGGAGGGCTTCGATGATGGGGAGAGGAAGGCTTCTTCGATGGAGATGAGAATGGGATAGGGAGAGGAGGGCTTCGACGAAGATGAGAATGGGAGAGGAGGGCTTCGACAGATAGGGTTTTGCGAGAGGGAAAGTTGGCGAGATGGGTAGAGACGATGGGGGAGAGGGGAGAGGAAGGCTTCTTCGATGGAGATGAGAATGGGATAGGGAGAGGAGGGCTTCGACGAAGATGAGAATGGGAGAGGAGGGCTTCGACAGATAGGGTTTTGCGAGAGGGAAAGTTGGCGAGATGGGTAGAGACGATGGGGGAGAGGGGTAAGGAAATGCTTTTTGGGGAGAGAATAGTTTTAAATGGGAGGGTAGAATAGGTATTTTAAACGTCCGTTTGGTGGTCTGTTTGTCAGAGGGACCCAAAGATAATAGATTTGGTACTTGGGGACTTATTGATAAGGTAAAATGTTCCAGGGATTAATAGTTAATACAAGGGTATCCCTAGGGACCCCTAATTAATTTCCCCTTAAAAAAAAATGAACATCTCAATTAATGATTCGAAAGAGTTGGAACCACATGTTACCAAACATATCCTAAACTTTCTATCTTCTTCTTTTTGTGAGAACCTTATGAGTGAGCATCACATCTAATTCATTTCCCCTTTAATTTTTCTTTCCGTGGTCGGTCCATGCCCCCTGAAAAGTATCACATTCAAGAAGTGATGACATGATAGAGACTGATTGATAATTGGGCAGATTTTTCACTCTCCCTTTATATCTTCTCTGCACCTACTCAGATAAGAAGCACCGTAACAACAAGGGGTTGTTACACTCTCAATTTTTTATAGTTCAAAATACAATCTTATATATTTAATTAAAAAATTAATGAAACATATACTTTATTAAACGATATATATATCTCGTTAAATTTTTTCTTACATTTATAAAAAATACTCATTTAATTTAAAATAAAGCGATATAATACATTTTTTTTTTATCAAAGCAACTATCTCAATAAATGATTATTTAAAAATAAATAAAACATGAGTTTTTTCATTGTGAAAATAACCGAGTCAAATATTTCCTAACAACGTGGGGACCACAACAGACCCCAGTGACGGGACAATCTGGATAGTGACAACTCAGTTGGGCCCGAGCACGGCCCATTCAATTCCCGGCCCATAACAATGACCTTCTTCGAAGCTTCACAAGCTTCAGTTGGTGGTGTCTGTCGCGTGTGTGGGTCCCACAGTCCCCCATTAATCTTTCTCGAACGTTCAAGTTCTCACTCTGACGTCAAACCCCCTTTGTCTTTGTCGTACTTCCCACTCTATTTTAACTTTCTTTTCCACAAAGGCTAAACCTGGGCCGTCCGATTCAATTAATGTATCTACTCATCCTACTGTACCCCTGACACATAACCAATCAACACCGTCCAATACGATGATCGGACGGATATAGTCAAATGGTTGGTCAGTCCAAGTCACCCACAATTTTACAAAAATGGCTCTGCGTGATATTGGGGTCTCATAAGTAGGGTCCGCGTTTGGTGACTCCAATATGATTAGATATACACATTTATAATTTTCTATACTCAGAAGAAAAAACCATCGCATGTGCACATCATGTTCCTCACTATATGACTTGCTAAGTTTGAAATGAAATATAAATCATTTCGGTCCTAGTTTAATATATATAATTAAAATCACATGAGTAACATTTTCTAAATGATGCGCCTACCTAACCAATAATTTGAACCTAACGACACTATTTTTCCAAAATAGTATATACAAAGTATTCTGACAGCTGTCACAACGGTTGGTACCCAATTTTTTAATCTTATTTTGATCTTCCCATATTTTATTTTCTATACAAAATATTAATAAACCCACAACGGCTAATTTCCACGAAATATTAATGGCGGTCAGATATACGTATTTTAATACGAAACCCTAAAAAACAAAAATTGCTTAGTTGTCCCCAACAAATAAAAAAATCCCTTTCAAGTCCCTCTCTCCGTACACCCACCTTTATATCCCCTCAACCCCTCCTGTTCTCTATCGCTTCCTCTCCAAAACCCTTCTCTCTCTCTCTCCAAAAAAAGCAAAACAAAACAAGATGGCGGTCTCTCGATTCACCGTCTTCGCGGTGACTTTAGCGGCGATGTCCCTCCTCGCCGGAACCTCCCTCGCCCAGGCCCCCGGATCCGCCCCGACCGGCGCTCCCACCGGCGCACCCACTGCCGCCCCCCCGACCCCGGCCACTCCTCCGCCGTCCCCCGCCCCGGTCGTCCCCGCTCCGGCTCCCACTCCGACCTCCACTCCGCCCTCTCCTCCCCCCTCCGCCCCTTCCCCCTCCCCCTCCATGACCTCCCCTCCCGCTCCTCCGCCGTCGACCCCTTCTCCGTCGACCTCTCCGACGTCTCCGACATCCCCCTCTCCGCCCGGCAGCTCTCCCACACAGTCCCCCTCGTCCTCCTCGCCGGGCGGCAGCGCCGCAGCTCCGCCATCGCTGAACCTCGCCGCCGTCGCCGGATCCGCTCTCTTCGCCGCGTTCTCCGCCGCCTACTTCCTCTAGATCTACATATCAGACTGACCGTAGCTTCTCCACCGTCGATCCTTTCGGTGGTGGAATCAGAGCCGTCGGCTTTTGGGAGTCCTTTTATTTTATTTTATTTTTTTTATTTTCACATCTCACATGGTTTGTATGTGGATTTACGGTCATTTATTTTAATTTATCGCATGTGATTGCCTTTGTATTGTTGTATTATTGACTTCGCTTATCATCATTAGTAGACATTTATTTTTTTGTGCTTCATTGAGGGAGTGAGTGGGCTTTTGTTATTTTATTATTATTTTCAATATTCGGAAATCAATGTGGTGGTGTTGTTATCCGATGTGTGACGACGCGTGGACGCGGAGCAGCGGACGGGTGTCGAGGGTTTTGTCGGGCAGTGGGAGGCCGGAGATTAGAAGGTCCTGCGGAGCACCGGACGTAGTGGAGTTTTGTCGGGTTGTGATGGGGAGAGAGAGTGGAGAACAGCTGGCGAGGACGTCATTTTAAGGAAATGTTGAGAAGTGAGTGGCATTTTAGGTGGACTTTCACATGGGTTGACAGTTGGATGGGTATCGCATCGAAAATGTATGTATTTTTTATTTGCAGTGCTGTCAAGCACATGCGGTGGGTTGGGGAACCAAAAATCCCTCTTTTTTGGTTTATTTAAAGGAAGAATGATACACTCAATCCCAGCTACAACCCTGATTGCAGTGGCCACATCTTTACCCCCTTCCGCACTCTCTCTCACGCTCTGTTGCATTCAGAACACACACACTCTCTCTCTCTCTCTCTCTCTCACATCCGCCCCGTAGTAAGATCAACGAGCTATAGAGCAAAAGATGATGATACTGCATAGAGGAGTTTTGGAGAATAATGTTCATTTGTTTAATTGTTCTCATTTTCAGTTTATCTATCAAAATTTCAACAACACAGAGACATCCATCATCACATAATCTATATAAATTTTTTTTAAAAAGCTGTCAATATCATCATTCATTTGAGTTATCAGTTGTAGCAACTCCAACGGGACCCTCCTTCGGCCAAATTGACGAGCATCTCTTGTTAACCATGCTCCAACGGGTCTCTTCGTGGATCAACAAATCGGGCACACATGATTTTGCCTCAAAAAACGGAGGAGGGAAAAGGAGCTCCACAGTGGCCCCCATCACATAAAAAAATCAAAAATATTTTTTTTTTTCATTTGAATTTCGGTGGGTCTCACATATTTTTTTAATTTTTTTTTTTGCTGTGTGTATTTGTAACGGTTATATCTTAACGTATATAATAACTCATCTATTTAACTCCATCCTCATTCATACAATTTTTACATTCTCAATCTACAAGTTTTGTTGTTCCAAAATTAAGGTAATTTTTTTTTTTGCTCTCTAAATTTACATTTTTATAAATTTCACATTTGTTATCATTTTATTTTTTCAAGTATTATTTTTTTAATTTATTTTAATTTAATTGTTTTTGTGTAGATCGATTCTCATGTAATGCATTTTACAGCAATCTTCTTAACAATGAGTACCGTTAAGATATAGTCATCAAAACAAGACCGTTACAATATAGCCGTTACAATATAACCGTTACAATATAACTGTTTAAATATGACCGTTGAAAAAAAAAGGTTAAAATATAACCATTAAAAAGGAACCGTTAAAATATGACCGTTACGATATAGAAAATAAAATATTATCATTTAGTTATTTTTTGTAACTTTAAATTTTAAATATAATTATTTTTAAAAAAATATTAAAAAAATATTATTGTAGGAGTCATCCAAGGAGTATGGTTGGAGTGGAAGATGTGATTTTGGCTCCTTATCTAGATAAATGTGTCATGCTCCATTAAATGAAGGAGCCATTGGTGGAGCATGGTTGGAGATGCTCTTAGACCCCTAATTAATAGTCCCATTATTATTCACTGCATTATAATGTTTTTTATTTTTTTTTATTTTTTTGCAAGGTTTAAAATTTTTGATATACTTGTTTTTGTCTTTCTCCGATGGATATAAAAGTTTTTTTTATCATATATTTTGTATTTTTATCTTTTTTTTTCCTATATTGATTTTTTTTATAAATATGATAAATCATTTAATTTTTTTGTAATACATACTTTTCTATAATGATGTATGCTACTCTATTGTAGCGTGTGTTATTCTATCGTAATATATGCTTTAACAATAAAATATATATTGTGTTAACATATTATATATGTACTTTATTTATGTTTCAGGCATTGTTTCATCAGCATGTGAATGACATTTATGTAAAATGGATTGATGAAGATGTAAATGGACACTTTAGACTAAATAGAGAACGATAATAGGTGGTGTCCCACTCTGATCGGTGGACAAGATTATTGTGTTCGTATTGCGTTTGATGGATTGTGTGTATTGATGATGTGAAGTTTTCCTTAACAAGTCAAAAGATATGGTATACACAAAAACTATTGTTATATTGTCATTCTTGGAGGGCTCTCTCGAATGTGTGTGTAAATTGAACAATTTGTATATTGGTTGAACAGCGTGACGTATGTAATTTAAACATCTTTCATTTTGGTTATTTTGGTCGAATATTTTACATTTGTGTAACAATGTCATTTTAATTATTTATTAGACTTCCTTTCTTTGTATTGGTGTGGTTGTTATCTTGTTAATCTAGTGTATACTTAACGAACATCGTGGATGCTCAACTAATGTAGTATATACATATTTAACATAGTATATATTTATATAACATAGTGTATACTTAGATAATATAGTTTGTGCGTTCCTAACAAAATAATATTTTAGTCTAGTATAGTTGTACTAAAAATGCTTGTCAGAAAATCCAAATATCTTGAGAATAATCATAATAATAAATGTTTTTAATCTTATTCTTTATGAAATTTGTGATGTAAGCCAAAGATCAAAATTTACATCAACATGTGCCTTAACAACAAAAAAATAATTGATATCTTGAAGAGACATGCACGTCTCTATTAACCCAACGAGCAAATATTACGACTTTCAAATTACTTCTTGCCTATTTTAACAATATCGAGCCCACGATAAAAATATATTCCTTGTAACATTCAAATGCTTCATTTATTAGTTAAATTTTATTCAAACTTCTGATTCTGGTTCTTCGTTTGCCTCATCTTCATCGATTACATTTGTCACAGTCCACTGGTGAACACATGAATTTTTTATAAGGAGGCTTAATAAATATTACTTAAATATATATATATATATATATATATATATATATATATATATATTCTCCTAAAATTCATATGCATTGTATCAATGATAAAATTATTTTATAACAATTTATTTAGTTTTATATCAATAAAATATTTAAATTTTTACATATTACATTATTACCACTCTAGATAAGCTTTTTAAATTGTTTTTGAAATATTTTCATTATTATGATTAAATCATGTAGAAGACCAAAACGTTCGTTGTATATTTATCAAATAAAATATAATAGCATCCCTGTAATATTTGTAAAAGTTTTTTTAGATTTTCTATACATATTTCCATACAATTCACTAGAGTTCTTTTTTTAAAAGTATACACTTTATTTATATGGTATACTATTTTTAGGGCACCACTGTTATACACAATTCTTTTTCAATACCAAATGCAGTCCCATATATTTCTTTAGCCATCCAATGAGATACAAACCTCATTAGGTGAGATATATATTTCGTTAATTTTTTTTTACATTTGTTAAAAACGAGTCTATGCAATTAGAAACAGAGCAATTTACATTTTTTTTATCAAAGTATATAGCTCATTAAATGATATTTACTATTTTTAAATTTTTTTAAAAATATATATACATTTTAATAAAAAAGTGTATATCAATTCATTTCGAGTTAAATGAACCTTTAAATATAAAAAATTTTTTAGTGATGCATATACATCATCTAATAAGGCATATGTTTCTTTGAATCTTTAACGATATATATAAGACTGTAATTTGAACTGTGAAAAAAAATTACGTATAACAACACTATTTTTCATTTGTTTTTCGATGGGGAGGGGGGGGTGTTTAGTTTAGGTACCGCTTGGCTCTGCGTCCGGGGCGTGTTTGCGTTGACCGACATGGTGCAATGGAAACTCGCAAGCAAACACAAAACTTGCGTTTGCGGTTACCATTCAATTCGTGTGTTTAATGTATAATATTGCTTGCTTCTTCGACACCTCAAAACATTGTTTTGGGGGACGCGGAGTGTTTCAACTTACGCGGAGGTGCCCAACGCGGAGCCAAACGGTACCTTAAAATAGTGTTGGTGTGTTTTTTCCAATACAAGTTTGTATGTATTGCAAAAAAAAACTTTTTGTTAGCTAAACTAATATATACTTTATTACACTATGTTAATGCTGGACATGCTATATTAAATTAGTATACACCCTTATATCGTACTGTATACTAAGCTAATACAATATATGGTTGATAAAATTATTATAGTACCACAAATTCATATGACAAAAATGTGTGCGCTCTTCTAATATAGTATATGTTTTACTCGTCGAATGTGTGCTTTCATTAGCAAATTATTGTATTTATAAACACGATTAAAACATAAAAACAAAGATAATAAAATGGGGAATATAGCACATATCCCAGTAGAATCATAGAAAATGTAGAAAATATCGATCACACATTGAATAAGAAAATATCACCATCTATGTAGAATCGCACAAATATTGCTTATCGTGATTTTTTTAGAATCAAAGCTTCCATAAAAAAATCTATTTTCAAAAAAAGTATTTGAATATGATCTTACATAAAATAACAAAAAAAATGCCGATGAAATCACCAAAATCTTTTGGCCTGGTTGAAGTAACACGCACATGAAGCAAAAAATGGAAAGAAAAAAAAGTTAGAGTGGATGCAGAAACAAAATGATGAGACCCCATCAAAAGAAAACCCAAAATGAAAAAGAATAAATTATTTTTTATTTTTTTTGTTTTTCATTGAATCAGATTTTAAAGGGAAATGAATTTTAGTTTTAGAAAGACACTACAAATTTTTATTGACATGGATAATCTGATGTAGAGGAAAGAGGATTGTAAAACAATGGTGGATAACGTAAAGACTGCAGTCCAAGCTACAATTTGAAGTGAGTGCATCAACACTTTTTTTTAAGATTAGTATTAGTATATGTGATATATATACAATTGATTAGAATATAAATTTAGATTAGTGTATATTAGATTTTCAAATATCAAGAAGATATGTATTTATTTAACTAAAATTGTTTATTTCATGAACTTATCACAGTGTCTTTTTTTTTTTTTTTTTTCTTGGTAAGTTGGGACTCAATCTCTCGACCTTTCCTTGGAGGAGGGTGTCTCGATCACCCCGCTAAAGGGGTCTACCACCGTATTTTAATGCTGCTGGATTCCCTCGTTCTAATTATCTTGTCGATTATGGGGAAATATGATATCAAAAGTGTTATGACTAAATGATCTACGCATTTAGTGAGGGGTGCGTCAGTTCTCGTGGATTGGCGGATTAGAATCATCTTCTACTCCGCTTAGGCATTGGAGCTATACGTATTGTTCTTTTTTATTTTTGCTTCCTATCTTTGTTAGATTTTGTTTTCTCATCTCTTGTATTTCATTCGGTCTAAAGTTATTTTGTAAATATAATCAGGATATTTTTGATCTACCAGTTTCGAAATGATAAATTTTTAATTTACTTTTGATCAATTTTAATTCACTAATAATAATAATAATAATTTTTATTCTAAGTCAATATTTGATAAATTTTTTAATATGCTTTGATTCATTTGATGTTTGAACATCATGTAATTTATAGATATGAAATGAGGTAAATTGATTATTTAGATGAAGATATGGTAAAAATGAGAAAATTTTTGGAGTGATAAAAGGAGAATGACTCTGTACATGTCATAGGAAACCCTCTTTTACCCACAATGTAAAGAAACAATGAGACTATTAGAGATGCTCTAATGAGGTGCATTTTGTTATAAAAAATAAAGCATATACTTTAATTAATTATATAAATGCATTTATAAAAAATGTGAAATTTTTTTATCAAAGTATATACCTTACTAAAATGAGTATATGCTCTGATAATTTTCTATCAAAGCATATAGGACTGGAAGTGGGGCTGTAATAAAAACTGTGTGTACACTCGTCCTAAAAACCATCTGGGTGGAAGGAATAGAGTGATATAGTTATACCTAAATATGTAGGAATCGGTTGGTATCTATATTTCAGATTTTTTGAAATTGTGTTATTTTATCTAATTTATTCCACTAGTATAAGGGGAGCTCACAGTTGAAATTTGTTCTTATCACCTTTTCCATTAATCCAATCAATTGTCATTACCTCTTATTAATCTAGGGGCTCACAAGTCAAATATTGTTTTCATATTTTATAAATCTTTATTCACATTTTATGCACATTTTATCTATTATTTATCTATAGTCAATCAAACAACAAAAACTTTAATATTACATTTCTCAATAATAACTAAAAATACAGTTAAATATAAAATTATTCATTCCACTCCTATAGTTATTTATTCCTTAGATAAGCTTATATTTGTCTTTCAATGGAAGCTACCTTTATTGCAAACCAATAGAGTGATATTGATACCCTTCGATCACTCTGATGCAATTCTTTTCGGGCCCGTTTGGTGTGACATAAGGTTATTTGTTCTTGATAGCTATATTGGGATAGATAACAATCCATGCTGAATAAGTAAATTTTTGTTTGGTTGTCTTTTCTGTTATTCTCATTGGAAAACGTAAAATTGATCTTTTTGTTGTTTGGTTCACCTTGAATAAAGCAATGATAAGTGGTAGATAAGAGATGGATAAGAGTTTATGACTTTTTAAATGACAATTATACCCCTGCATAAATTATTTGTGTTTGGGAATAAGTATGAGAGATGTGTGTGTGATGTGATTGATGTGATAGTTTTTGGAATGTGTGCAGAGAGTATTAGGTAAGATAAATTTTTTAAAATGACAGATAAGAATATTTTTATCCATTGGTATAGATAAGCCCTGATAAGCAATTCTAGCATTTTCTGAGAATAGTTATCAGGTCTTATCCTCGCTTATCCAGACATAACTATCAAGGTTTATTCTGGTTAAACAAACAGCTGTTTGGGGGCTATTCTACTGTATTCTCCCCTATCCAGGGTTTATTCCCCACCCCAAGCGGGGGGTTCAAAATTTGAATCGCTCGGAGTGTATAAAGTAAGAGGAATGAAATCAAATGGAATTATACGCAACCCTCACAATGCCACATGTTATTCGACAATTATCTAAAATTTCTTTTAAAATCTTAGGATCTTTATAGTAGAGGTGTAAAACGATCTCGTGCTGACCCGATCCATAAATGAACTGGGCTAATGACCAAATTTGCTATCATAATTAAATTAATTATATATATATTTATGGGTATTTTTAAAAATATATATTTTTTATATTTTAATCCATGCATTATCAAACACATGATTGAAATTGAGAATTCTGAATCATGTTCTTTACCAAACAGGTTGGTATGATTCACAATCTCAATCCACTTGGATTTAAAATATTAGGATTCACATAATTCAAATCTTACTTGTCAACCAAGCATGCCCTATATAAGTAGTGACTATGACCTTCCCCATTTTAATTTTAATTTATTTTTCTCGTGGAAGGAGATGAAATCTTAGGGCAATTATTTATGGTGTGTTTGGATATGAGTATTGACTGTCTAGATTGGGATTGAGAATCTCAATCCAGATCAATAAGTTGTTTAGGTAAAATTTAAAAGGGAAATTGGGAGTGAGAGAGGGGGATTGAGAATTCTTGATTAGGGGGAGAGGGATTAGGAATCCCCCTCAAGAGATGATATTCCTCCAATCTCAATCCACGTGGATTGAAAAAAAAGACATTTTAGACATTTTTATCCAGGCTCTTCATTTCTCTTAAAACACACACACATATAACATAATATATTTAATATTAAGATACGCTCGCGATTAGGTGCGACGAACGGCAGGTGCGGCCGCGACGTGGGCCGTCCGATCGCGGGTCCATCGCATCCAACGGTCGACGTGAATCGCACTCGACCGTCGGATGCGATGAACCCGTGATCGACGACCCGTGATCGCTGTCGCACTCGCCATTCGCCGCACCTAATCGGTTCCCTATTAAGATATATATATATATATATTGAAACGATTAGGTGCGGCGAACGGCAGGTGTGGCAGCGACACAGGCCGTTCGATCACGGGTACATCGCATCCGACGGTTGATGTGAATCGCATCCGACCGTCGGATGCGATGGACCCGTGATCGACGGCCCGTGATCGCTGCCCCACCCGCCGTTCACCGCATGTAATTCGACTACGGACCGTCGATCACGGGTCCATCGCATCCGACGGTCGAAGTGAATCGCACCCGACCGTCCGATGCGATGGACCCCGTGATCGACGGCCCGTAATCGAATCCGCACCGACCGTAATCCGCACGTAATCACGAGTCTATATATATATATATATATATATATATATATATTCAAGTATTAATTGTGACGCACATGTTCATAAATCCTCTTGATTTACTTTATTTATATAATATATGAATAATAAAGCTTCATAATCTATTGATTGGATTATATGACGTTCATGTAATTTATCATAACTAATTTGCTATCATATATATAATAATATCATAACTAATTTGTGCTATCATAACTAAATGCTATATATATATATATATAATAGAAAATTAGTTATAAAGGATATATTTTAATATTATAATGCATGTATTATCAAACACAATTGAGATTGAATCTCAATCTTATTTTTTGAATCATGTTCTTTACCAAACATATTAGCATAATTTACAATCTCAATCCACATAGATTTAGAGTAGGGTGATATATGTTATTGATTAGATTATGAAGTCGCCCTTTTTTTCTTCTTATTCTACATTAAAAATAAAAGGTCAACATAATTATGCATTCATAGTCGTTTTTATCACCTATTTACACTAAAAAAAGTATATTGCCTATTTCATACAATAAAAATTATAAATAAAGATAATTATAATTGATGAATTGTTTTAAGAATTAAAAAAAAAACTTTCAATAAATATGTAATAGATCTCCTCCCTAATAAGTAATAAACGAGATCCTCCCTAATCAATGCTAATGTGCTTTCTCTGCCACATAAACCCTAGTTGTCCTCCAAACACAAAACCCTAACGTGAACTAGAATTAAAAAAAAAAAAAAAAACCAGATAAAACAAAACATCCTTCTGGTGTATCTTCTACTCTAAACATGACGAAGCCGGTGAAGGAAAAAAATCAGGAAGCCCATAATAAATCCCCGGTTGGGATTGCGTCAAGCGGCGTTTCAAAGCGCATTACAAGCGAGGGAAATTTATCTTTCTACAACGATTGCACCGATCTTCAAAAGCAAACGATAGGATGGGCCATCTTCGATGAAGCCTTTGAATTGAATATCGATGTCCTTGAAGGACGGATCAAAAAATTAAGCGGACACCAGTATATGGGAATTTATACGTATCCTTTCATTTGACTCCCTCTATTCATTTGTTTTTGACGTACGTGTCCTTTTATTTTTTTCATGTTTTTTTGTTTATCCTTAACAGCATTAAAAAAAAAGGGTGATTTATCTAATGTCTTCGGAATTCAACCTATGTCGACAACTTTATGAAAGATACCAGGAAAAATTGAGTAGTTATTGCGACGTTTCGGTGAGATAAGTTTTGTGCAATTTAATAAGTTTTTTAATTTGTTGTTGTTATTTGGGGGTTGGTTATTGTTTTTTTTTCTGTATTATTTTGTTTCATTTATGTGAGGTGTAAAACATGTAAATGATTTTATAATAAAATATTATTATTTCTCCTTAAAATTTTCTAGGTTCATAAAAAAAAGATATAATTTATTTCATAATTTTTTTATTTGTGAATAGGAGTAGGACTTGTAGGAGTGTAGGTTGTGTCAATCTCATATGCAAAACTTTGTGTTACGTGAATTGGATCCGAAAATATTTATTATTATTATAAAAATTCCATGTAACCCATGCAAATTGTTTGAGATCCATCTAATCTACTGATTTTCCTTGATATTCATATAAACTTTTATAAAATCATATGTATATTCAAATAGATTCTTTTGTCAATTAACTTAGGTGTTGTTTGGTTACGCGATTGCAAAACTAATTCTGCAGAAATCTGTGATTGCAAAACTAATTCTACACGAAGATCACTTTTTCAACTTTTTGAAATCGCAGCTTTTGGGCACTATTTACCTGCAATCGCTGGGTTTAAAACTACAATTACAAAACTGTTTGGTTGCACGATTGCAAACGTAACTTCCTGTAATCGCAATCACAGTACAATCGCAACCAAATGCACCTTTAATCATAAATGCAAATGTTAGCTGTAGCAATGCCAATAGGCATTATCAGTCAAATTGTTGAGGCAATGGCTAATTGGAAGAAACTTGGACAGGAGGCAGAGTTTGCTGGGAGATTGTTATTGTTATAACACAAAAAGTGTAGGTGGGCTTGATATTTATAGTTTGGTAAAGCTTCGAAGAGCTATTTTGGCACTGATTGCTTTTCGATTTTTTGTTGACTGGCAAGACCTTCGCAAAGGTGTGTGAACTCATGTATAATTGGGATGGCGATCCATGGGGGAGATAAAAAAAGATAAAGGCTCAAATATTATGTTTGGATGTAGGTTTGTAAATTAATTTTTTTAAAAAAAATTGAGTTTAAAATTAAATTTATAATAAATTATCTTTCTACTTTACAATTATTTTTAGGGATTTTTAGTTTTAAGTCTCCGTAAACTATCGAATTTAGCTATCGATCCCTCACTTTGTCATATTTTGGTTTTAGTCCCTACATTTAAAGATAATTGAGGAATAAGTCAGTGATTTATTCCTAAATTATCAAGTTTGTTTTTTAGTCTTTGGAATGGACCTATTCCTTAATTATCATTTAAATATAGGAACTAAAATCAAAATATGAAGAAATGAGGGATCGATAATTAAATTCGATAGTTTACAGAGATTTAAAACTAAAAATCCCTTATTTTTATGTTTGAAAACGGATTCCCAAAAAAACAGCCCACGAGTCAATAATCTTTCTCCAACTCACATTTCCGGAGGCACAAAGTGGAGTTGGGACTGTTCAAGATCATCCAAAAGCAGTGAAATATACAGATTGTTATATCCGTTTCATGTATCAAATTACTCGGCGACTTGGAAAGAAAATGCGGAAGTTACCGATTTTTCCTAAAATTAGTCGGCCTTCGCCAGCCTCTTCTTCCACGCATCGGTGCACTGTATCGCGATGACCTGGCGGCGGACGCACTGGATGGTGGAGGGGTCGGAGAAGGTCGCACTTGATGGCCTGGAGGCCTTGGTAGTCCGATTGGGTGATGACGGATGAAGGGGTTGTGGAGAGGGTGAAGAGAAGGAGGAGGTAAAAGAAGGGAAGAATAGATTTTGAGGTGTTTTGATTGGATTTTGATTGAGCTGAGTGAGTTTTTGGAATGAATGAATGAATGCAGAGAGATTGGATTTTGATTGGGCTGAGGGAGTTTTTCGTTTTTTCTAAATTTGAATTATTGCAAATCAAATATGATTCATGATTTTTCTGTAATAATAAAACATCTGTTTAATGAATTTCTATTTCTTATTAATTTATCATAATAATTAGTAAACTTGACTCTTATGAAATGAGTTAGGCGACGTAGGTTATTGTTTATGAGTTTATGTTTAAATAATTTGAATGCCTAAAGAGCCAATAAGCTTGATTTATTCTTGCCTTGGATTGCTAGTGTATGTTGGACATCCTAGATGGATGTATTAGGTAATCAATTCTGTTCTACCCGGATTTTTTAGTTATTTACGATGGCTTATGTTTTTTTTTTTTTCTTCTTGAGCTAACATCCATGTAGAAGCTTATGCTTTTGTAAGTTGAATTTTGAATTGTTATCGTGCTTTCATCTACATGTAAAGTTTGAAATCTCACCATTTGAATCTTTTAACATGAACAGGTTATGCCGTCCTTGCAAAGCAAGCATGACATGGTTTTTTTTGAAGAATTCCGGAAGAGGTGGTCTGATTATCAACTTCTGATTAAATCTCTTTCACACCTCTTTGGTGCCCTCGAAAACAATTACATCCCGACACGCGAATTAAAGACACTCCAGGAAATTGGCCGCCAAATCTTCTTTGAGAAGGTCAAGTCCCTAAAAACATGCATATTATTTCAAATATATTCATTGCTCACCTCCTATGTCGGGAAAGTATTCGTTCTCTGTTTTTCTGCACAGATTTCATCTGAGAAATTCCATATTAATTTTCCAGGTATATGACCAAATGAAAGACAAAACCTCATATGTAATTATAGAAATGGTATGGTCACATTATTTTGCTTATATCTATCTTTGAGGTGTTTTTTTTTTCCTTTTCACTTTCACTGATAGAGAAATGTGTGTGTGTATACTAGATTCATCGAGAGCGTGAAGGAGGGTGGATTGATGAATATTTAGTAAGAAATGAGATTGATTTCTTTGTGTCGATAAGCAATAGGGATTTGAAAACATACATAAATGACTTTGAGGCACAATTCCTAGCAAGTACGACTACATACTATGCTCAAAAGCTGCAGACAACATTTCGATTAGGACTTTACTTGATTACATGATAATGGTATGTCATGACCCCTCCAATTAACAAAGTGACCTTGGCCAATCTGGATTATAGTTAACTCGCCATACAAATGAATATATTTCATCGTGCAGGTTGAGGAGTGCTTGGAACGGGAAAGGAAAATAGCTGTTCAATATTTTCCCTCAATCACTGAGCCGAAGCTCCTCGAGGTATTCCTTATATATTTGTGCATATGCTAAATGTAATTTTATATGTTCCTAGACTTGGATGTATTTTAATTCACCAATTTGATCTCTGTTATCTGTCCACCAGATAGTAGGAGAACAACTGCTATTACTACATTCAGAACAATTATTTGAAAAGGACCCTGGGTTTCACATATTGCTGGCTGATGGGAGGGTCTGTATTTTTTTAGATGGATTTGTATATTATCCAACTTGAATTATGCTGGCCTTCCAGCTGGTTAAACCTTGATTCTTCTAATTTGTCTACTCAGGTGGAAGATCTATCGAGAATGTATGCGCTCTTCTCTAAAATAAATAAAGGCCTAGCCTCAATGAGTGAGAAGTTTAAGAAGGTGATTTTGGATTCAAAGCGTACAAAATAATTTTTTTAAAGATAAAAACCTCATTAGCTTCTTGGTTTTGTTTCAATAATTTATACAATGCAGTGTGTTATTAATGATGGCATGAGATTAATCAAACAAGCAGAAGATGCAGCAAGTCAGAAGAAGGTTTTCTTTTAGACCCCTGAATACCTCTTTAATTTTGTTTCATTATCCTTCACATCTAAAATTTAATTCAAAGAATGTTTTGCACAAGGAATATTTATACGAATTTATGACATGGTATTGGTAGGATTAAAAAGCAGGCACCAAACCATTTTGTAGTTTTGTGTTTTACCTGGAAGAATGTCTTGTTTATTGGTTAAGATTGTTAATTCACTTTGCAACAAGGATTACTGCTAATCCTAAGACAATTTCCACAGGAGGACAAGAGAGAGAATGTTGGCCTGCAAGAACAAGTAATGATCTATTTTTATTTATTGGTAGATTTTATTTATCATCCTGATCGATGAAGCATTGATCCATGTTCTATTCTCTAGGAATTTTTCAGAAGGCTTATTGAGCTCCATGACAGATATATGAACTTTATTGAGAACTGCTTTATGAGCCATTTTAGGTTCCACGAGGTTCTTTCTTGCCTTATCTCTTATTGAACTGCAACATTAAAATTTTCTTCCTAATCCTTTCTTGGTGATCTTCTTGTTTCATAGGCTTTGTGTGGTGCTTTTGAAGTTATCTGTAACATGACAGCGGTCGACAATTCCATTCCAAATATTGTTTGCTCTTTTATTGAAAATATATTTAAAGGTGGTGACAGTGATGATTTGAGTGAGCCAACTATTGAGGAGACATTTGATAAGGTGTTTCTGTCCCTCCTAAGATGATCTCGCTTTATTCTTTTCTTGTTTGTGAACTTGTTCGATATTGGTTCAATCGATCATATATGTTTGTGCAGATTGTAAGATTTCTTAGCTGTGTCCGGGACAAATATTTTTCTGAAATTTACAGGTGATGTATACTCCTAACTCCTAGTAGATTATTTGAACTAAGTGGTACATTTTATTGAATTAAATATCACTTTCATTCCATTGAAGGAAGAACCTTGCCCGCCGTCTCCTAAATGACAGAAACGCCTGTGGTGACCATGAAAGGTCTTTGTTGGTTAAAATAAAACAACAACTTGGAATGCAACTCACTTCAAAGATTGAGGGAATGGTTTGTTGATTTACATATAAATAGAGTTTTTCCCACCAAATAATGCACACACTACAAATAAAGTTTCTAATCGTTATTACATGTCAAAACAGATAAACGATATGAAATTGGCAAGGGACAAGCAAATAGAGTTTCAAAATTACTTGGATGCGCATCCTGGAGAACACCCAGGGGTTGATTTGACTGTCACAGTGCTCACAACTGGATTTTGGCCCACTTACAAGATTTCAGATCTTGAGATTCCAGAGGAAATGGTAAATTCACATTCCATATAATAAGGTGTGTAAGCAGATACATTAAAATCCTTATACATTTGTTATCCATGCAGAGTAGCTCTGTTGAGATCTTCAACAGGTTCTATATGTCTGGAACAAGAAATCGTAAGCTTATATGGTTATTTAATTTGAGTACTAGTGTCGTGATTGGCAAGTTTGACGCTAGGTCGATTGAGATGTCTCTCACCACATACCAGGTATGAGTATCAATATCTTTTGCATTATCATGTGAGTTTGTAAATTTGAAAATCTAATCCCAAATGTAATGTGGACGAAGGCGATGGTTCTACTTCTTTTCAACAACTCCGACAGGTTGAGTTTCAAGGAGATTGCAACTCAACTGAAACTCTCCAATGATGAAGTTATTAGATTGCTTCATTCCCTGTCATGCTCAAAGTACAAAATTCTGAACAAAGTGCCGGATAACAAAATTATTTCAGTGAGAGATGCTTTTGAATTCAATTCCAAATTCACCAACAAGACGCGGATGATCACGGTTTGGAATTCATCCATCATAATAACAATCTTATACAAGTTAAAACTATGATTGTCTAGTTAGTAGTAGAATTTTTTCAACTTACATGTTTAACCATATCTTCTCATGTATTTCTCAAAACAGATTCCTATGCCATCATTTAAAAAAAGAATGTGATTGAAGATGTTGAGAAGGACAGAAGATACGCAATAGACGCTGCACTTGTGCGTATCATGAAAAGCAGAAAAGTGTTAGGTTATCAACTGCTTCTCTCTCAGTGCATACAACAATTAAGTGCAAGATTTGTGGTATGTATCATGTCCATTTTTGAATTCTATCTTAAATAATTAACAAGGATACTCTAGAAAAAAAAAATTGCATATCACATATGAAAAGTATTGGACTATTTTCTATTACATTCAACATTTCAGCAAAATCATGTTCAATATGATGGTAACTAGGGATTTTATTCCATTCCTGAAATATTAACTGAATCTCAAATGGAATTATATTGATTTGTTATTGTCTTGGGACATTGAATCTGAGGAATCTGGTGTTTAATTTGCAGCCGGATGTCAAAGCAATCAAGAAGAGAATAGAGGATCTGATTGCTCGAGATTTTTTAGAGAGAGATGCAAATGATCTCAACATATTCAAATATGTTGCCTAACTTTTCAAATTATGGATCATATTATGCAACAAAAACATAGTTGCCTAGGCGGCCAAGCAGCCTAGGCGGTGCTCATGTGTCATGCCTAGGCGGTGCTTAGTTATCCATAAATTATTAAGATGTTTTTATTAATGCCACTATTCTAATTATTTGAGTTTTTTTTCTTATTTATAATGGGAGCTTTAGCAACACAAGCTTTATTGTAGTTGTAGCCTATTTTGCATCTTATCTATTATAAATGTTGTTTGGTTGTTAGGATATTGCTCTGAAGATATGTCACTCAATCAAGGGTTTTTTTTGTATGAAATTAAATGCAGATATACTACCGCTATTTCATTCATGAGAAGTCGTGGTACAAATATGAAGTAGATGAGGGGAATAGAGCAAAAAAAAAAGGAAAATGATAAGACTCGGTCACATTCACCTATTAAAGCTCAGACTTCACGTGTTTTCATTTAAAAAAAATAGTAAACATTATTTAATTAGGTATATGTTTTAATAAAAAAATGTATATCGCTCAATTTTGAATTGAATGAACCTATTTTTAGTAAGTGTAAGAAAATATTTAATGTGATATATACAATATCTAATGAGGTATATGTTTCACTGGAATTCTAACGTGGTATAAAAGATTGTATTTTGAATTGAGAAAAAAATCGAATGTAATAGTACTAAAAAAAATTACAATAAAAAGCAAACCATTTAAATTCTCCCGGTTATAAGAGACATTGAATCGGAGAGGACGTTGACTCTTGGAGGATAATCACTCCTCTGTGTATAAGCTATTCTCGCGTAGGTTCACCCTCCTCGCCTCCTCTGGGATACCCTGTTGTAGTCTTGAAGATGGGACCAAAAAATCTTTCACATGTTTTTTGGCGCCCTTAAAATAATTTCATTGTGAGTCCTCCAAATCACCCATGCGCTTGCGGGGATGACAAAATGTGCTCTCTTTGCTCTCGTCATCAAACTACGCTAAAGTCCTCCCTGTGGCCCAAAGGTCCACCACCAATTGGAAGGAGAGTGATAGTCTAGTGCATTCCCCTATTACTCTTCACAGGCTCCGTGCTCATTGACATGCACAAAATAAATGTTGCATCATCTCCGGTTCCTCCATGCATGGTGCGCATGTCATTGAGTCACCCGCCTCCCATTTTGCCCTATACATTTTTGCTCCAGACTTTGGCGACAATCATGTATGAACCATTGATTAAATAAATTGATCGAATCTCTTCAATGCCCCCTGCTCCACGCTTAGGCACTAGAAAAAAAATTGGAGGAATTAAGACACCCAACATAGAACTCCTCGAACATCTCCATGATGTCTTATTTCACGATATGCCAAAACTATTGGTAGAAGTTGAGACCGAAGCCGTCTGTACCCAGGGCCTTGTTTTCGTTTGAATAAAAAATGACATGCTTGATCTCGGCTTCCTCAAACGAGGTATCTAATTGGCTGTTCTCTCACCATCGATCCCTTAATTTTAGATTGCAAAAGCTAAAGATAAGAAAGATAGTGTGAAAAAAAACATTGGTTTTGTTTTAAATGAAATTCAAATTTATTTTTGTTAAAATAACTTATTACATTATTTGATCTTTTCCATTTTTTATTTCAAAATCTTATTTATTTATTTTTTTTGAAAAGTTTCCGTTGTAGAACATCTTCCCAACTATCATAAAAATGTTACATTAACAAATGGGGTTTGTTAACTCCTCTCCCACTACGTATGTGTTTCTCTCCTTTAAAAAGAGAGTAGTTCTCACATATAAAAAAAGTCTGTTGAGGGCGTCACTATAAAAAGGGTTAAGATCTCAGTATCTCACACACGAATAAAAAAAAAATCGGCTGAGAACGTCCTCCGCAGATTTTCACTTGGAACGGCCTCAACGGGTGACACGTGGGTTCATTAGGATAGTTTTTAAATTTTGGGTGAATTGCCCCCACCTTTAAAATATATATATATATATATATATATATATATATATATATATATATATATATATATATATATATATATATATATACGCGACCGATGAGGTGCGGTCGTGCGGTCGTGCGGTCGCGGTCGTGGGCCGTCCGATCGCGGGTCCATCGCATCCAACGGTCGACGTGATTCGCACCCGACCGTCCGATGCGATGGACCCGTGATCGACGGCCCGTGATCGCGGACGCACCGACCGCACGACCGCACGTAATCACTTCCCATATATATCATGGAACAAACACCTTTTTTTTTTTTAACCCCCCTCCGTTCACACAAGTTTTCTCCATGTAAATATATATCTGTCTTCTGTAATTTATAAAACACAAAATATAATTTATGTAAATATTATCTGTAAGTATATTATTATGTCAGGTCAAAAAAAATAATGCAAAATACTAGAAAAACATACATTAATGCATAACATTAATGTATGTGTAATTCTTATAATGTTATGAAGTACACACTTGTTGGTGTTTGATTTATTTGGGTGTTTGACTGATTGTTACATCTTTAATATAGTTTGGACTAGTGACGGAGCCACCATAGGACTAGGGATCATGGGACCCCCCTGGATTTTTTTTATTTATATCCTTTTAATTTTTTTAGGTCCTTTTAAGTTTTTGTAGAAGATTGATTTTAATTAGGGCTCATAGATCGCCTACATATGAAATTCTCTAAACAACAACAGCTCATTACTCAAAAAATAAAAAATAAAACAACAATCAATTATCCATTTGGATCATCCACGTGTAGGTATGTCATCACCCCTTCTTTTAATTAGCCCCTCTCCGCATAAAACAAAAGTCATTTTTTACTCTCTTTTTTCATTTACCTTCAAACCTCCTTCTATCCATGTCCCACAAACAACCATGGAGACATGGATCCCACTCCTCGGTGTCCCCGCCAAGGCGCTCATCTTGAAAAAAAAAATTGAACCTCTTTTTTTCTTTTTCTTTTTTTGTATCTTAATTGTTACTAATATCAACCATCATCTCTAAAAATAATCCATAATGAAAATGTCCTACAATATCAGGAATCTACAATCTGTAATCCTCTCATTTTCTCCATCAACACTTCGAAGGTATATAATTTTTTTATTTTATCTTATTATCATTGTTATTAATTTATTTAAAGTTTAAAATGTTTGTGTAAATATCTAAAATTATCAAATCATTCAACATTTTCACGATATAAAACTTCGTAGAGGTCAAATTTAAATGTATGTATTGTTAATTAAATTTATGTTTTGACATATCAATATGAAATATGACGTATCATTTTAAAATATGATAATTATTCAGTGATATATTTTATATGAATTTCTTTATTTTATTTTAAACATATTTTTAATTTATGTTATTAAATTTTTTTTAAAAATTTGATAGAATTTTAGAAAATATTTATATAAGTCACATTAGGCTTCCCTTTGTAAAAATCTTGGCTCCGCCACTGGTTTGAACTGCGCTTTCTTCCTAATGAAATATGTTTGCTGACTCAAAGGTGTAACAATGGATTTTATTTCAACCAAAAGGACATGAAAAATATCTGGGAGAAGACAATAGCTCAGTTCATTATGGTAGAAAAAGAACGTCGGAATACAAACATTCGATGAATTCAAGTGCTTTGATGTATTTATTGTAGTAAAATATTTTCAGATATTATGCATTAACGTATATTTCTCTAATGTTTTACAAGTTACCGTATTTACATGATATGCATAATAATGTACTTACAGATAATATTTAGAGAAATTATATTTTGTATTCTACAAATTACAATAAATATCTATGTACTTACGGAGGGAAACTGTGATTTTGTGGAGATGAGAAAATTAAAGGGAGGAGGGTAAAAAAAATGGGTATTTGTTGCAAGAATAAAAAAAAATTTTAAAAGGTGAGGACACATGAATAATAGGGGTTGGCTGGAGGGGGTATTTAGCCAATTCACCCTTTAATCTTTAAAGAACACATTTTTGGATGTGTTCGTCTTTCCCCTCACACAAAAAAATTCCATGTAGGGGTGGGATGTGGATGATCGTCGTAGTTACAAAAAAAAATTATAAGTGAACATCTTCAAAAGCCTCTTCAATATTTCTCTAAACTGTGAGGGGGAAAAAATCATTATGACATGTAGGGAGTCTTTTTTTTTCTTAATCCAAAAGACTCTCATCCATACCCTATATTCATTCTAAATGATTAATTTATCCCAATTCGTATCTATAAATTACAAGATATCCAAATATCAAATGAACAAAAACATACTCTAAAATTTACCAAATATTGACTTGAAAAAAATTTATTTAAATAAAAATTAGTTAAAAATAAATTAAAATTTTCAAAAACTTAAAAATTAAATAAAAATGATTTATAATGAATAAAAATCATTATTAATAATAAATAGAAAAAAATTTATGCTGGGAAATACCCAATATACCCACATAAAAAAAAATGAAGGAAGAGGAAGGGGACAGTATAGTATTTTTTGGATGTAGGAAATGAATTTGGTTCCCCACACAGAGTGTATTAGGGATAAATGTAGTGAGAGAGGGGTGTAGGTAGGCTTAAGTTGGGATTTAACCTCCCATATGAGGCGTGATATTGAGTTATTCGCTCTTGATAACTATACTATAATAGATAATAATCCAAGTTGAATAAGCAATTTTTTGTTTGATTGTCTTTTTTGTTATTCTTATTGAAAAACGTAAAAATAATTTTTCTTATCAAAAAACGTAAAATAATTTTTTTTATTCAAATTCAAAGGAGTATGCAAAATTAATCATAGAATATAAATATAATCAACTCATGTTGTTTATATTATTTGATATGGTAATTACATGAAAAGAAAAAAAAACACAATTTACGAACAGAATAACATGTTGTTTTTAGTCCATAAAAACAAATTAAATAATAACAGATAAATAAATTACACAACATAAAAAGACATTTTTCACAATTTTAAAACAGTAAATCAAAATAATATAAGAACATGTGTACCTTGAGTCATCTGGGTCACAATTAAATTAAATTAAATAGTGTACAGGTTTCACAATAATTAAATTAAATAGTGTACAGGTGTCACAAAAGTGATACTTTTCATAAAAGATTGAGAGGAGGCTGAGGGAGAGAATGACAGAGAGACGGGGAGAGAGAGAGAGAGAGAGAGAGAGAGATCAGAGAGAAGAAGAAGACCAGAAGAAGAAGATCCGATGTGAAGATCAAAGAAGAAGAAGATGTCTGATCTGAATATCAAAGAAAAATAAAAAAATTCAATAAAAACGAGGAGCACAGGATCAGACGAATCACGCGAGCCGATCAAGAAGGTGGAGGTCACCGCGGCAGGAGGAGGAGAAGCCGATGAAGAAGAAGGCGGGGGTCGCTGCGGTTGGAGGAGGAGAAGCCGTCAATGAAGAACGGCTGCTCAATGAATCCCCCTTTTAGGACCGGCTCGGCCCGGCTCGATGAAGAAGACTCAACTATTCCTAATATCAATCATCTCTAAATAATCTCTAAATAATTTTTACTTTTTGTTCCATTAAATTACTCACAATTGAGAATCTACAATATTTAACCCTCTCCTCATCTCTAAATAATTTTACTTTTTGTCAACTGTTCCTAATATCAATCATCTCTAAATAATTTTTACTTTTTGTTCCATTAAATTACTCACAATTGAGAATCTACAATCTGTAACCCTCTCCTCTCCTCCATCAATACTTTGAAGGTGTATAATTTTTTTCTTTTGCCTTATTATTATTGTTACTAATTTATTTAAAGTTTAAAATATTTGTGTAAATATCTAAAATAATTAAATCATTCAACATTTTCAGAATATGAAACATCGTCGAAGTCAAATTTAAATGTATGTATTGCTTATTAGATTTGTGTTTTGACATTTTTTTATGAATTATAAATATGAAATATGATATATCGTTTTAAAATATGATAATTATTTTTTATAATTATTCAGTGATATGTTTTATATGAATGTATGTATTTCATTTTATACATATTTTTAATCTATGCTATTGAAATAAAAAAACATAATGATATAATTTAAAAAAATATTTATATAAATTAGATTAGGCCTCCCCTCTATAAAAATCCTGACTCCGCCAGTACTGTACACAAACATATAGAAAAAAGAAGTAGAGAGAGATTCTTATTCACTATTTATTGGTTATGGAATACATTACAAACCCCTCAATTTATAGGGTCCATGGAGGAAACTCAAAGGTTATATGTTATAAGTAATATGAGGTGGGGGTACATAATGGTGTATTAAAGAGATGGGGGGTTAGGGAAGTGAAGAGAGGGGGTTATGAAAAAAGTGGTGGGAGTTGAAGTGGTGGTTATTATCCACAATATTCACAAGAATATAGATAATATAGATATACAGTTTGATATTCGAAGATATCTTCTAATATTCGAAGATCTAGAGCGTGAATATGGATATAGTCTATAAAATGAAACAGGCTTACATAGTATGAATTTTCCATAATGTAGATTATCATTATATATTAATTCTCTAAAAAATACATACTATATATATATAATTTTTATATTTAATATATACTTTATTAATGAAATTTAATATATATATATATAGGTTAATCTAGTAACATGTGCATGTAATATAACATTTATAAGGATTTTATAATAATTTAGACTCATTGATTAAAACATAAACTTCATGTACAAATTTATATTTAGGAAATATCACAATACATATATGACATATAATTGGAAGGGTATATATTAAATTTTTAGTTGAATTCTCTCTCCTGTCTAGATTTATTTAATTTTTTTTTATTAATAATTACATACACAGAGCTTTTATTATATATAAGGATTTTCTAATGGTTACAATATAATATATGTAGGTACATTATATAATTATATAAAATGAAGTTGCATATATTAAATTTAGACATATAATCATGTAATTGATTGTGAAGAATGTTAAAAGATATTATGAATACATGTTAAATACATTAAACATGTTATATAAGATATTTGATTTCAAAGAATTTGAAAGGTTAAATATGTCCAATCAAATATCATTTGGGGGTATGAATGGATTTTCATGAATTGGTAAGGGTAAACATGTCCAATGAATATTTTTCATGGATTGATACTTTTATAGGTAGTATAGATATAGATATAGATATATATTAACAGTTCGTATGTCAATCTTTATTTAACAATTCGACATGCTCGCTTGCTATCAACCATTGTTTAAAACATTCAACAATTTTCATGTCAACCTTCCTTTATAACTTTTAACAGCATTTTTGTCAATCTTCATTTATAACCTTTGATAGTTGGTCTGTCGATCGACTTAGGAGAACTTATTTGACCTTAACAGTGTTGAAACGAATATTTTTTTAAAAGAAAACTTAAGACACATTTAACCACATTCAACATTAAATATAACACATTCACATTCTATTCAACACTTATAGTATATTCATTTTCAATATTAAAATAATATTGTTTAAAACACTGAACATTCAAAATACGTTATTTGAATGTTTTAAACAAGGCAAAAGATACACACAGCCCCAATTACAGCCCGTTTTGCTGTCCATGATTTTTTAAAATTTATACACTCATCTTTTAAAGTGCATGCTATTATATGAAATGAAGTATATATTAAGATACATTAGTGTATTTTTTTATAAAAAAAATATAAAAAAAATTGGGTCATATATTATGTTATGACCCATATGCTATGATAATGTAATATATACTACGTTATCTTAACGTATGAGACTGTAAAACAGGCTGCAAAAAAGACTGTGCGTATCAGGGCCCTTTAAACAATGTTTTACAGCGCCCATTGGAGTATCAAATAATGTTTTAAACCATGTTTTTACAGCCCATTGGAATATCAAACACTGTTTTGAAAGTTCATTTGACGAATCATAAAAATTTATTATATATAACCTAAATCCACTGATAAAATATACACATATATGCGTTACCTTGTTAACAATTAACTACAGTATACATTCCATGTGTCTAAAACTGAACAATGCTAAGTCATTACGCTTAACATATGTTGTCTTACAGAAAAGTTGAAGTAAACATTATTAGAAAAAAAATTACTGATAAAATCTGATCAAACTGTCAGTGTTAATGCCAAAATAAAACAGAATAAAACCAATCTAATAGTGAAAAATGTGATTTAAATAAAATGGCATATCTTCTCAAAAACTAAACCAAAATAAAATAAAATGTGCATCTAACCTCCAAGCAAGTGATATATAACAACCAAAACTCAAAATAGAAAAAACATTAGCATTTATAGTTCCCTAACTAACCCTTCTAATATAAAAGTTGAAACGGAATGTCATTTCAAAAAATATCAAAGACAGAGTTCTCAAAATTTAATGCACACAATACAAAATGAATAATTGAGTATATTTATCTTCCAATCATCACACATATATATAAAAAAACAATAACGTTTTCTAGGCCCCAGATCAGACCCCATAATGTGGCAAGTATCATTGTCTATAATACCCTTAATGCTATGGGATTCCCGATTTCATTCCGACTATGGTGTCAACATTGAATGCAATTACAACCGCAAATCGTGGAGAATTACAATTCCGATCATTCATCAATTGTAACTGCCGATCCTTTTCGATCTCTCCAACAATTTAAAACCTAATAATATATGATAATCAATTGTAGTAGACCCAAAATTTTAATCCTGAGAAGTTTGAAAACATTGTTTTGTTCTTCATCAAGTTCGATCTCTCATCAATGTCTTCTGGATCAGGTATTTCAATTGTTTTTCATTGTATTTTGATCTTTCTGGAATAAAAAATTAAATATTTGATTATCAAATATTCAATTTATGTTACATCTTTCAATTTAGAAAATGAATTTTTTTTTTTGTATTGGTCGTTATTTCACACTCTTTGATTTTGTTTCGTTTTAATTTCATAAATGTTACTTTTGATACTGTTACATTTAATTGATAATGGTTTATGTGATGTTAATATTACATTTCTGAACCCGAGTACTCATTTTCTAAATTTTGTTACATTCATAAATGTAACAGTCTGAAATGTAACATTCACTCGTGTATTGCATTTATTTCAACAATGCAAATAGAAATTATGTATAAATGTAATAGTGAAATACATACTTTTACAGGGGATTATGCTACATTTTCTTTGGAAGGTAGTCCACTAGAAGGTGAAATAGATGATTTCGAAGAGCAAAGTACTAAAGTTATTGTTTCTAGTATTAGAATGTCCTTTGGTTCGGAAAATAGATGATTTGAAATGTAACAGTCTTCTGCATGCATGTACTGATTTGTTTTTGTTACATTGATAAATGTAACAGTCTTTCTCTTCCTTTTTTTCACCACTAATGAAGAACAACAGTGCTTCTCATTCCATATCGTGCTCATTATGACAATCGCAACGAAGGGTCCTCCCTCCATCCATCACGGATCGATTGCTTCTCACTCCATCTTAGATCAATTGTTTCTCCCTCCCAGATCCACAAAATGATAATAGTGTACCTAGATGGTATAACAGTGTATTATATCCTTTTAAATCTCTAAGTAACAATGTACACATTGTGCATAATGGTGTACACAAATAATGAGAGGATAGAATAGAAAAGGTAAACAGAGGGTTCTGCTAGTCTGAGGGACCCAAACATAATATGGGTTGGTACCTGGAGACAAGGGACCTAGTTTTAAGTTGAAAAATTGCAAGGACTTCTAATTAATATAGATGTTGTTGAGGACCTGTAATTAATTTCTCAAAAAAATTCTTTTGGGGGGGGGGGGGGGGGGTGTTTAATGGGAAGCAGGATGGGTTGGGGCACCAAGTTAATGGGGAGGCAATATTGGGTGGCACGAGTATGTCAGGGTGAAAAGGGAGGCGTAG